>CM062819.1:1148377391-1148977391 GCA_031772625.1 Pinus tabuliformis | reverse complement strand
AAGGCCAGGCTCACATAAAATGAAACTTCCAATGTAACCACTAAAGCATTTCCTAACCTGACCAAGATAGGGTGTCAACATCAAGAGAGATATTAAAAAATATCATCATATAAGAAAGATAAATCATGGCATGCTGCAACATTTGAAGAGCGAAAATGCACACAGAAAAATACAATAGGAAAACACATGCGAAACATTCTACGAATGCATTATGGTGTTCACACACATTGCATCAAGATGATATGTAACAAAATTCTTCCAAACTTCCAAAATTGGAAAACATAAAGAAAGTTGAAAACTTGAATTTCACTAATGGGCTTGCTAGGTGTGAATCCTCCAATGATTTGGAGATAGGATCACGTAAAACAGATGGAGGTTGCAAAAGAGATTGATTTTCAAATTACATGATCATATGATGAGGATTCTTGAAAGATGAAGTATTATCCCGATCATGATTAGACTAGCATCAATAATGCGAGAACCTGACATAACCATCAGTGCAGGATGAAGTGCCTCAAAAACTTGCAGCAGTTCCAAGACATTAGAAGGTAGATCATCAAAAACTAGTGGCTTAGAAAAATCGACAGTAGAAAACACGGGGTCATGACAGTTATGATAAGAAATTCCATCGTAAAAATAAAAGGATCCTTGTGATCTGATGAATCGTAGAGAGTGGGAGATTGAAAACAAGAAATTTCACTCTCTGCTTCTTCACAATTATCAGATGAGGGATGAGAGAGATTAAGAAGAGAATATTTTTCCTCTTCATTTTCAAATGAAAAATTGACATTCCATGAGTCTTGAGCATGGTCAAAATTAGCATCGTGAGAAACCAATTCTTTAATAGATACAACATGTGTAATAGAAACATGGAAAATGTCAGAATAATGAGGGAGAGGCAAAAAAGGAAAAATATTAACTTTTATCACATATTCTTGTTGAGAAATGGAATCCCACACATAATCATCATAAATGATATCACAAGTTTGTTGGAAAACACCAACTCCATCGTAAATTTGATCCTCATGAACATCAAAAGAAACGATTGAATCTGATAAATACAAAAACTCACAATTAGGAGGACCAAAAGAACCAATGGGTGGAGGACGATGAGAAAGAACATCAATTGAAACATCAGATCCACAATCTAGACTTCCATTTAAATTATGAAAATCATGGGTGGGAGAATATGGTGGTAGATCAACAGATGGACTCTCAAGTTCTCCAAACTCACCCTATCTAAATGAAGCTGTCTGACGAGAAGAAGATGAAGAGTCACTTGGAACAACAACTTCCTTCATCGCAGATTTAGGAGCTCCATAACCAGTATATCTTGGGAGACTTTCAAAAGATTCATATTCTTTCGAATTCAATGAAATATGAATAAGAAATTCAAACTTCTCTTTCATGAAATTTCAATCAATATCATCGCTGGAAAATTCATAACAGAAATGAATAAACCGATCGTGAAAATAGTTAAGAGATTCATGAGGTGCTTTTCTTCAATGCATGATTTTCCTATAAATAGATTTGTAATAATACCTGTCATAGGTATGGTAGAGCTCCTTGACAAGATGTTCAAAAGAGTGAATAGAAGCAGTCAGAAATGTATAACACCATTCCTTAACACGCACTTTCAATGTGAGAATGAACAACCTGCAAGTAATATACTCATAGTGAATATTGTGATGAGTGAAAAATTCAAGAAAGCGAGCAGTGTGCTAAAAAGTTTTTGTTCCACCCTCGCCATTGAACCTCAGACTTGACACATCATTAATTATCCCCTTGGGCACTTTCAAATTTGTAGTTTTGGAAACAAATTTTGGGTTTAAGACATGGGAAGAAGCCATTTAAAGATAAGGAAAGGTCAAATAGACTTCACAGGCTCAGCCTGTCATCTGGCCCTACTTATAGCACCAAAAATGTTGACGGTGCTAGACCTCACACCATTTAGAGTAGGAGCCCCATTTCGAATACATTCCAGTTTATGAAATAGTGGGATTTGGTGTAATGCCTTAGATGTAATAACATAGAATGATGTATCTGTGACTATGGTGAAACAAGCGTATAGATTTGTGAAGTGTCAAGTGTAGTGCATGAAAGGTTCTAACACGACAAAGGGAAAGTGAGTGAGCCCCTTAAAATCCTATAATAGTATGTAGTTTGAAAGGAACCTGCTAACCACTACATGTCAACGACCCATAGCAATACACCCCCATTTTTCGCAAAAGGGATAGCGCCTAATCGATGTGTTCGTGCTGTCTAGCGATCATCATCAGCCTGATCATCATGTTATAATGTAAATCCATTCTGCATGTATATGATGTAAATAATCTCAGTAGAACCATGTCATGTATGTAACAACCTAGGTAAACCTACCTTTATAGTGACAATCTCCATTTTGGGAGGTTTTTTGTCCCACCGATCCATTCTCGAATGGTCAGTAGAGTTTTCCCCTCCAGTCTTACCCCAAAGATGAATGGATTTTGTCGCTAGGATCTTAGGCGAGTTAGTGTTCTAGATCGAGCCTATGTAAAAGAGATATCGGAAAAATACTAACTATTTAGTTAGGTTATTTTATTACAAATTGCTTGGTCTGTTGGATTATATTTGTGTCGTAGAAATTGGTGGTTTGTGAGGGTCTATTACAAATTGCTTTTCCCCCTTATAATGTAAAAAATATGAAAATCATGAGGTAAAGTGTCTTAAGGGTTGGAAAAATAATTTATCCCCTCATAGGTTAATTAATTGAATTATCTGGCCAAAAATTAATTAAAATCCTAAGTGAGAAATTTAATTAATTCTAGGTCCTAGGTAAATTTAAATTCTCCAAAGACAAAATTTGTTGGTCCTAAAAAATTAAATTTTAAAAGGTCCCGGGACAAAGGTAAATTAATTATTTTGCTAAATTTAAACCTTTGATCCTTGGGGATTAAGTCAAAGTCAATTTTTTGGGGAAATTGTCTCAAAAATAGACTTTTTGAGTTAATTAAAATGCATGTAATTAAAAATTTCGAATTTCCCCAAATATTTACATATTTCGATGGATGAGATTAAAAGAATTTTTAATCTTCATCAACGATCGAGATTTCTTTGACGAGGATCTCTCGAACTAGCTGTTGGAGGATTTATTTTTAAATAGGAAGTTATTTGTTAGTTGATTCTCCTGATCTTTTGATCATGTGCTTAGAAATGAGCTCTAGTGTAATCTTTTTTTGGATAGTAAAGACAGACTTTGGGGTTAAATTCTGTTGGTGTCACTCTTCATGGGAATATTGTAAGATGTGTTGTTTTGATGCATAAATTTTTCTAAAGCCATTGATGACAGCTTCTGAAGAGTGATTTGAGTACATGTATCTTGCTCAGTTGTTGGGGTTTGAATAATAATTTAAATTTTGAACGTAATAACAAGTATCTCTATTTCTCTAAGTTTTATTATTATTTTCTCGCTCTATTTTTTATGATTGGATTGAATTTTGCAGGGAAATCTTGATTTTAGATCCTTGGGCATTAGGGGAATCTTTCAGTTCGACCAGCCAATTCCCGATTTGTGTTTTCTGAAGAGCCCAACTAAATTAGCTATGGGATTATCATAAGATTTTGGTGGTAATACACAGAGGGTTTCAAGTTAGCACCTCCTTTTAAAATTTAAAAAATCTAATTTTTTGTGGAAAATTTGATAGATCTGGCTATTAAGAGCCTTATATTATTAGATCTGGGAGCGAAGTTGGACTCATACTCCTCAGATCTGATAGATGTATAAATTATTTGTATAGATTTGTTATTTACTTGTGTCGATCTGAAATTTTATAAAATAATTTTGAATTTTAACACTTGGGTTTTTTGGATTTTCTCTATTTTTGTGCATATTGGGTATTGGGTTTTTCTCTTTTCACTTGTACAGGAATAAATCTAAGAAATCAGCCAAGGAAATCTTCAGATTTGAGCCAGAGCTAGACCTTGGGGGGTAAGATCTAGGCTCAAATATTGTTTGCAGGAATAGATATGAGAAATCATCTAAGGAAATTTTCAGATTTGATATTTTTTCAAGGAGAATTGGGGGTTTTGAGACAGGTCTAGGCCCTAGAGGGCAAGAACTTGTTGCAAATATTTTTTCAGGGCCAACCATTAAAGATTTTTTAACAAATTTGAAGATCTGAAGCAAAATATTTTTTTCTTCAGAAAAAAGAGTTTCAAGTTTTGGGGCTCCTAAGCCCAAATATGCCTTCTCCTAGCCCAACTCTAGCCCTATTGGGCCTAGTGCTAGCCCTCATTGGCCCTAGATTCCCCTTGCTCCATTTCTGATCTGAATATTTAATTTTCTGAAGCTGATCATTGGTGATTTTTTGCAGAAAAATTGGTAAAAATTTGTGTTTTAGGTATTGGAATTTTTTTGGCAACTTGGGCAAGTGATCTTCAAGGCCTAGGGCCTAAGGGTTTGATCTCTAAACCCTCTTTTTCTTCACTGTTTGCTACAACAATCATATACCTTTCTAATGGTGGCAAAATTTCATGTGGGTTAGCCTAAAATCAGTTCCTAAGTTGTCTAATACATTAAGGAATTAATTTCTTGAGTTGGGAATCCATCATTAAGCCTATTTCATATTTTAATTGCTGACTGTAATAAGTATATCAGATCTGATATAATTCTAAAAATCACATCATAACAGACTGAAATGTTGTGATAGTTCATGTGGGCAAGTTTGGAAAAATTTCGGTAAAATTTTGGTATAAATATAACATCGATAGCTTATTATTTTCATTGACATATTGCTACTGTCATAATATTTGTTTGTTGCTATCCTAAACAATTCACTGCTATCCTAAAAAACAATTCTCTGAAAGTTAGGAGTTTTCATATCATTGTGGAAGTAACTATCATAAGAATCTAGATGGGTGATCTTCTTGATTGCAGCAAGAATTTCCCTACTGTCATAAAGTTTTTTTGCTGCTATTTTTTATCATTGAAACATATTGGCTGCCATAGATTAAATTCTGAATTTTCAAGTGATTTGAGTTCATAACACAATTCAGAATTTGTTTGACATGTTTGGCATTTTAATTTTACTGTTGTCATTAGATAATTTGTTGCTGTCCTAAATGTAATCTTTGAAAATAAGTGCTTTTGGATGACTGTTTGCATAAGTTCAAGTCAACAAATTTTTGGTACAATTATTCACAATAAAATCCAAGTTTAAACCCCTATTTTCTGAGTTTCTAAATCACATACAAACACGCTCATTGCCTAAAAGAAATTCATTTCACACACTTGGAGTAGATAAGCCTAATATTTTAAATTGCCCAAAGGTTTTCTTGATTGGTGAAAGGTAGATATTTTGAAATCTATTGAGTCAAGTATCATTGAAAAAGCTTGCATTCGATTTGGATTTAATAGGAGACTTAGGCTATTTGAATATCTCTTTAGTAGTTTTGGAATATTCAAGTAATTGTCATTAAAGCATAAATTGGATAGATGCTCTAGTTCTCTTTCTTGACATTACTATCATTATCGTCTTGTGGTTATGACAATTTTTTGGTGTATTAGTGATATTTCTTTAAGAGCATATATCTTGTGGATCTTATTGGAACTTGAGATATTTGGCACTTTGTCTTGTCTAAGATTGTCTCTTAATTTCATTAAGTACTCTTGTCATAAAGTTAATCAATACTAAGTACTTGAGTCTTAAACGATCTTACCTCGAGACTACTCACTCATCCCTTTGCTAATCGCATCTTGCATCTCTTTTCATCATAATAACATGCATATATAGAAGATATTTACCTGTAGCTTACCTCTACTGCATCATTTTGTTGCACCTTGCTCTTTGCTGCCTTAGAAAGTCTAGTCCTTTGCACCCCTTGACAACACTTTATCTAGTTTTTATTGCCTTCTAGGAGCACGATATTTAATTTGATGTATCTCTACGATTTAAGATCCAAAAAAATTGATCTTCGGTCCTGTAGAAGCCATCTGAGTCTTCTTTCCAATGCAATAGGTCTGACCCGATTTGGACTCTTCAAGGAAAAGTTATGCCCAATCACTCACAATGACCTAATTATGGACTAGTTCAGTACAGTGAATTTGTACGATGTACCATGTGTCACTGTTTCCTCCTTCAGCTGTAAAATTGATACACAAAAAACTACGATCTATGAAAATTCCGCCACTTTTTATAGAATTTGAATCCTCTTCTTTGAGAGAGAGTTATAACGATTTTCCCAAGGTCACTTCTTTGAGATGAAATTCGGAAGGCTGCAATACCCTAACTTCCATAGATCATATCTCCGAAAATATAGTGAACCAAGATCTGAAATTTGGTCACAACGTTCATCAGGATTTCGAATCAAATGGGGTTTAATTTAAGAATCTAAGACTTCACAGAAATGAAGTTATAGCGAAAATTACACGATCACCCCTTTTGGAGGATATATGCGATTTCCTTTTATAGAGTTGAGAGGGGCTTCTATAACGAATGTTGGAGGGATTTTAGGAGCTTAAGAAATTATTAATTATTGACTATTAAATGACCAAAACAAATTATGAGTGCCATGCCACAACCCCATAGGGTTTTAGCCCGCTAACTGGGGTTACTAACTTCAAACATGAATATCTCTCAAACCATGAAGAATTACTTGGCATGCCATATATCAATGGAAATATATCGATGAGTAGAATCTATCTAGAAGATCCTTGACTCAAAATAGAGTAAGTTTTCAAGTCAAAATTCCCTTGCAAGATCAGGGAAGCCCCTGGTGCTACTTGGGTTAACATCAATGACAACCTCAGATCATCTTTAGATCAACAATCTCCCCCTTTGGCATTGATGGCAACACAAGTACTCCCTCTACGATTAGGGCACCTCTTCCTACTACCTTCTCTCCTCGTTTGACATCAATGGCAAAGGGTAACTCCCCTTGACACACAACCATCCTGCAGACCTGTACACACTCCCCCTCCCCCTTTATTTTCTGAATAAGGAAAATCTAATGAGAACTTGGGAGAATCCCAAGCTTCTAACGAAGATATTCAAATGCTTCACGAGGTAAAGGTTTAGTGAAGATATCAACGATTATTTATTTTGTACCAACATATTCAAGCTTGATATTATTTTCGGTGACCTTCTTTCTAAAGAAATGATATTTAATCAGAATGTGCTTCGTTTTGGAATGAATCACATGATTCTTAGAGATACTGATGGCGTTGGTGTTATCGCAAAATATGGGAATAGGCTCATCAAACTTGACCTAAATATCTGAAAAGTTTTCTTCATCGAGAGAACTTGAGTACAACAAGTTGTTGCCGTGATATATTCTACTTCTGCTGTGGATAACGATATTGAGGTTTGCTTTTTTCTCAACCATGATACGAGACAACCACCTAGATAGAATGCTGCTCCACTAGTCCTCTTATGATCATCAATGCTTCCTGCCCATTCTGCATCTGTAAAGGCTTGAATAATGAGATTTTTTCCCTTGGGATACCACAAGCCATATTCTGTTGTGCCGTTTAGATATCGAAGAATTCTTTTGATGGCAATAATATGTGATTCATTTGGTGCTGCTTGGAATCTTGCTACTTGTCGAACTGCTTGCATAACATCTGGCTGAGAAGCTGTTACATATAGAAGATTACTAATCATAGATCTGTAAAACCTCTGATCCACATCCTTAGATGTGTCATATATGCTCAATTTTCAACCTGTTACCATCGGAGTAAGGACGGGTTTGCAATCTTCCATTTTGGATTTCT
Source organism: Pinus tabuliformis (assembly GCA_031772625.1). Classification (NCBI taxonomy): domain Eukaryota; kingdom Viridiplantae; phylum Streptophyta; class Pinopsida; order Pinales; family Pinaceae; genus Pinus; species Pinus tabuliformis. The sequence continues at coordinate 1,148,969,641 of CM062819.1, read as the reverse complement.
TGAGCATTTCCTTGATGTACTTGGCTTGACATATAAATACTCCTTTCTCTTGCTGAGATATTTAAAGCCCTAAGAAGTATGTCAACTCACCAAGTAAAGACATCTTGAAATCACTTTGCATCTTTGTAGCAAAGTTCTTACTTAGTCAATCATCATTGCTACCAAATATTATATCATCCACATATACCTCAACGATTGTTAAACTATCTTTATTTATTTGTATGTAAAGATTGCTATGAGTAGTTTCTTTCTTGAACTGTTGTTGACATAGATATCCGTCAAGACAAGAATACCATGCTTTGGGAGCCTGCCTGAGACCATACAGAGCCTTCTTTAACCTGCAAACATAGTCTTCTTTTTATGATAGTAGAAAACCTTCATGTTGTTCGATGTAAACTTCTTCTTCTAATTCTCCATTCAGAAATGTTGACTTAACATCCATTTGGTAGAATTTTATTTTTCTTGAGCATGCATAGGCGAGAAACATCTAGATGGCTTCCATTATGGCAACTGGTGCAAATGTTTCGTCGAAATCAATTCCTTCCACTTGTGCATATCCTTTTCAAACCAATTTTGCTTTGTTTCTGGTAACCTGCCCATCTTCATTCAATTTGTTCCTGAACACCCATTTAGTCCCAATGACATTTTTATCTTTTGGTCGTGGAAATAATTCCCAGGTGTTATTCTTCTTGATTTGATCCAATTTTTCATTCATAGCTATTACCTAATGTTCATTCTGGCTGGCTTCCTGAAAACTACTAGGCTCAAAGGTTGCTAGAAAAGCAATGTGAGCTTGTTTTGATGAACGAAGTTGTCGACCTTTTCTTGTTCCAATTCCTTCATTTATGTCACCAATGATTTGATTTGATGCATGGTTCTTTTGAATCCATTATTTTGTTCTCTTTAGAGGAGCTTCTTGTTGTTGTTCTTATATATCTTGTTGATCATTATTTACTTCTTCCTAGTTCACAGTGGCTTCTTATTCTAGAATTTTCTCTATACCTTTTTCAGCCTCTATCTCAAGCTTCAAATATTCTAGATCCTCATCATTATTCATTAGAACACTATCTTCGTCAAATGTAACATTTATGCTCTCCACTATCTATTTTTGAATTAGATTATAGCATTTATAGGCCTTTCTTTTGTGTGAGTAACCAACAAAGATACCTTCATCAACACACGATTCAAACTTACCCAACTTTTGATCTTCTCTTTTGATATAACATTTGCTTCCGAAGATTCTGAAATATTTTACATTAGCTAGTTTTCCTTTCCATAATTCATATGGGGTCTTATTGCAATTATTTCTGAGAAGACTTCTGTTGATAATGAAGACTGCCATATCAATTGCTTGAACCCATAATTTCTCATCCAATTTTGAGCCCTTTAGCATTGTTTTACCCATTTCCTGTATGGTTATGTTCTTTCTTTCAGAAACTCCATTTTTCTGAGGTGTTCGTTCTGTTGAAAATTGTCTTTTTATTCCATTTTCATCACAGTATTTATAAAATAATTTGGAAATGAATTCTCCACCATTATCTGATCTTAGACACTTTATTTTTAAATCAGCTTCATTTTCGACCAACTCCTTGTAGATATTAAAGCACTCAAATGCTTCATATTTTTTCTTTAGAAACTGACGCCTATCATCCTAGTATAGTCATCTATCATTACATGAAATATAATTCTCCATATAAGCCTTTTGTTCCCATAGGAACAGATAGATCAGTATGTATCAATTCCAATAGATGTGATGCAAAGTGTTCTTTTGTTTTAAATCCACATTTTGTCTGCTTTCCATGCCGATAGGCCTCACATAGTGTGTTGGAAGGTTTTGATATTTTCGGCATTTCTCGTACTGCTTCCTTTTTGCTTATCCTAACAAGAATGTAAAAGTTTATGTGACCCATTCGTTTGTGCCATAACCATCTTTCATCTTCTTTAGCTAGTAGACATGCTTTAGTTGCTTCATCCAGAACATATATGTCGTTTGGAGCTTGACTTGCTGTAGCCACAATTTTACCATACCTGCCTTTCTTGATTTCACATTTTGTGGAGTTGAATAGCATTGTGTGCCCTTGATCACACATTTATCCAATATTGAGCAGATTGTGATTCATATTTTCAACCAATAGAACATTCTTGGCTAGGGCATCTTTGCTTCCGAGACTGACGGTACCTGATCCTATAACATTTGAAGATCCATCATTTCCAAAGGACACGGTTCCATCCTTCTTCTCTTTCAGAGATACAAATTTCTTTCTATCTCCAGTCATATGCATTGAGCAATCGCTATCAACATACTAGACATCTTTGTTGTTTTGAGCCTTGAGAGCTAGAGCACAATTATCAGTGTTCTTCTTCTTCCATGTTCGTTCGTTCTGTGGCTTCGAAGATTCTTCTAGAGGATTTTCAAGTCTACAGTCTTTGGCTATGTGTCCAAAGTTTCGGCATTTATAACATTCAATATTACTTCTTAAATGTTTAAATCTATTGATGTTTCATTGAGCCCTGGGAGGTTCATATTTGAAAGATCTCTTGGAATTGTATTGGTTCCTAGGGTACGTGCGACATTCTACATCTTTATGACCAAATCTTCCACATGAATAACAATAGCCATGAAAAATATGTTGGGACCTGGATGGAAATCTTTTTCAGGGAATTGTCTTCAAAGGCTATTCTTGTGAATCTTGTCCAATAAAGTCTACATGCCCGTGAGATCTCATAAGTTCATTGTATTTTGTTGTAGAAGGTCCTACTTCTTCTTCTTTGTAACCGAGGCTAGTTTTGTCATTGTAAGATCGTTGATTATTGATGAGTTCTTCCAAAGCCCTTGAGCTATTGGCATAGTTTTCTCTTCTTCACTTCCTTATGTAGCGAGACTACTTTGTCTTCTAATGCTTCCCTTTCTTTTGAAGTGACTCTTCAATACATTTGTGTTCTTCAACTTCAATTTTGAGACCTTGAACTTGTTCTTCAAGAGTGTTGGAATGGATCTTCTCAGCCTTGATCTCTTTTATAAGCTTGATTTCCTCCTTAGAAAATTCTTCTATGGTCAACCCTTCTTCTTCGTTGTTTGATACCTCTTGTTTATTGTGCTTGGCCATAAACAATACTCTCTCATTGGATTCTTCTTCACTGTCAATGTCTTCATCGGATGATGAACTATCTTCTTTAGAGGGAAAGTTCATTTTGAATCCTTTCTTCTTGCCTTGCTTGTTGAATTTTTTAAATCCTTTCCTTCCTTTTGAGTTTCCATCACTTCTGTTCCGACATTTTGCTACGAAATGCCCAACCTCACCACAACCGAAACATATCAATGAAAGTTTACCTTTGAATTTTCCCTTACCAATTTTTAATTTTCTCATAAAGTAAGCATATTCTCCATTTGGAAAACCTTCTTCATCATCTTCCTTTTCTTCACACTTGCAGGTGTAGGTGCAGGTCTTTTCCTTTGAAGGTTGTTTGTCCTTATTGGTTTTCTTAGATGTAGTGAACACAGTTTCTAGATGCGAAGTACCCTCTTCCTCATCAAGTCTCATTTCATATGCTATGAAAACTCCATGTAATTCCTCTTTGCTGAGTTTGTCCAGATTTGCACTGTATTCTAAGACCGATACCTTTCGGTTGAATCTTCCTGGTAACATTCTAAGAATATTTCGTATAATAGTCTTCTCATCAACGGGCTCTCCCAATCCTTCCAGAGTGTTGGTAATTTCATCAATGCAGTAATGTTGTCATCTTATTTCATCCTGAGTTGCTCAAATTTTGCACTATAGATTTGAAGCTTTGCTTCTTTGACATTTGAGTCATTTGCATATATATTCTCAAGCTTGTCCCATACATTATTAGCAATTTTACAACCCAACACCTTATGATAAGTAGATTCAATAAGTCCACTGATAATAATATTCTTTGATTTTGCATGAATTACCAAATTCTTCTTACCTTGTTCATTCACGGTTGGTGTAAAGCGATTTTGAACAGTGTCCCATACTTCGTAACCTTGCGCCAAGAGATAGACCTCCATTCTTCCTTTCCAGAATGCATAATTATTTTCATTGAATAGAGGTACACCATTCTTGGTATGCTCCATGATGTCCTTCCAGTTGTTAAAATGCTATTGAAGGAACCAATCTCTGATTCCAATTGTTGAAAAATACTGGGGGGGGTGAATCAATATTCCTTAGCAATTAGCACTTTTAAATCTTTCCAGAGCATTAGTTAATCTTCAATTATCATTAATGTTTATGCAGTAACAACAGTTAATAAAAGAACACAGGAGCCACAAAAATTTTAGGTGGAAAACCGCCTCCGTGTCAAAAAACACTGAATGCTTTTCTAATAATTCATTAACCTTCAACTCCAATTGAAAAGAAAGCTCCAACTTCCTAGAATCGTTCTTCTCCAACTCCCACTGGATGGATGCTCCAACACTTGAGATTATTCAGTAGTCAACTAAATGGATGCCCAAACACCCAATGAGATACAACTCACCCTAGCACCACCCTAGCACCCTATAGAAGAATAAAATATGAATAGACTTCCGTACTAGGGAAAATGGTCTAGTTTACAATGATATAGAATGATGTAGAAGAAGAAGACACACTAGACCATAACCCCAACTATGAAAAAACCACCTAATGATGATCCTAGACCTCCCAACACTGCCTCTTCAACTCTTTCCAGATAGACACTTGTACAAATTTTACAATGAAGCTTTTACAATGACTCTGTACAATGATACTTTTACAATGATTGTATGCAATGCTTCCCACTTGAAGACTTCATGTGGTGAACTTCTTGCTGCTATTCTGCACCTTGATTGCTACTCTTGTCATGCGACCCTTTCTCATGCTTCAAAACATTAGATTATGTATTGAGTCTTCTCTTGATAAATATATAATACCTGCAAAAAGTCTTCAAAGAAATACCCATGACATGATAATAACAAAACATACCTCATCCTGCAAAACATATGTCAGTGCTAAACAAAAAATAAAAATAAAAATAGAATACAAAGAAACCATTGCAATTAAGAGATAAACATGCATATACAAAAGATACTTACCTATAGCTTACCTCTACTACATCATTTTTACCTTGCTCTTTGCTGCCCTAGAAAGTCTGGTCATTTGCACCCCTTGACAACACTTGATCTAGTTTTTCTTTCCTTCTAGGAGCATGATATTTAGTTTGATCTATCTCTGCGGTTTTATATCCCCAACATGTGATCTTCAGTCATGTAGAAGCCCTCTGATTCTTCTTTCCAATGCCACAGGTCTGACCCGATTTGGACTTTTCAAGGCAAGGTTATGCCCAATATCTCACAATGACCTAATTATGGACTAGTTTAGTAGAGCGAACTTGTACGATGTATCACGTGTCACTGTTTCCTCCTTCGGCTCTAAAATTGATATACAGAAAAGTACAATTCGTATACCATTCACCACTTTTTATAGAATTCCAATCCTCTTCTCTGAGAGAGAGTTATGACGATTTTCCCAAGGTCACTTCTTTGAGATGAAATTCGGAAGACTGCAAAAACCCTGACGTTCATCAAGATTGAGAATCAAATTGGTTTTAATTTTAGAATCTAAGACTTCGTAGAAATGACGTCATAGCTAAAATTCCACGATCACCCCATTTGGAGGATATATTGGATTTCTTTTTATATAGTTGAGAGGGGCTTCTATAGGAATGTTGGAGGGATTTTAGGAGCATAAAAAACTATTAATTATTAACTATTCAGTGACCAAAACCAATTATGAGTGCCATGCCACAACCCCATAGGGTTTTAGCCCACTAATTGGGGTTACTAATTTCAAACATGAATATCTCTCAAACCATGAAGAATTACTTGGCGTGCCACATATCAACAGAAACATCTTGATGAGTAGAATCTATCTAGAAGATCCTTGACTCAAAATAGAGTAATTTTTCAAGTCAAAATTCCCTTGCAAGATCAGGGTAGCCCTTGGTGCTGCTTGGGTTGACATCAATGACAACCTCAGATCATTTTTAGATCAATAATCTCCCCCTTTGGCATTGATGTTAACACAAGTACTCCCCCTGCGATCAGGGCACCTCTTCCTACTACCTTCTCTCCCCCTTTGACATCAATGGCAAAGGGTAACTCTCCCTGACACACAACCATCCTACTCCCCATGACACACAACCATCTTGCGGACCTGTACACAATTCCATTCCCCATTTATTTTATCAATAAGGAAAATCTAATGAGAACTTGGGAAAATCCCAAGCTTTTGGCGAATATATTCAAATTCTTCACGAGATAAAGGTTTAGTGAAGATATCAATGATTTTTTCTTTTGTACCAACATATTCAAGCTTGATATTGTTTTCGATGACCTGCTCTCTAACGAAATGATATTTAATCAGAATGTGCTTCGTTTTGGAATGCACCACAGGATTCTTGGAGATACTGATGGCACCGGTGTTATCACAAAATATGGGAATAGGCTCATCAAACTTGACCTGAAGATCTTGAAAAGTTTTCTTCATCCAAAAAACTTGAGTACAACAAGCTGTTGCCGTTATATATTCTACTTTTGCTGTGGATAACGAGATCGAGGTTTGCTTTTTTCTCAACCATGATACAAGGCAACCACCTAGATAGAATGCTGCTCCACTAGTACTCTTACGATCATCAATGGTTCATTCCCAATCTGCATCTGTAAAGGCTTGAATAATGATATTGTTGCCCTTGGGGTACCACAAGCCATATTCTGTTGTTCCCTTTAGATATCGAAGAATTCTTTTGACGACAATAATATGTGATTCTTTTGGTGCTACTTGGAATCTTGCTACTTGTCCAACTGCTTGCATAACATTTGGCCGGGAGGCTCTTACATATAGAAGACTAACAATCATAGATCTGTACAACCTCTGATCCACATCTTTAGATGCGTCATCTATGCTCAATTTGGAACTTGTTACCATCAGAGTAAGGACGGGTTTGCAATCTTCCATTTTGAATTTCTTGAGCATTTCCTTGATGTACTTTGATTGAAATATAAATATTCCTTTCTCTTGCTGAGATATTTGAAGCCCTAAGCATTATGTCAACTCACCAAGTAAAGACATATTGAAATCACTTTGCATCTTTGTAGCAAAGTTCTTACTTAGTTGATCATCATTGCTACCAAAGATTATATCATCCACATATACCTCAACTATTGTTACATTATCTTTATCTATTTGTACATAAAGATTGCTATGAGAAGTACCTTTCTTGAACCCTTGTTGACGTATATATTTGTCAATACGAGCATACCATGCTTTGGGAGCCTGCTTGAGACCATACAGAGCCTTCTTTAACTTGCAAACATAGTCTTCTTTTTCTGATAGTAGAAAACCTTCAGGTTGTTCGATGTAAACTTCTTCTTCTAATTCTCGATTTAGAAATGCTGACTTAACATCCATTTGGTAGAATTTTATCTTCCTTGAGCATGCATAGGCGAGAAACATCTAAATGGCTTCCATTATGGAAATTGGTGCAAATGTTTTGTCGAAATCAATTCCTTCCACTTGTGCATAGCCTTTGGAAACCAATCTTGCTTTGTTTCTGGTAACCTGTCCATCTTCATTCAATTTGTTCCTAAACACCCATTTAGTCCCAATGAAATTTTTATCTTTTGGTCATGGAACTAATTCCCAGGTGTTATTCTTCTCGATTTGATCCAATTCTTCATTCATAGCTGCTACCCAATGTTCATTTCGGCTGGCTTCCTCAAAAGTACTAGGCTCAAAGGTCTCTAGAAAAGCAATGTGAGCTTGTTGTGATGAATGAAGCTGTCGACCTTTTCTTGTTCCAATTCCTTCATTTATGTCACCAATGATTTGATTTGATGGATGGTTCTTTTGAATCCCATTATTTTGTTCTCTTTGGAGGAGCTTGTTGTTGTTGTTGATGTATATCTTGTTGATCATTATTTACTTCTTCCTCGTTGACAGTTGCTTCTTGTTCTAGAATTTTCTCTATACCTTTTTTAGCCTCTGTCTCAAGCTTCAAAGATTTTATATCCTCATCATTATTCATTAGAACACTATCTTCGTCAAATGTAACATTTATGCTCTCCACTATCTGTTTTTGTCTTAGATTATAGCATTTATAGGCCTTTCTTTTGCGTGAGTAACCAAAAAAGATACCTTCATCAACATGCAATTCAGACTTACCCAACTTTTGATCTTCTCTTTTGATATAACATTTGCTTCTGAAGATTCTAAAATATTTTACATTAGCTAGTTTTCCTTTCCATAATTCATATGGGGCCTTATTGCAATTATTTCTAAGAAGACTTCTATTGATAATGAAGGCTGCCGTATCAATTGCTTGAACCCAGAATTTTTCATCCAATTTTGAGTCCTTCAGTATTGCTCTACCCATTTCCTGTATGGTTCTGTTCTTTCTTTCAGCAACTCCATTTTGCTGAGGTGTTCGTGCTGTTGAAAATTGTATTTTTATTCCATTTTCATCACAATATTGCTGAAATAATTTGGAAGTGAATTCTCCGCCATTATCTGATCTTAGACACTTTATTTTTAAATCAGTTTCATTTTTCTACCAAATCCTTGTAGATATTAAAGCACTCAAATGCTTCATATTTTTTCTTTAGGAAACTGGTGACTGTCATCCTGGTATAGTCATCTATCATTAACATGAAATATAATTCTCCATCTAAGCCTTTTTTCCCATAGGACCAGATAGATCAGTATGTATCAATTCCAATGGATGTGATGCGAAGTGTTCTTTTGTTTTAAATCCAAAGTTCGTATGCTTACCTTGCCGACAGGCCTCACATAGTGTGTTGGAAGGTTTTGATATTTTCGGCATTTCTCGTACTGCTTCCTTTTTACTTATTGTGACAAGATTGTCAAAGTTTATGTGACCCATTCATTTGTGCCATAACCAACTTTCATCTTCTTTAGCTAGTAGACATGCTTTAGTTGCTTCATCCAGAACATATATGTCAGTTGGAGCTCGACTTGATGTAGCCACAATATTACCATACCTCCCTTTCCTGATTTCACATTTTGTGGAGTTGAATATAATTGTGTATCCTTGATCACACATTTGTCCAACATTGAGCAGAGTGTGATTCATGTTTTCAACCAATAGAACATTCTTGGCTAGAGTATATTTTCTTCCGAGACTGATGGTACCTGATCCTATAACATTTGAAGATCCATCATTTCCAAAGGACGCGGTTCCATCCTTCTTCTCTTTCAGAGATAGAAATTTATTTCTATCTCCATTCATATGTGTTGAGAAACTGCTATCAACATACCATACATCTTTGTTGTTTTGAGCCTTGAGAGCTAGAGCACAATTATCATTGTCTTCTTCTTCCACGTTCGTTCGTTCTGCAGCTTTTCAAGTCTACAGTCTCTGGCTATGTGTCCAAAGTTTTGACATTTGTAACATTTAGTATTACTTCTTAAATGTTCAAATCTATTGATGTTTTGTTGAGCCCTAGGAGGTTCATATTTGACAGATCTCCTGGAATTGCATTGGTTCGTAGGGTATGTGCGACATTCTACAACTTTATGACCAGATTTTCCACATGAATAAAAATAGCCATGAAAAATATGTTGGTACCTAGATGGAAATCTTCGTCAGGGAATTGTCTTCCAAGGCTGTGCTTTCGAATCTTGTCCAGTGAGGTCTACATGCCTATCGGATCTCATAGGTTCATTGTATTTTGTTGTAGAAGGTCTTACTTCTTCTTCTTTGTAACCGAGGCTAGTTCTGTCACTGTAAGATTGTTGATTGTTGATGAGTTCTTCCAATGCCCTTGAGATGTTGGCATAGTTTTGGACATTTTTTCCCTTCTTCACTTCCTTTCACATCAAGACTACTTTGGCTTCTAATGCTTCGCTTTCTCGGTTTCTTTCTTCCAAATTCTTTTGAAGTGAATCTTTAATACATTTGTGTTCTTCAACTTCAATTTTGAGACCTTGAACTTGTTCTTCAAGAGTGTTGGAATGGATCTTCTCAACCTTGAGCTCTTTTATAACCTTGATTGCCTCCTTAGAAAATTCTTCTATGGTCAACCCTTCTTCTTCATTGTTTTATACCTCTTGTTTATTGTGCTTGGCCATAAACAATACTCTCTCATTGGCTTCTTCTTCACTGTCATTGTCTTCATCGGATGATGAGCTATCTTCTTTAGAGAGAAAGTTCCTTTTGAATCCTTTCTTCTTGCCTTGCTTCTTGAGTTTCTTAAATCCTTTCTTTCCTTTTGAGTTTCCATCACTTTTGTTCAGACATTTTTTTGCGAAATGCCCAACCTCACCACAACCGAAACGTATCAATGGAATTTTACCTTTGAATTTTCCCTTACCAATTTTTAGTTTTCTCGTGAAGTAAGCATATTCTCCATTTGAAAAACCTTCTTCATCATCTTCCTTTTCTTCACACTTGCAGGTGAAGGTGCAGGCCTTTGCCTTTGAAGGTTGTTTGTCCTTATTGGTTTTCTTAGATGCAGTGAACACAATTTCTAGATGCGAAGTACCCTCTTCTTCATCAAGTCTCATTTCATATGTTATGAGAACTCCATGTAATTCCTCTTTTCTAAGTTTGTCTAGATTTGCACTGTATTCTAAGACCAATACCTTTGGGTTGAATCTTCTTGGTAACGTTCTAAGAATCTTTCGTATAATAGTCTTCTCATCAACAGGCTCTCCCAATCCTTCTAGACTGTTGGTTATTTCATCAACGTGTTGGAAGTATGCAACAATGTTGTCATCTTCTTTCATTCTGAGTTGCTCAAATTTTGCTCTATGGATTTGAAACTTTGCTTCTTTGACATTTGAGTCACCTGCATATATATTCTCAAGCTTGTCCCATACATTTTTGGTAGTTTTACAACCCAACACCTTATGATAAGTAGAATCAATAAATCCACTGATAATAATATTCTTTTCTTTTGCATCATTTACCAAATTATTCTTACCTTGTTCATCCACGGTTGGTGTAAAGCCATTTTGAACAGTGTCCCATACTTCATAACCTTGTGCCAAGAGATAGACCTCCATTCTTCCTTTCTAGAGTGCATAATTATTTTCATTGAATAGAGGTACACCATTCTTGGTATGCTCCATGATCTCCTTCTAGTTGTTAAACTACTATTGAAGAAACCATGCTATGATTCCAATTGTTGGAAAATACTGGGGGGGGGGGGGGGGTGGGGGAATCAGTATTCCTTAGAAATTATCACTTTTAAATATTTTCAGAGCATTAGTTAATCTTCAATTATCATTAATGTTTATGCAGTAACAACAGTGAATAAAAGAACACAGGAGGCACAAAAATTTAGGTGGAAAACCCCCTCCAGGTCAAAAACCACCGAATGATTTTCTAATAATTCTTTAACATTCAACTCCAATTGAAAAGAAAGCTCCAAATTCCTAGAATCTAGAAAAGCATTCTTCTCTAGCTCCCACTGGATGGACGCTCCAATGCCTGAGATTCTTCAATAGTCAATTGAATGGATACCCCAACACCTAATGAGCTAAAAATCACCCTAGCACCACCTTACCACCTTAAATTTTTAATAGGCTTGAACCTATTGGTGACTTCATGCACTAGCCTAGCACCACCCGACCACCCTATATAAGAATAATAGAATAATGGACTCTTGTACCAGGGAAAATGGTCCACTTTACAATGATATGGAATGATGTAGAAGAAGAAGACACACTAGACCATAACGCCAACTATGACACAACCACCTAATGATGATCCTAGACCCCCCGACGCTGCCTCTTCAACTCTTGGTAGATAGACACTTGTACAACTTTTACAACGATGCTTTTACAATGACTTTGTACAATGATACATTTACAATGATTGTATGCAGTGCTTCCCACTTGAAGACTTCATGTGGTGAACTTCTTGCTGATGTTCTGCACCTTGATTGCTTCTCTTTTCATGCTACCCTTTCTCACTCTTTAGAACATTAGATTATGCATTGAGTCTTCTCTTGATGAATATATAATACCTGCAAAAAGTCTTCAAAGAGATACCCATGACATGATAATAGAAAAACTTACCTCATCCTGCAGAACATATGTTAGTGCTAAACAAAAAAGAATAAATTAGAATACAAAAAAACTAATGCAATTAAGATATGAACATGCATATACAGAATATACTTACTTGTAGCTTACCTCTACTGCATCATTTTGCTGCACCTTGCTCTTTGCTGCCCTAGAAAGTCTGGTCCTTTGCACCCCTTGACAACACTTGATCTAGTTTTTCTTGCCTTCTAGGAGCATGATATTTAATCTAATGTATCTCTACAATTTCAGATCCCCAACATGTGATCTTTGGTCCTGTAGAAGCTCTCTGAGTCTTCTTTCCAATGCCACGGGTCTGATCCGATTTGGACTCTTCAAGGCAAAGTTATGCCCAATCTCTCACAATGACCTAATTAAGGACTAGTTCAATAGAGCGAACTTGTATGACATACCACGTGTCACTGGTTCCTCCTTCGGCTCTGAAATTGATATAAAAAAAACTAAAATCCGTGCACAGTCCATCACATTTTACAGAATTCCAATCCTCTTTTCTGAGAGAGAGTTATGACGATTTTCCTAGGGTCACTTCTTTGAGATGAATTCAAAAGCTTGAGAAAGCCCTAACTTCCACAGATCATATCTCCAAAAATATAGCGAACCAAGATCTGAAATTCGGTCACGACGTTCATCAAGATTGTGAATCAAATGGGTTTTAATTCCAGAATCTAAGACTTCGCAGAAATGAAGTTCTAGCGAAAATTCCATGATCACCCCATTTGGAGGATATATGAGATTTCTTTTATATATTTGAGAGGGGCTTCTATAGCGAATGTTGGAGGGATTTGAGGAGCTGAAAAAAATATTAATTATTGACTATTCAATGACCAAAACTAATTATGAGTGCCATGCCACAACCCCATAGTGTTTTAGCCCATTAATTGGGGTTAATAACTTCAAACATGAATATCTCTCAAACCGTGAAGAATTACTTGGCGTGCCATATATCAACGGAAACATCTCGACGAGTAGAATCTATCTAGAAGATTCTTGACTCAAAATAGAGTAAATTTTGAAGTGAAAATTCCCTTGCAATATTAGGGTAGCCCTTCGTGCTGCTTGGGTTGACATCAATGACAGCCTCAGATCATATTTAGATCAACATCAATTGTATAAAATGAATCATTCAAGTCTTGCTAGATCTAAACAAGTATTTGGTCGCTCAACTATGTCTCCCAAACTGGTTGGTTCCCAGCTCATCCTCCTTCATTCGATTTTTGTAAGGTCCACCTCCCTCAGTCTGCTGTAGGGAGAAAATTTAAATGGAGAGATTGGGGATTAGGGTGACAACCCCCGATCTGAGCCGTTGTCACGGTACCTAGACATTCTGCGCGACAACATTTTTTGGTGCCATTGCAAAGGATAGAGTTTTTCTATCCTTGTTCCTCACAACATTTTTCTAATCATGTAATCTTTTCCGCCATTCATTAGCACATCAAGCAGCACAACATTTTTTGGTGTTGTTTCCAGGGATAGAGTTTTTCTATCCTTGGTTCTCACAACATTTATTCATCATTCTTCTCATTTCTCATCTCTCATTTGAGCCGGAAAAGCCGACACTTCTTGGCATTGCCACCCATAAGCAATTTTTTGGACCTTGGCTTTATGACATTTCATCTCTTTTTTCTAGTGTCATTTCATCTTTTCATTTCTCACCATCCTAAATCTCGTCGTCTCTCTCATCTAATCCTTTCTTCTTCACTTTCTGCACCTGGAATTTCTAGTTGGTTTCCTGTTTGGGCGGCGACTCCACTTATTCATTCATTTAATCCCAGACAAGGAGCCCTCCCTGAATATCCATCTGCCTCCGTCCACTAACTTTTCAGTTTCGCCTTTGGAAACTTTGTGAGAGATTCATGCTTGAGTGGGGACTCCACTTCTTCCATTTCTTACAAGAATTTCTACTAGAAGCTCACTTCTTGTAGATGTTTTGACTTTGTTGAGAAGGGATCTCTCTCTCTGATATCCATTTGGCTCATCTTTTTCCCATTAACCAGATCATCATGGATTTTGACTTGTTTTCTCCTTTTGATTTTACTAATATTTAAGGATCTTCACATAGTTATTCTTATGTTTTGGGTGAAGTCATTGATGAATTTTCTCCTTTTCAAGGTAACAATGCTTTTACTGCCGAAACTCACATTGAGAGTGTCAGCCTCTGTATAAGAAAGTGTCTCCCATATTCTAAACATGAAGATTTGAAGATGAATATTTTCATTTTTACCTTATCTGGAGATGCTTTAGATTGGTTTGTTAATATCCTTGATAACACTTTTGATTCTCTATAATCAATCATTGATGCCTTTGAAGATAGATATGGAGATAAAGAAAAAGTCAAAGCGAAAGCTGATGTAAAGGAAACTATACAAGTTGAAAATGATTTCAAGGAGTTAATTCAAATGGTTAAAGACATACAGTTAAATCAGGCTCAAGTAAGAAAGAATGCAGAAGTTAATCAGGCTTAACTTATTAAAGATATGGAACTTAATCAAGCAATATTAACTGCTGATCATGCCAGGGAAATTAATTTTATGCAAAGCAAGTTATTATCCATAGAGGAAAAGATGATGATCATGGAATTCAATCATTCAAATCAAGTGACTGCCATGGAAGCAAGTTATCAAGAAGAAATAAGTTTGATTCCGAACAAATTGTTAACTATGGATGAAGAAATAACCATCACGAGATTCGATTATAATAATATGTTGGCTACCATGCAAGAAAATCATAAGAAAAAGATAAACTATATGAAAAATTGCTTCATAGGCATGAAAGTAAAGAATGATAAAATTATAAAGGACATGGAATTTGATTAGCTATCTCTTCAGAAAAGATTGTTGGCCATAGAGAAAAAGCAAGTACCATGTGTCATAAATACAGATAGAATACATATCATCGAAAATAGATTAAAAATAATGGAAGTTAATCATTCTAATAAGATGTCCATTATTTAGAATCAAATAAAGGCTATGCTAGCTAATCATGTCACTCTACAAGAAAGATTCGTGAAAAATGAACTCAATCAAGTGAAGTTAATAGTAAGACATGCCAGAGAAATGAGTTCATTACATAAGAGGTTGGAAGAGAGGAAATCAAAGGTCCCACCTTGTTGTGAATATCCCGAGAAAGAGGCTAACTCCATTAACAAATATTTAACTAAGAATGACATGATCAAAGAAGAAATTAAAAAATTTCAAGTTATAACTCATGACACCTGTGGGGCTGATCCATCATTCTTGATAGAGTAGAAGTAGAATGAAGAAAGACATGTCATGCATACCTTACATACTTCATTTGAGCTTTTCAAGCAGAATGTTCCACATCATCAATGATACAACCTTATATAAAGAAAATGCACAAGAGAAAGAGAATGCGCAATCGATTTGATGCATCTGATGGCCGTGAGTAGCTCAATTTTCGGATGGGAAAAAGTCCTACCGTGTATAGGATTGGACATGGCACATCTGAGAAACAACCAACATATTTTCCCGAAAGCAGGAAAATGCTCAGTATGCACTATATTGAACGCATCTGATGCCATGGGGCATCTTTGTATCATATTTTTAACCTTGTACCCTGTTATTTTAGTATTTCATTTTGTGGTTAGATTTGTGTTTTTCATGTTATTAGTATAGTTAATAAATGAAGAGCTTATATATTTCCTGTGCATAATGTTATATGATGATTTTTGGATGGACACTACTTATGTTATATTGTGTGTTGCGTGGATGAAAATTCTAGATTCTCACATTCTTCCGGTGCAGCAACGTGTCCCCAAGTAGAGCCAGATGTTGACCACTACGTGTCAACAACCTATAGCACTACGCCCCCTCTTTTCACAAAAGGGATAGTGCTTGATCGATGTGTCCGTGCCATCTAGCTATCATCATCAGCCTGATCATCATGTTATAATGTGAACCCATTCTGCATGTATATGATGTAAATAATCTCAGCATAACCGTGTCATGTATGTAACAACCTAGGTAAACCTACATTTCTAGTGATGATTTCCATTTTGGGAGGTTTTTTGTCTCATCGATCCATTCTCGGATGGTCGGTAGAGTTTTCCCTCCTGTCTTACCCCAAAGCTGGAATGAATTTTGTCACTAGGATCTTAGGCGAGTCCTAGTGTTCTAGATCGAGTCTATGTAAAAGTGATTAGGGAAAAATCCTAACTATTTGGTTAGGTTATACAAATTGCCTGGTTCGCTGGATTATATTTGTGTCGTAGAAATGGGTGGTCTGTGAGGGTCTATTACATATGGGTTCCTCCTTTATAATGTAAAAAATATGAAAATCATGATGTAAAGTGCCTTGAGGGTTGGAAAAATAATTTATCCCCTTATAGGTTAATTAATTAAATTTTCTGGAAAAAAATTAATTAAAATCCTAAGCTAGAAATTTAATAATTCTAGGTCCTAGGTAAATTTAAATTCTCCAAAGGAAAAATTCGTCGGTCCTAAAAATTAATTTTAAAAGGTCCCGGGACTAAGGTAAATTAATTATTTTGCTAAATTTTAAACCTTTGATCCCTAGGGATTAAGTGAAAGTCAAATTTTTAGGAAAATTAACTCAAAAATTCTATTTTTGAGTTAATTAAAATGCATTTAGTTAAAAATTTTGAATTTCCCCAAATATTTAAATATTTCGATGGATGAGATTAAAATAAATTTTAATATTCATCAATGATCGAGATTACTTTGACAAGGATCACTTAAACTAGCCATTGTAGGATTTATCTTTAAATAGGAAGTCATTTTTCAGTTGATCCACCTGATCTTTTGACCGTGCGCTTAACAAGAAGCTTTGGTGTAATACTTTTTCTGGATAATAAGGAAAGACTTTGGGGTTAAATTCTGCTAGTGTTACTCTTTATGCGAATACTGTTAGATGTGTTGTTTTCATGCATAAATTTTTCTAAAGCCATTGATGATAGCTTTTGAAGAGTGATTTGAGTATAGGTATCTTGCTCAGTCATCGGGGTTTGAATAATAATTTAAATTTTGAACGTAATAGCAGGTATCTCTATTTTTGTGAATATTATTATTATTTTCTCACTCTATTTTTTATACCTGGATTGATTTTTGCAAGGAAATCTTGATTTTAGATCCTCGGGCGTTAGGGGAAGTTTTCACTTAGACCAACCAACTCCTGATCTGTGTTTTCTAAAGAGCCCAACTAAATTAGCTCTGGGTTTGTCATAAGATTTTGTTGGTGATACACAAAGGTTTCAAGTTAGTACCTCTTTTTAAAATTTAAAAAATCTAATTTTTTGTGGAAAATTTGATAGATATGGCTATTAAGAGCCTTAGATTATCAGATCTCGAGGTAGAGTTGGATTCATACTCCTTAGATCTGGTAGATCTGTAAATTATTTTTACAGATCTGCAAATTATTTGTATAGATATGTTACTTGTGTAGATATGAAATTTTATAACATAATTTTGAATTTTAACGCTTGGGTTTTTGGGATTTTCTCTATTTTTGTGCATATTGGGTATTGGCTTTTTCTCCTTTCACTACTGAAGGAATAGATTTGAGAAATCAGCCAAGGAAATATTTAGATCTGAGCCAGATCTAGACCCTGGGGGGCAAGATTTGGGCTCAAAGTTTGTTTGCAGGAATAGATCTGAGAAATCATCTAAGGAATTTTTCAGATTTGATATTTTTTGAAGGAGATTTGGGGGTTTTTAGACAGATCTAGGCCATGGAGGGCAAGATCTTGCCGCAGATACTTTTGCAGGGCCAACCATTAAACCCCCATACTTAAATTCAAAAAGAGTCAAGGGATCTCTACTTGAATGGTTCATGAGGCACAATACTTGCTAAGGTTTTGCAAATGGGGTAGCAAGCTAAGTGGGCTTGATTGTGGGGGAAAAACTCCACAGTTAAGCGCGCTTGAGCCAGAGGAGTTCTGGGATGGGTGACCTCCTGGGAAGTCCTGGTTATCGGGTGCAAGCCCCAGAAGTGATGATTGATGCTATGTGATTCGTTCTCCACATTTCACTAGTTTCAATCCCACTTCTTCACCCCTGTGAGCATCACCCGATGCAATGAGTGCTAAGTGAACTATTCAAAAATCATGAGAAATTAGTCAGTTACGACTACCTCTCATGGAAATGGTCATACGTGAATGACTTACTTAACGCAGTTGAATCCCAAAATGATATCTAAAATTTGAAGATCTGAAGCAAAATAATTTTTTTACAAAAAGAGTTTCAAGTTTTGGGGCTCCGAAGCCCAGATCTGCCTTCTCCTAGCCCAACTCTAGCCCTATTGGGGCTAGTGTTAGCCCTTATTAGCCCTAGATTCCCCTTGCTCCATTTCTGATCTGAATATTTAATTTTTCGAAGCTGATCATTGGTGAATTTTTTGCAGAAAAAATGGTAAAAATTTGTGTTTCAGGTATTGAATTTTTTTTGGCAACTTGGGCAAGTGATCTTCAAGGCCTAGGGCCTAAGGGTTTGATCTCTAAACCCTCTTTTTCCTCACTTTTTGATAAAACAATCATATGCCTTTTTAATGGTGGAAACATTTGATGTGGGTTAGCCTAAAATCAATTCCTAAGTTATCTAATACATTAAGGAATTAATTGCTTGAGTTGGGAATCCATCATTAAGCCTATTTCATATTTTAATTGTTGACTGTAATAAGTATATCAGATCTGATATAGTTATGGAAATTATATCATAACAGGCTAGAATTTTTTGATAATTCATGTGGGCAAGTTTGGAAAATTTTCGGTAAATTTTTGGTATAAAAATAACATTGATAGCTTACAATTTTCATTGTCATATTGCTGCTGTCATAACATTTGTTTGTTGTTGTCTAAACAATTCACTTCTGTCCTAAAAATCAATTCTCTGAAATTCAGGAGTTTTAATATCGTTGTGGAAGTAACTGTCATAAGAATCTAGAAGGGTGATCTTCTTGATTGCAGCAAGCATTTCCCTACTATCATAAAGTTTTTTTGCTGCTCTTTTTTATCACTGAAACATATTGGCTGCCATAGATTAAATTCTAAAATTTCAAGTGATTTGAGTTCATAATACAATTCAGAATTTGTTTGAAATGTTTGGCTTAGTTTGGCATTTTAATTTTACTGCTGTTATTAGAGAATTTGCTGCTTTCCTAAATGTAATATTTGAAAATAAGCGCTTTTGGATGACTGTTTGCATAAGTTCAGGTCAACAATTTTTTGGTACAATTATTGGCAATAAAATCCAAGTTTAAAGTCTTATTTTATAAGTTTTTGAATCACATACACACAAGCTCATTGCCTAAAGGAAATTCATTTCACACACTTGGAACGGATAAGTCTAATATTTGAAATTGCCCAAAGGTTTTCTTATTTGGTGAATGGTAAATATTTTGAAATCTATTGAGCTAAGTATCATTGAAAAGGCTTGCATTCAATTTGGATCTAATAGAAAACTTAGGCTATTTGAATATCTCTTGAGTAGTTTTGGAATTTTAAAGTAATTGCCATTGAAGCATAAATTGGATAAATGCTCTAATTCTCTTTCTTGACATTAATATCATTATTGGCTTTTGGCTATTATAATTTTTTGGCATACTAGTGACCTTTATTTAAGAGCATATATCTTGTGTATCTTATTGGCACTTGAGATATCTGGCACTTTGTCTTGTCTAATATTATCTCTTCATTTAATTAAGTACTCTTGTCATAAATTTAATCAATACTAAGTACTTGAGTCTTGAACGATCTCACCTCAAGACTACTCACTCATCCCTTTTCTAATCGCATCTTGTATCTCTTTTCATCATAATAACATTTTCCTTAGCAGCAGTTGTCCATCATGTACTTGTTCCTAAGTTTACTAGCAAGACAGTTGACTCCACAAGGCAATAGTATCAATTGTAAAAATCGAATCATTTAAGTCTTGCTAGATCTAAACAAGTATTTGGTCGCTCAACTGTTTCTCCTGGACTGGTTGGTTCCCAAATAGTCCTCCTTCATTCCATTTTCATAGGGTCCACCCCCGTTAGTCTGCTGTAGGGTGACAATTTAAATAGAGAGATTGGGGATCAGGGTGATAGCCCCCGATCTGAGCCGTTGCCACGGTGCGTGGACATTCTATGCTACAACAAAACCCACGAGCATAATAGGCATCACAAGTTAGCCTGCAAAATAGTTCACAAGTTAACCATGATGGAAACATACAATAACATTCATTCAAAAAGGTTCATACTAATGCAAACAAAATATTTCATAAGCATTAGCGTAAATGAAATAACATATATTGCAAACATAACAAGAATAGTCCTACTATATGCATGAAAACATGTCGGCTCTGAGATTTTATTAAAGTGAAAGTCCCAAGCATACATATACAATTGACGAACTATGAGTCCCAGTAGTGGAACATGAAGCTAACACCTTCTCCTCTAAAGAAATATACTCCCTTTATGCTATGGAGAAGCCAAGGATCAAAAGTCCCAAGATTCTACTCCTAAAGAAAAAGCTTCAGCAAAATCCTAGTACAAAATCCCTTTACATGACAAATGAGGGTATATTTATAACAAAAGGGGTGATTATTCATCTCCCATTGTGACTCTTTGACTTCCCTCATGACTGCTTGGCTTCCTTCAACCATGACCTTTGGAATTCATTACAGATGACTCTTCACATTCCACAGTTGACACTTGGAATTTCACTTACAATTAATTACAAAAAATATCACAATATCGCTCATATCCATGTAAGAAAAAAATGGGTAGAGTCAACTACACAACCTAATAAGACAAACAAGTCAAGATTGAGCTTGGGGAAACTCTAACTCAGCCTCCTCAAATTTTAGCTCCTCGTTCACATAGCGGTGCCAAGCCTTGTAGTGTGCGTGACTTTCCCAAACTATGCGATGGGATCAGGCTGGAAGCGGACTCTAGCCTCCATTGCATATGGCTAGAGTAATTGGGAATCAATTTTAATTTCCTTCTTTCATAGGAGAAACATGGTGTTGATCTAGATAGGGCCACCAATGTAATTCTGCATATTTTTCATGTTCACCTCCATATTTTCCTTGGTGGCGATCTGTCTAAGTTGGTTCAAGTATTCTTCGACCTCCTTCCTGACTTGATTCCTGTGCTTAGCTTCAGTGGCTGAGCCAACTAAAGGGATCTTATGTGATTTCACCATGAAATCCATGCTATTGTATAATCGTGCATATGAGGCCTGAACACTGGCAATGAATAAAGCGAGTTGTTTGTTACTCTAAATTATCATTCGCACTTGTGCCTTCTCCAACTTTTCCTTTTGCCTTGTTTTCTTTGCCAATTCAGATGATGGCCCTTTTTGTTGCATTGACAACTCATGCACGACAGTGATGGCTGTATGGAAAGCCTTGAGGGCTTTTGCCTTATCGTTTCACTTCTACTGCATGCCATGCAAGCAGACAACTGCTTTATGTATGTTGACAAGCTCCTCATAAAGGCTCTACATGGTTTCTCCCAATGTCGATACTTCACCAAGTATGGCTGCCTTAAGTTCTTCCAGTTATACCTGTGCGAGAGCTACTTTCTAGACCTCTGCTTCGAGCTGCTCAATTTATTTCCTTGCAACCTGAACATTCTTTTCCATTTGCCTATTATCGGCCATGAGATTGTTATCAGGAAAACTAGTGTCTATGCAGAGCTACTAGTCCCACTAAGGCTGGTAACTACTTTAGAGACAAACAAACTAAAAACTACTTTCGTTTTCCTTTATGAGAAATAGATAAGAGGGGAATAAGGAGACCAACCTCTGTCTTGGGCTTGGTTCCTTGCTCGATTCCTCTCCCTTCTGATAGGTCTTCGCCACTCGCTTCCTCGTCTACCCAGCTTCAAAGAGCACCTGTAGAATCAAAGCAGCATAACACTATCAAAGAACATAGATCTATTATCATAAACAATATAGGACCAGATGTATATAATGCATATAACCTCAATCATACAAGAATGTGGAGGAAAACTTGAATAACTTTATTGATAATCAAGAAAGAGCAAAGAGGATTACAACCAATTGTTCTGACCCAGCATCATCCTCTCAGCAAGAAAGCCGTTCTTCACCTCATGAAAAGCTTATATCACCCAACAGTATGATATTGCACCAAGAAACCAACAACACTTCCTTACAAGATACAAAATTCCAGCCTCTGGATCTCTGGGATGAGGGATCCATATATAGATGTTTGCAAGGGGGGTGAGTTAGCTTTTGAGATTTGATTAGTGTCCTCTCTCTGATAGTTCTTGATTCCACTTGGAGACTGATGATCTCTTACTCATCCCTGGGCGAATGCAGAGAGGCAAGTGTCACAGGAGAAGTTTCTGGAAGATTCCATGCTCCACCTTGCGGATTGACCCTGCCATTTGTCCACTCTCGCCCATCACACCCCATAGAAGGGCTTCTCAACATGCATCGCACCTACTGTGTGTAGGCAGGTGGGGTGCAACGCACTTTGACCATGGAGCAGGTGAAATGGTCCAGTTTTGACCAGTTCTGAGTAGTTTTTCATGGAGAACTTATGGGAGATGCTGTAATCGGTTGACCTTGTTATTTTAGGGGTTGGAACAACACCTTTAGGGACTTAGGAGCCCTTGGTTTATGGACATTTATGATTGGGTTTACAGTGCCCAAAAATGTCTATAACAGTTGCCCCCTAAAGAATGAGGTCGTTATTCTTTTGATGTCGGGTGAAATGCTTTATCATGAGGATCCGAAGTTTTTTCGAGCTGGAAGGTGACCTGTAATAAGATACAATACAATACATTATCTTCATAATATTTTCATGATCTAACTGAGGCGGGCATTTCCCATGCTCAGCTTTATAAATTCATTTTCATGTACAGAGGACAGACAATCGTCTGAGTGTAGACTGATGATTCTGGTAGAGCGATCATCCCTTAGATTGGATGATTATCTGTGCAACAATGATGTACATTTGATGTTTTTATTTTCTTTAATATATATCGCAACCTGGATGGATGAAACTAGATCCGGGGTCTTCAATCTCGTTCGATCTTCACTCAAAGTACAAGTCGATCCATGTGAGAGATGTTCTGGAGTCGAACATGGAAAGACATCGCCTGATTACCAGCCAGTGATGTAAGCTGTTAACAGGCGCGAGAGGAATCACCGATAATGATGATGACCCTCAAGGTACTACAGTACAATTCACGTGGTGTGAATAAGGGACTTGGCATCAAGCACCACGCAAAATATTTTGGTCGAAGGCCATTGATGTAAACCTGTCGCCGGAAGTGAGAAACTTGCCATTGAGGCATGCAAGCTTCAAAGTACTGAAAGGGTTGTTCCTAGATCGACTTCTTGGATAATGAGTTGATGTCGAAAAGAAGTGATCCGTCATAGGAGGGCCTTAGTGAATCTCACATCAATGACACGGAACAGAGCAAATGATTTTAATGGAGGTGGAAACGATCTGGTGATATAAGTTTCAGGGTGGCGATCATGAAAGAATGGAGCGTAAATGTATTGCAGTGGGTGAGACACAGGTGAATTCTCTGAGCGACTTCTCTTGAAAATATCGGTGATACTGACATGATGGATTGGTAGCATTAACCCCAAATATGGATGGTGTGATGGAACCATGGTGATGTGACCAGTGAATGGAACAACCCAACCCGACTCGGATGCGGTGCGAAAGTGTCATGTTCAAGAGCGACTTGCTACCAACAAAGTTTCTTCAAGTTTTCTTCCCAATTTTTCACCAGTCATTACTGACCAATATCTCTTTATTTTTGTCAAGCTTGAGGAGGATAACATATGCTTGTTCTATAATTTTCCCTTCGGGCAAACCCATCGCTATGTTTTAACAAGCCTAGCGATAGTGAAACTCGTTCTTGTCTGCTATGGACAAGTTTGTCGCTATTCGGTTTTAACGAGTTTAACGACAAAGATAACTCGGTCCTTTTCAATTTTAGAGAGTCTGAAAAGGGACGTAAAGGAAACTCCAAAAATCCTTTTTCATCATCTAATCCCTTAAGTCCGAAAAAGTATAAAACAATACAAAAGGGATGAATTTCGGTACTTTTAACGAGCCGAACAAAACAAGCGCTCGATCTTTTTGTGTAATAATCCCTCAAGTCCAAAAAAGATTAAAATCTAAAGGAGGGATAGCACTTCCAGTCACTTTAACGAGCTGGAGAGGCCAATGGCTCGGCAATCTTTTCATATTTTACAAGTCAGTTGAAAAGAGCTTAAAGGAGACTCGTTTTTTGAGGAATGAGTGATAGATTTGGGTAGCAGCTGATTCCAGGTAAGGTTTGGAATTTTCCAATCATGGCAGTGTCACAAGGATGGCTAATAGGATCACTCTTCGCAGCTGTTCCTCAAAAGGGGTATACAATCAGGTGGAGGTGAATGATCGGCCAATACAGAGTGGAGGTGATGATGAGAACATGACCAAGGCTTCAAAGGTTGATGATAATACATTCACAATGGTTATTTACCGGAAATTGGTTCATTTTTTAATGAGCTTAAACTCTGGAGGAACATTTGCTCATTGCTTATGTTTATTTTTTAATGAGCTTGAATTCCGCGTTAAAACTGCTCGATAATCCAGTCGTATAATAAGGATGTCTCATCTAAGATGCCATTTTTTATGGATCTTGCACCTTACAAAGCTTTGCCCCGGATCCTTTCTTTATGCAAGTTAGGAAACAACCAATCCTACGAGTTTAAAGGGTTAGAGGACCTATAAATTTTAAAAAATAAATGGTCGCTCTTTGCTTACATGCCAAAAGGTTTGCATGCCCCCAGGTATAGCGAAAAATTTCCAGGTTACCAAAGATTGTTCTATCTGTATCACAGACAAAACACTTCCTCGGTGATGTCTACTGAAATAGACAAAGGTGAGTGGTGCAGACGCCTCCACTCACATAACTTTGACGAGGGAATCTTATTCCAGCCTAATCCCATTTTCCTAAATGGACGGATGTGTCAGACTAGTCATATATCCTCCGCGGAAACCTACCCTATACCCAAGGTTTTCCTGTCGAAACAGGCCAGGGTGCATGCCCCCTGGGTTTCAGTCATGTCCTTTGAATCACTCGCGCTCATCAGGAGGATGGACTGGGGATTGATGAGACATTCCTTGTGCGAAAAGACCATTCAGGGTTGGTATATGGCTATTTTCTATGTGTGAACCGGGGAACGAAAGCTGGTCTACGAGCTTGACCACTCTTCCTTCATGCGGAAAACACATTATTCTAAAGAGTGAGGAGACAATGGCTCCCATGCAATAAATATAGTCTCGTCCAAGGAGTAGATTATAATCCAAGGGTCCTTGGACTACCATTACGTTCATGTGAACGGTTTTCTTTCTCAATGTTATTGGCACATTGGGAAGAATCCCTAATGGTCGACTGGTTCCTTTGTCAAAGCCTGTTAGATTTCTCATCTTAGGTAAAAGCGATGGCGAACCAAGTGATTTCTAAGCAGTTGAGGAAAGGATACTCACAGAAGCCCCTTCATCTATGATGGTACCGGCCATGACCATTCTATATATTTGAGCCATGATTCGAAATGGTACACTAGCCGGTAAACAGGGTCTGCCTAGTAGATTCCAGTCAAAGGAAGCAACCAGGTTGCTTGGAGGTGGGACCGAATAGATGGCCAGATATGACTCTGACGAACTTCCTTCCTGCAGTAAAGGAATGGGTAGACTGCCCCCATGTTCATCGGAGTCTGTGCTTACGAAGAGAATTTGAACGGTGTCGTTCTTGTTCTCTTCGGTGACTGTATCATCTGAAGATTATTCCTCTGAAGGCAAGACCGGGTCAACTACCGCCTTGACCCTTTGACTTTCGTCTGGTGTGGATTCAGATGGTTTATCTTCAATGATAGATGCTTCGGCTGACCACAAGGGCGTGTCAGCTGGATTTTCAACTAGTGATGGACTCGACAAGAGTTTCTTATATCCAGGAGGAAGCCGTAATGGTGAAACTAGACGGTCGTCCAAAACTCTTTTAGCTTCGTCGAAGAAGGGACAACGGTGGACGGCGTGATCGCCTTCACACAATTTGCAAGGAAATTTATATTTTCCTTTTTGTCCAGGGGCTTCACTTTCACTAGTTGACAGTGTGCTTCGAACATGATCATCAGAGGTTGATGACACCAAATTGGGCAAACGAGGAGACTAGTCCCTTAAGATCCGAGGGATGCAAGGACAATCTTGATGATAGTGGTCTCCTTTGCAAATGACACATGGCGATTTAGGCATGGATGGTGCAGTGTGTGGATTTCGCTAGACGATGCTTGGTCACCCCTTTTCGCCTTTGGCTCCTTCTTCTTCTTCTCTTTCTTCTTCTTCTCCTTCTTCTTCTCGGTTACTTGATTTTTGGCTTTACCAGCTTCATCAAGCGAAGAGGAAGGAGGAAAGGAAGAATTGGACAAAGTAGAGGGTTGGGGGGTAACTCTGGTATCGTTTAGTTGCTGACTTGATTGTTCAGAAATCACGGTGTTCTGAACAATAGAAGTTGAGAAGAGCCATACGAACAAGCCGATTGTCAATCCTGGAAGAGACAATGTGGCCATATGGGGTGCACCAACATCTCCCCAAGAGGAGAAGGGACTAGGATTTCCTCCAAGGGGAACCCCTTGGTTGGTGGACTCCATTTTTCTCAACCTAAGACCAACGTAGGAAAGGTGATGTTTATTCTGATTAAAATAAATTTTAGACGCTTTGACACAACTTGTTTTTTCAATTTTTAAGAGCCGAGAAAAAACAAAAGATGACTCTAGTCGCCTTCGATTTTTAATGAGCTTGAAGTGACAAGTGCTCAGATGGACCTTTTCCTTTAAGGAGTCTGAAAAGGAACGAAAGAGATTGCTCTGGAAATCTAGACAGAGGGATTACCAAACCAATCGCAAAACTACAGAATACTTTTTACAGTACGACAGTCAATCTTCCCGAATGCTGTGTTCAGTGCATTGCAATCGATAGGGCGGCAGACACGGCTTCCTATGGATAAAGGATATAGCCTATTGTGGTCTCCCAAAATATACTCGATGGTACGTGGGAGCACAAATCCGTACTGGCACTTGTCATCTCAAAGTGGAGGAATCACCCAACCAACAGTGAAAACAACAGTTACTAGGCTTTACGACGCCGGAATACGTCCTAGCCTAGACTTCTAGATTTTGTGCGTTAGGTTCCAAAGCATTTTTAGATTCATTAAATTTCTTTTATAGTTGATCTTTCTTAAGAAATTTTCCTTTCAGGTTCACCGCATGATGTAGATGTACAATTCCTAAAATGCAATCTAAGATGATAAATAGTCGTTTAATCTTCTTCTTGCAATGAAAATCCTAGCTACTAAGGAAAGAGAGATGATTTTCTTTCAACATAGAGCAGAGAGCACACACTATATGCATTGTCCTAAATCAAACCAAGAAACAGTCTAAATGCAAATGCACGTGCATGTATTTTTTTTCAGCCTTCTTAATGTGTGAATGATAAAAAGAAAGCTAAGCGCAAATCTGAATTATTTTTCAAAGCGACAATTACTAACAAGCTTCTTTTCAAAACAAAATGACGACAATGACGACACTTTGCTATTCGGAATTGAAAACTTGCTTTCGACACTTGAAAAACTACTAATTCAAATCAAATACAAGAGCAACAGTGTAATCGACTATCAAGAACAATCAAATTCTCTTCTATGACTGAAAACGACACTTGCGATACTTTCAAATCAAGAAATGACAGTATAATTACGCTACTTCTTTGTAAAGGAAAACTGAAAATGACTCAAAATACATAAAAACATTTACAATTCTTTGCACAATGGATGCGGAATAATGGAAAGGAAGGGGGTTTCAGCAGAGGTGTACTGACTACAGGCAGCAAAACTCCTGAATAGAGCTGAAAAGTATGAACACAGAAGCCAAAATCTAAGAGCAGAAGAGGTCTGATCAGCGCACCTATAGCACAGGGAAACTGAAATGAAACACACCTACTACACTCGGGAAGTGCGATGCATTCAGGTTTCAAAGAAGACACAATGCGATGGACTAGGGATGAGACTTTAGCTGGGTTCCAGGTCATAGTTTGCAGCTCAGTTCAGGGATTTAGGCCGAGCAAGTGGTAATCAGTAAATCAATCACAGGGGTAGATCTAAGGAGGCTACTAGAGCCACCACAAGGGCAATTAGAGAGCTTGTAAATCAATTGTTTAATTCATAAACAAAACCAGAGATAGACTGAAGCAACATTGATCTACTTTGCACTTGCATAGCAAATGCAGTTCGAAGGCTAGCTGGCTTGACTTCAGGCTCCGTCTGTAAGTTTATAAAGTAAATAAATGTAGATAAACAAACAATCTATTCACTCCCCAGCGGAGTCGCCATTTTGTTATCGGGAAAACTAGTGTCTATGCAGAGATGCTAGTCCCACTAAGGCTGGTAGCTACCTTAGAAACAAACAAACTAAAAACTACTTTCGTTTTCCTTTATGAGAAATAGATAAGAGGGGAATAAGGAGACCAATCTCTATCTTGCGCTTGGTTCCTTGCTCGATTCCTCTCCCTTCTGATAGGTCTTCGCCACTCGCTTCCTCGTCTACCCAGCTTCAAAGAGCACCTGTAGAATCAACTAGCATAACACTATCCAAGAACATAGATCTATTATCATAAACAATATAGGACCAGATGTATATTGACCACACAATGCATATAACATCAATCATACAAGAATGTGGAGGAAAACTTGAATAGCTTTATTGATAATCAAGAAAGAGCAAAGAGGATTACAACCAATTGTTTTGACCCAGCATCATCCTCTGAGCAAGAAAGCCCTTCTTCACCTCATGAAAAGCTTAGATCACCCAACACTATGATATTGCACCAAGAAACCAACAACACTTCCTTACAAGATACAAAATTCCAGCCTTTGGATCTCTGGGATGAGGGATCCATATATAGACGTTTGCAAGGGGGGTGAGTCAGCTTTTGAGATTTGATTAGTTTCCTCTCTCTGATAGTTCTTGATTCCACTTGGAGACTGATGAACTCTTACTCATCCCTGGGCGGATGCAGAGAGGCAAGTGTCACAAGAGAAGTTTCTGGAAGATTCCATGCTCCTCCACCTTGCGGATTGACCCTGCCATTTGTCCACTCTTGCCCATCGCACCCCATAGAAGGGATTTTCAACATGCATCGCACCTACTGTGTGTAGGCAGGTGGGATGCAATGTACTTTGACCATGGAGTAGGTTAAATGGTCCAGTTTTGACCAGTTCTGAGTAGTTTTTCATGGAGAACTTCTGGGAGATGCTGTAATCGGTTGACCTTGTTATTTTAGGGAGTTGGAACAACACCTTTAGGGACTTAGGAGCCCTTGGTTTATGGACATTTGTGATTGGGGTTGCAGTGCCCAAAAATGTCTATAACAGAGATACTCCATATTTGACTTGGTAGCACTTGTGAAGGCCAAGTTGGCTGCAACTATGGATTCTGGATTTCTCCTTGTATCCGTCACAATCACCCCTTCTCTTATGAATGAAGGAGATATAATATCATTTGGAAAGTGTTTCTTTCTTGATTGTACAATATTCTTCTAAAGCTCATCGTAAGTCAGATTGTACATATTCATGATGGGACCATCATCGAGAGGACCAATTTCCTCTTCTTCACTTAGATCTTGCTATGCCGTCAAAGGAGGGGGAGACTGAGTGGTAACCTACTGAGTGCTCGACATAAGATCAAAATCTTGGTTTAGTGGCTTTGGTTTCACCTCCATGTCTTGAATCACAATTAGTTCTTCAATTTCTTGAGAAAATTCCTTCTCCTGTATCTATTTTCTCTCCTCTTCTTGTAGTCTTTTCTGCTCTTGTTCCTTGGCTTGTTTCCCTGCTACTTCTTCTTCCTCTATTCTCCACCTTTATTCTTCTTCTTGTTTATGCCTTTATTCTTCCAATATCCTCTTCTCTTGTTCTTCCATCTGCTTCATCTCTTCTTCCTACTTCCTCTGTTTCCTCCTCTTTTTTGCTGCTATGGTCACTTTCAAGATGATTAGATATTCTTTCATCTTACGGCTATGATCTTCCACCAAACTGTGTGCAAATTTCCTCTTCCCCTCTTCACACATTGGGTTATGCCTTTCTACTTGTGTTGCTTATGGAGTGACTTATTTCTGAGGAGTAACCTATGATGTTCTTGCGAAGCTGGCTGGTTTGCGAGACTTGGAGGCGTTGTAACAATTCTTCGTCTCTTCCTCCTCGAGCCTGTAAAATGTCTCGCTTGGCGACTGGAAATGAATCCTCATACAATGTTCTTTGAATACATTCCTAGGATCATACAGGTTGAAGTCAAAATGACCGAATGTGAATTTCTCTATCTCCTTTCCTTTAGTGTCTACAACTTTCAAATTCTTGATCTCATACAATCTAATTTGTAGAGGAAGAACGGGCCAAGGTGCCTTCTTCTCCCAGTGCAGCACTCCTGATAACCCTGTGGAGAGATGACAAGTGAGTTCTTGCATGACCATCTTGTCAGTGGAATACCTCGGCAGAAGATGTGGAGGCTTCAAACCTCCAAACACTCTGAGGAAGGTGCCATCCTATGAGGCAGACCAATTTTCTAACTCTAACACTACTTCCATTTCCCCACGGGACATGGAAGGTGGCTCTTTTTGAAAGATTAACCTATACGATGGAATGAGGAAGTGATCAATTAGATTTTCAATTACTCCTTTGTAACTACACTTCGAAAGAAGCTTGTAGTAAATGTGTGTCTTAGGTTCATTCGGGTACCGGGTCCAACTCATGCCCATAGATCTGACAACATAAGATTATCAAGTACTAATAATCCTTCTTTAGGAATTTGGTCTTGTAAGTGTTGCTAGGTGTTTAGCAGAATTTAGAAGGATTTTTCACCTAACTTTTCATAATATCCTTTGCACTCAAGAAGTTGGTGACCACATAGAAGTGGGAATCCATGTAAGATTCTGGTAGCAAAAAATGATACATAATCTGAAAGTCATGTGCCATAAAATATGCAAGCCTCTGTCTACTGGCACTATTGAGAGTCATGGTATTGTTATTTGTGTGGGACAATATCCAACTGACAACATCTGGACATGGAAAAACCAGGTACCTGCATGCGAGCTTATGTAATCCTGACCTTTGGACATTCACACACACATCCCAGTCTTAAAGATCTACTTTGAAACCTTTTGCTAAGAATACCTCATTCACCTTCTGCCATGTAATGTCTAACTCTTTCTCTATGAAAAACTAGGTATCTGATAAAACTAGAAAATTCATTGGAGTACTCTCAATTGCCTCCCTGATTCTTCTCTCTATAGTGTTCTTTGATACAAATCTCTTGGGAGCCAAAGTGGAAGTAACTAATTAAGGGAAGTGCTAAAAAACTACAATATCTATAAGAGAAAAATGCACTCATGGAAAACATAAGTTAAGCAGAATGACTTACAAAAAAAGATCAAGGCAAGAACCACAAGAATGAGAGGGAAAACAATTCAATTCTTGGGCTAAGGGAAGAGTCTCGCCTCATGAACTTCACATTTTGTAGTCTCAGCAGTCAAGGGTGAGGCTTGAGGCTTGAGACTGTGTAATTCAGAGTCTTAGCCTAGGCAGGCTTATGGAGAGACTGGGCATTATGGGGTCTCACTATACAAGGATGAGGCTTGAGCCCTAGAACTATGCAATGTGTAGTTGCGCAAGCCAGGGAATACAAATTGCATAGTCTCTGAGGCCAAGCATGAAGTTTGATCCTTGGAGTTGCACAATTCCTAGTTGATCATGGAAACTGCTAGACAAGTAAGGGGAAAATCTACCCGAGAAGAGGATGGGAAAGTGGCATATCTGAGTGATAGTGAAAGTAAGAGTGGATATATGACTAAGGAAAGATAGATAAGTGAAGATCAAGTGTAAAAGATCAAAATGCAAAAGGAAAAACAAACATGCATAGGGAGTCACCGAAACAACAATTGCTAATGGGTAAAATCAAGAAGTTGATGTGACACTTGTAAAATGTGAATGACAGATCAAACCAATAGTTGTATAGGCTAATTGTTATAGGCCATTTTGTCCCATCTAGTCAATAGGCCTACAAACTAAATCAATCAACATCCATGAACATCTTTTCATCATCCCTACATAAATCCATAAGCATGACTCTCTCAAATCCTTGACCTTCTGACCTTGACTGCTTCATTCTAGTGCTTTTAAAATTCAATGCACCCTAGCCCTTTAGGGACTTGCGTTCAACAATATGTTGCTTAGTTTTGCACCTGCTTTGATCAAAGCAGGTTGGACCTTGTTGGGGGTGCATTGATTTTAGAAATTCAGGAAAATTAAAAAGAATCCTGAATCTTCCTCTTCCAGAAGCTTCTAGGAGTTGTTACAACCATGTACCTTCGATAAGAACTTCGAATCCTATCTGATCCTACCTTGGAGTTTTCACTTCTTATTCCTTGGTCTCATCCTCCCATCAAGAGTGGATCTCAAGCCTAGATTGGTAAATGGATACGAATTCCTAAACTACTATCCTCTCCTATATATTTATTGCCATCCACAATATAGAGGTTGGCTTTTGGAGACTAATCATACCCTCATGCTGCTGATTTGAACATAAGATAGTTATAATTACCATGAATTAGGGTGACCTTGGGGTGTGCATTTTGGAAAGGAAGGACAATTCAACTTTGGGAGATCTCTACAAGACCAGCTTCGAATTTTGGTTGTACACTCTCTCCTTTCATATTAATATAAAGAGTATATCGTTTTTCGATATGCATTATGTTATGTTTACATTCATATATTTCAATGCTATGTTGATCCATTAAATAGAGTGATTGGGTAATGCTACATAGACGTTGTAGATCTTTGGCTTGTGTTGATTATTTGTGCAAGTTATAATTGTAGTGATCGGAGCTATAGTTGGAGATTACAAGTGAAGAGGAGAGAAGAGCTTAAGACATATCACAAGTAGGAATCTTTCCATTCACCAATTCCTCTAAGGATTAATTGATAGTCTTTGATATTTGTTGTTCTAGACCAGGCCACTAGGTCTAGGGAAGATACTTCTGTTCACAGTCATAGATTCTGTATAAAACTAATATAAGATAAAACACCAACAACTATGAAGATAAATAAGCAAAACAACACTCACAAAAGAGAAATGAGAAAAAGTGAGAGAAAAAGTGGCTAAAGAAAAACTCACCTGGAAAAGTGCCGCAAACTCAACCGAAGGTTCCTTGATCTCCTTGGGAAGGCTAGAGCTCCAAAATCAAATGTGAAAATGAGCTCTAGGGGTGTCTATTATATGGATCTAGGATGGTTAGGGTTTTTGATATATATGCCTATGATCAAGGAAAAAGTGCCACTTTCTGAAAGTCATAATTAGCAACTTAGTGGATTGAACCATACATCAATTGGGAACCATCTATTTTTTAGGGATGCCAACTCTGCTTTTTGACGAAATTGATTTCTCACACTAGTAAAGGGGATTGCACAATTCCTAGGCTCAAGGGATTGGGTAATTCATTGCCTCAGTCAATTGCACAGTTTCTGAGGGTAAGGATAACTTTGCACAATTTCTGAGCTCAAAGCTACATTGTTGTCCAAGATTGCATAGTTTCTGAGCTCAAGGCTAGCCTGCATATCTATATTTCAGATTTCAGATCCTCAAGGTTGGCTTGCCTTCCAATATTATACAATTTTTGAAGGGAAGACCAACAAAGCTGCAAAGTCAAGGTAAGAGTAGCTTGTGTCTGAAAAGTATCAAATCAGGGTCAAAACAAGACATCACAAGCACTAGATGAAATATAAGCCTTTAAGATAACATGAATACTTGAGGAAAGTGAATGATGAGCTCCTAGGGACAAAAGGGAGGCTAAAAAATATAAGCATGGGAAAAGTTTTGTAGGGTGGTTGTAGCAACTCCAATAGGTTCTTATGCCAGAAAAAAACTTCAAGGTATTCATGAAGGGACAAGGTTGATGCCTCCTAGGCAGGGTCAACAATTCATTATTGAAGTTTCCTCCAAGCTCATAGTCACCACTAGGAGAGATGAAGATTACACTATGTTTGAAGTGGAAATTATAATAAAATATGAAGGAAAATAAGTGTAATAAACTACATTATTTATCCATTTTTTGGGTAGCTTGGAATAGGTCAAATATTATAAAATTATGAAAGTAATATTACATTGGTTTATAA
The DNA here is from genome assembly GCA_031772625.1 of Pinus tabuliformis. NCBI lineage: Eukaryota > Viridiplantae > Streptophyta > Pinopsida > Pinales > Pinaceae > Pinus > Pinus tabuliformis. The sequence goes on along the minus strand of CM062819.1, from coordinate 1,148,935,340 downwards.
TAATGTTTGTTTTTAAGGATTTTTGACTTTGTGGATCTTTTTATAAGTTTAATTAATTGTATTTTGATTAAATTTTATAAAAGATCAAAGTAAGATAAATAATAAGGTTTATTGAGAAAATCAGGTGGATAGAACATAAATTGTTGAAAATAAAGCTAAATAAGCTACTAGAATAAACGATCAATCTAGTTGAACAGGGAGTCTCCATAATTTGGATTTTTCCTTTGTCCTAGAATTCATTGTGTGTGTGCATGTGTAATATATAAAATTTGATAACATACTATACAAGTATGTGTTATTAAAGTGTATATTAAATAATTACATCAACTACAATAATGGAATTATTCTCTCCAACCATTCAATATTTATCCATAGCCATTTCCAACCTACCACTCATACAATTTTCATATATTTAATCATTGGCCACCATTTGTCACTTCTTTTCAGGGTATTGTGAACAACCATTTACCCTATTACCCTATAATCCTACCATTCATATGCAATATGGTGTTTCTTGATGTAGATAAAAGATCTAATGACTTCTAGGATGTGGATAAGAACATATCCTTTTAGTTTACGCAATTTGTTTTGTGGACAACATAAAAGGGAAAAACCTACTTAGTTATATAAAAAACTTCCTTTATATTAAAGAGAAGGAAGAAGACTCCAATTCAAAATTAGGGGTCTATAAAACCATGGTTAATGTTTCACTTTCATATGGTGGGAAAAGGAAGAGTAGATCGAGTTATAATTGAATTCATCCTAGGAAATTAGTCATGAGACTTTTAAAAGGGCCTACAATGAAGAATATTTCAAATAAAAATAATAATCCAAAGGATTTGTAATTAAACTTAGAATGCTCAATCCATATGCTTCTCTCTTTTGATTTCTACCTAACAATTATAAGAGCAAACTCTTACATCTTTAACATTTGCTAGATTTATGTTAAGTGAATGCATGTATCTTATCCAATGATTGTTAGGTAGAACTGAAAGGGAGAAGGAGATGTTGAATGGTGTTGTCATTGATGCCAATTCTAGTCTTTGAACACTTTTAATATGTCATTGGATTACAATAACTGGAAGTACCAATGGACAAAATCTACAGAACAGAAGGAAATGAAGCTCTAGTCCATATTCCTTGCTCTTATTGAGGAAAATGAATGTGAAGGAAAATGAATTTTCATGCAAGGCTATCATATGATGATGGCATTCGTTATGCCATTTCTAAGGGTATGTATCACACCATGTAACTCCTCATGGTTGAGGAGATATGACTTCTCAAAGTTGAAGCCTTGGAAGTGTGGTCATGGTGCTCAAGTTTAAATGGTGTCTTGGTCCAAATTTGGCATAAGAAAACTCATAAAAATAAATAATGCTTATGGATCTTGGTTGTTATAAAGTATTGTCCAATTCAGCCCTCAAAAAGGAATTTATATATTTTGAAAAATGGTGTCAAGAAATATTAATGTCGAATTTCAAAAACATTACGTATATAGTTTCACAAATAAGTGAGATCCACAAAGAAAATTTAATGTATTAGACACATTGACTCAATTTTTAAGGGGTTTTAGGGAATTTCAACCCCCCTTTTGATGCCCCTCCTTCAAGTATATATAGGGCACCCGGTTTCCCTCCAATATCATCAAGTTTACTTGCATTATATTATGTATTTTCTCTAAAATTTGTCTGAGGCCAAGAGGAGTCACATTGATCTAAAGGAGACCTAGTTTCTTCAACATTTTTTTGTTAGGATTTATTTTTTATCTTTTTCTGTTGTGATTCACTAGTTTGTGGTAGATCTAAGGCCAATTTTGGAGCATAATTTTCCCTTCTCTGACACAAAGTTTCAATGCTTCCTGATGCTAATTTCAACCTATTCTGAGGCCATTTTGAGGCATAATCCGAGCTCTATTTTGAAGCAGATCTAAGGCAAGGGGTGAGGCATACACATGCTAGTCAGGTCAAGTTCCTGAGGCAGTTTGTTGGCCCATTTGAGAAGTTTTTAGAGGTTTACTGAGGTCTGAGTTAGTGCTATTATGTTTGTTGTGTAAGGCCTATTAAAGGGCTGAATTAGGACATCCATATTCACAAAAAGGGGGATGTGTTTAGGCGGTAGACTAAAGTATGTTAGGGGTTGAGTTTTCCCAGTGTAGTCCACATGATATTAGCCCTATTTTTTCCACGTAAGTAGAGCTCCTAAGGTAAAGTCTGGGCAAAAAATAATGGACTAATATAGCCATAGAAAGAAGGACCAATAGATTGCAGGCAAGGGGCAAAGTTTTGTTGACTTGGATGAGTATATTAGATCACAATCCATGAATGTCGAGCTACTGATCTGAATCCAATTTTGTGTTAATTTTTCTTAGGGTTAGATTTTTCTTTGTGGTAGATAATTGCATTTTAAATTTTTCATCATTTACATATCACATTCACCCCATAACATTTTAGCATCATTAACAATTATATACAAAGAACAATAACATCAACATTGGAGCGAAACATAAAAGGAACAATAGAAGAAAATCATGCACAAAGGGGATATCGGGAATTTGGTCAGAGACTAGGGAAAAATTCCACAAGGGGGAAAACCCATTCAAATTCTTCTTCTATTAGATATTCATCAATTGTTTAGTTGAGATAAAAAGTACATCCATAGTGAGATACATCATTAAAACATGCGTTCTAGGGACAACCCAAGTCAGTTCACAACTATGTTTGTGAATTGATCATTGTATTATACAAATAAACCTTAGATAAGAGTGTAACTATCATATCCATGGTACTGTCAGTGTTGTCATTCATCAATTCACTGATATGAAATGAGGTCATTGTTATATTCTAGATTACTATTTACAAGTTTGTTGTCATGTCAATTATCAACATATACATCACTTTCTCATTCAAAGGCACTACCATATACAAGATCACTTCTATACAATAGGGCCACTGCCAAAGACACTATCATACATAGATCATGGTCCTGATATTCCGAGTGAATTTTCATATATACACACACACACACACACATCAATATCCAAGCATAAAAAATACTATTTCACTGTTACGAAAATCATTTACGCTTTCATGCGATGCTATTATCACTTCTAATGTCACCATATCAAGGTCACACTATCAAATAGGGTTACTGTTATCAAATTTTACTGTCAAAGTTATGCCACATTCCATCATTATTTTAAAGACAATTCCAAATCTTCAAGGCATGCCACCAATGCCTTACTGTTATATAAATTATTAATTTATTGTTCATGCTTCAAGGTTGAGATATGTAATAAAGTCAAGCAATGCCTCACTAAAATATAATTTGATGTCACAGTGTCACAAAGTTTAGTGATGTGAAAGTTAGAGAAAAAAGTATATGATATAACGATGCTAATGATAGGAAATTCAAACCACAAAAGTTATTGTAAGTCTAACAATGCCGAGCCATTGTGAGGTTAGCAATGCCAAGACTGATCCACTGAATAGAATCGGGTCTACAAGCTAGAGATATAGAGTGAAATTATTGATTGTTGTAGCACTACCACCATAGAGAAAGAACTATGCCACTGTCTTATAGTTTGGTGCATAGAGTTGTGATGCTAATTGAAGAATTGATGCATACCTCAGAGAATAGTAAAGCGATGCCATCTTAAAATGTAGAGAGCGATACCATATAATATAACCACAATCATTATAGCGTATAAGTGTGATGCCATATTATAGCTATAGAGAATGAGATTTGAATGTGAGAAAGATCCATTACTGAGAATATAGTGAGCTTTTTCGTTGACATTAGAAATTCAAATGTATATGAACTACAAGTTTCCAAAATAGCAAACCATTATAATTTAGAATGTGTGTCTCAAAGTATGACGAGCCACTGAATAATTTGATCAATAGAGAGTGGGGGCTATAATGAGCATCATTAGATATGGGTTAATAAATGACATAAATTTAGCCTCAGAGATAACATGTGCGAGTCCCTTAGTGAATAATGCAAGCCATAGAGTGTGTGTCCCATGAGCCATAATAGCATATGAACCATAGATGGATGCAATCCCGCCATAAGCCTATAATGCGAAAAAATACAAGCCAATGAAAGAAAGTTTTTATGTATCGATGCATATTAAATAGCTTCAAGGCTCTCCTTATATATAATTCAATGTGACCATTTAATTTGGGAAGCCGACTTTTGGATTTTGGAGGGAAATATTAAAATATAAACTCATTCATAATAATAATAACATTTAAATATTCATTCCAAGAAACTTAATAATTTCATGCCCATGTTATTATGAAATTAATATTTCTTTATCCAATTTTTATGAAGCAAGGGGGTTTCTATTTGGGGAAATTCATCCCAACACTGCCCAAATTTCAACACTCCCTCTTAGCTAGGGAGGAATTTCCATTTGCATCATAAGTTTAATCTTGGATGTACAAGACTGTTGCATCATGCCTCATTTCTTAGAAGAAGCATAATCCATAACCGATGGTAGGGGAGATCGATTATATCCTCAAACCTTGTTGATCTCCAGGTTAAGTCCCATGACCTCCATCTCAACTATATCAAAAAGATATCCATCTCATCACATATAATCTTTAATTGAGTTTTACTTTGATCATAAGTTGAATAATTATGTCTCTATCTAAATAATAAGAATCATCATTAGGGAGCTCCAAATTCCACCATATATCTAATGAAAATAAGCAAGATACAACTTACCATGAAAGGATCACAACCATGCTAATTGTCTGATGACAATAGGTAAGATATGATTTGCCATGAGAGGTAAGGATCACATCCATCCTATATTCCAATGATAATGGGTGATATACAACTTACTGGGCAAGGATCACAACCATCCTATTGTCTAATGATACTAGGCGAGATACCACTTTACATAAATGGTAAGGATCACATCCATCTCATTGCCTATTGATCTTTCCATATTGAACCTCAAGAGTCAAGTGGTAGAACACATGCATCCCATCACTTGATAGAGATACCACTTGCCATGAGAGGTAAGGATCACAACCATCCCAAGTATCCTTACCCATTGGCCAGATGGGTGGAAATCCTATTAGGCCCAACTTGTAGGTAGGATGCATACTACGGTATACTTTGTCTAGTTCAAAACATGATAAGGGGAGATACCTAACTTGACATAAATGACAAGGATCACACACACCCTATGGTGATAATAGGTGAGATACAACTTACTGCAAAGGGTAAGGATCACAACCATTCTATTTTCTAGAGATACCTCAACCCCAGGAGCTCTCTGGCTCAATTCATCTCCGTAGGAGCTCAGACAGGGGGGGAGACCATAGCTCAACATCCTCAATTGAACTATTACCCCTTCTTCTCATCAACACCTTCAATAGTCTTACGACTGTTATTCCTAGCCATAGTGCATGAAACCTAGAGAATATTATGTCAAACACAAGATTTCATGTCACAACTCAAGAATTCAACTATTTGCATGTTTATTAATCAAAATGTGATGGAGTCTTATAGCTCTTGTTTGCACCATATCCCAAATATAGTGATATGTGATCTCAATGTGCTCAGACCTATCGTGGAACACATGATTCTATGCATGTTAGGTCCCACAATACGTCATTGTATACCATAGTCGTGCCCAACATATGCTTAAAAAACTCCAATTTTTTTTTTCTCAATCATACTGACTTATATCTAGTCATGTTAGCATCAATGCATATGCCAATCAAAGCAACAAATTTTTGGTACATGTATCATCCAGGAAATCATGGTAGACCAAAGACAACACTCAGATGTGTTATTCCTTTATGATCATTTTTTCAGTCCCAGTTAGCATCGTAATATCCATCAAGTTTCTAGTAGTGTGACTCTCTCCATGTAGATATCTTAACACATACTCAACAACAACCCAACATACATATCTAGGCTCTATCTAGCTCATGCTACAAAGGCTCTAATCCTACATTTCATGTGTTTTCATATCTAAGTCTTACAATCCCGATTTCGATAATTGAATGTTGGAATTAGAATACATATAATTCCACCAACACCACCATCGAGTCCACCTACTCAGCCAGAATAAAAATGGCTCTTCTCATGTCAAATGCTGCTATGAGTAGGTCTCGGGTGTTGATATCAGTATCATAACAATTTGATTTTTTATCCTTTCCTTTTATCTAGATGCTAGAAGCATTCCTAGGGGAAAAGGATGTCATTTGTGACAGGGAAATTTGTTGGAATAGTTATTTCACTTAGGGGAGAGAAAATAACGAAAGGGAGATTCTAAGAACCACAAAGATGAGTGAGGAGGCACCATGTGTCATGGTGTAAGGGGTGTTGGTAGCCTCTTGGCTAGAAGGTCGACAAAAATAGAGCTTGAACCAAAAATTGACACAACTGCAAAAAATAAACATAAAAACCTCTGTAAATAGAAAAATAAACAAGAAAACTATTTCACATCACATAGAGAAATTGTTGTGAATAAATACACAACAATGGAACCTAGATTTTCCATTAACAGGAACATAATTTACATAATATGCATCCTCCCTACCATGGAGGCAAGGAGGATGTGTTTCGTCCAACAATCCTCTCACACATCCTCCAAACCCTTCTGCAACAGTAGAGAGGAAAAAAATTCAATTCAGATCCTCATACAAAACCATTAACCATAAACCTTACCATGAGCTGGAGGAGAATATTTCAATGTTTTCAGGAAAATATCTTTAACCAATTTTCCCTCCATTACAAATTCATTTTCATATCATTTCATTTTTCATTTACATTTAGTTTTCATAATTAATCTTTCTAACTGTTACATTTGACTTCCAACAAGCCACCAACACAAATCTTTGGCTCGTCACGAGGTAGGTGCAATCAGACAACCATGCTTGCTTGTGATGCTACTCTGTGATCCCAATCCACATATGAATGTTGAACCGTAGGTTTCTCTGTAATAATTTTCTCAACTTTGCACTGCCTACTTGAGCACCTTTCTCTTCCTATGGGTGTCCCATCCTCTTTCTCCGAAGACCCCATCTCTTCTCTACTCTTGTGGGTGTCCCAATCTCTGCTTGCAAGACCCCACTCTCTCCTTCTCTCTACCACTCTACTTTATACCATTATGTCACTGATTACTACAACCTGCATTCAATTCTCTGCTACTCTCCCTTCTTCCACTATCCATATCTTCTATCCCCGCTTGGATTCTTAATTTATATCTCTTCTTGGTGTCATTGAAATTCATTGCTGCTACTAGGGGTTTCATTTGCAAAACTTTGCCTCTCAACTTTTGTTATTTTGGGATAGCTGAAATACAGTGTGCCAATTGCTTTTTGCATGACCCGTTAGCAACACTTGGTGGGGTTCTTAAGAAATATTTCCCATATACTCTATCCCAAAGTTCATTTTTTCACTTCCTAGGTTCTTTATTAGTTGAAAAACATAATACTAAAAATAAACCAATATTAACATAGGTTGTTGGTGCACATTTATTAGAAACAACTCAAAACAAATTGACATGTAACAAAGATTAAAATGTTGCTGTAAAAATTTATGGCTTCTTTCTATTTTAAGCAATGGCTCCCCCAACACAATCCATTGCACAAGTCTTGAACTAGGATAACTATCCTTAGTAATTCTATTTGCAGTTTTTTTGTAGAGTGGTTTGCATGCTGCATTATCAAATCCATGTGCCATTTATGTCATATTTTCTGACTTTATGAAGTAAATTGACTTCTATCATTGCTGCCTATCTGTAATTTTGTAGTCCATCGACGATTTTTATGTCCAAAATATCCATTTATTTTCTAGCCCTCAATTCCAACACTTGACCAAATGTTCCTCCGCCTATTTTACCGAGTATCTCCAAATTTGAACATGTAGTGGCCATCCTTGTCATCACTGCACCATGGTGGTGAGCGAGTGCGAGATCCCTCTTCTTTTGGATTTATATTGGAAGAGGTAGAACGAATATTGTCTTAACACTAGGTGTAGAGTTTTGTCCCACCTAAAAATTGGGAGTTATCCCCTTCATTTCTACTTGTGATACCAAAATATTTCCCAGTAAATACTAGTGTTGGTTAGACCAAAAGTTGTGAAGGAAAGACATCCCATCATGACATTAACTTGTGACTCTACCTAGGATTTTCATCGAGCATATGAGGATAATGATATTTTGCAACAAATTCCATGGTTACTGCACACAATCTCAATCCTTTGATGGAAACACTAGAAAATTTTGAACACAGACTGGTCACTAATAGATCATAATTTTGGGTTGTCTCAACTACAAAGTTCTACAAATATTTAGATAGACCCAGCCACACGAAACTAGGGACTTGTACATCAACACCTCCATCATTTGTTTTTCTAATAAATGCATTCAAAGAAAGAAATGAGGTACCAATTTGTTGAATTTGGTGTCGCTTAAAGAGACACCATAACTTAGTATTTCGCTCAGCAAAATGCAATGCCACTCATTTTCCAGTGTCACGATGCACTATGAGTGCACAATCTTATGGATCGAGTGTCCATAATCCTGCACAATATTTCCTTGTATCCATGCATGGAATGCTTCAAAATTTTCCCTACACAACATTAAACACATGCCACTTCTCCTCTAGGAAGCCATCCAACCTTACTAGTTATCTATTACCCACCAGAAACCTAGACAAATTCCAACCATGAATTTAAGTATTTTTTGTTATTCTTGAGGATACAGGCTAGTCAGGCCCATAACCTCTGTTTGAGCACAAGTTAAACCAATTTGGCTTCTCTCCATCATCACTTCCACCAGGTTAAAGAGGAGAACCAAGCTTTTCTCAGCTGACACAATTTGTTGGTGACCCTCTTCGCTAGAAGGGAAAATAAAAATAAAACTAGAATGAAAATTTGACATAGCTACAAAGACTAAACTTAAAAATAGTTGTGAATAGAAAAATAAACTAGCAGCCTATTTCACATCACACAAAGAAATTGTTGCAAATAAATACTTAACAGTAGAACCTAGATTCTCCATTAACAGGAACATAATGTACATAATATACAACCCTCCTTGCCATGGTGGCTGGGAGGTTACACTTCCTTCAACCCTCCTTTCACACATCCTCCAAACCCCTACGCATCACTAAAGAGACAAAAACTTCAATTCAACTCCTCATACAAAAGCCCTAACCCTAAACTTTGCCATAAGTTGGAGGGGAATATTTTAATGTTTTCATGGAAATATCTTTAACTAATTTTCCCTCCATTACACATTCATTTTCATTTCATTTCACTTTTCATTTACATTTATTTTTCATAATTAATATTTCAATCTATTACATTCTACTTCCAACAAGGGGTAACAAGTTGGCGAGAGGCAACTTATAAAAATTTGAGCCGTGGAAATGATATTGCCCGCATGTGAGGTGAATTAGGGTTTTTTGAGTAAATAAGATTGAAATAAGTAACTATATGGGTTTATTTTTCTTAAGAATTCACTTATGAGGATAAATTAACCACTTAAGGGTTTTATTTGCTCAAATGATGGATTTTTATTGAGGAATGTGTGCTTTTTCATAAGGTGTGGCTAGGGTCTAAATTTGACTCAAAATTTTGAAAACTCTAGGAGAATGGGGTCTTAACATGCGGAATCCATAATATGAAATGTTTTACTAGCTTAATTTACAGGATTTAGACTTAAAATTTACTGAATTTGCCAAGTTAAAATTGTAGATACGCATGGGTTAAGCTAGATGGAAACAATTAAAAATGAAAAAATGCCCCCCCCAGTGCCTTTATACCAATTAGGGTGTGACATGTGTGAGGAAAATATTTGGCGAGAAAATTTGAATCATGTTAGTAGGATGTGGGGTCGGCTACATGGAGGGTTGAATTGGCATAGCAGGGCTACATAGCAAATGAAATAGGTGCTGGACAGATGTAGCTGGTGTTGTTCATGGGAAGCCTACATGGAGGGCCATGTGGCATTAAAATGAGTGACGTGTCAAGACACAATTGGTGTGGAGTGGCAACATGGAAAGACTGGTAGGGAGCTCACTAGAGGGACATGTGGTGCCCACCCACATTGTTCTATGTTTTGAATTTGAATATTTTGGATGGATGCGTAGGGTATGAGGAGAAGGTACGTGGCCCCTTCTCCATTGCTCCATCCAATTATCTATTGAGAATTTTTTCGACGCAGAGTGTCATGAGTCAGTGGATGGTTGAGGTCTTCCATCGTTTGATCTTGATTATTGCACATGTCGGTGTCACTTGTGTCCATGGGCTATAGGCCTATGCCAGTGTTCACCCAATGGAACCTTCCCATTGGTGTGGTGTGGTGTGCATGTGGTTTCATGGAGTAGTTTTAGAGCCTATTGACGATAGTGCCCACCCATCAATTTCATCGCCTCCCTTCCGAAAGATATCTCCACAACTTTATTAAATATTTTCCCTTTAAATCTAAGTTCCTTTGACTATCATCTGACCTTTCACCCTAGGGTTAAATTTTACAAAGGGATGTCACATTCTTGTTACCAACATTAGCTCTGTGGGGGAAAACTAGTCCTTGCAGTCTCTTGAGAACTTGTAATTCTAGTGCCTCCTTCCATTGGGTTTTGGAGTTTTGTTGAAAAGGCATCTGTTCCACCTTTGTAACTTATTAAAAACTAAAAATTATGATGCAACAAAAGAAACTTTTGGAACAAACTTCATGAAAACACTTTTTTGTTAGTACATAGTTGGCCAGTATTTATGTGAAGAACTTCTTTAGGAACCTGCCATTGAAAGGATTCCTAAGGAAATATCCATTGAGGGTCTCCAACTAATAAGTTTTAATCTAGAACTTCTTGTACTCAGAATGGACCAATCCATAGATTGTCAAATTTGTCATGCTTTCCTTTATCATATCAGATTGAGTCCCAGAGGTTTTTCTCCTTAGATATTTGATCAAAATAAATTTCATCTTCTATTGGTAGGCCTCGGTTTTTCTCAGAACATTTTCTCTTTTATGTTGAACTTCTATCATCTAATAATACTCTTCTGCATTGGGCTAGTATCTGGATCCTCTTCCTATAGCAAAAGGTAGTTTTCTCTCTCCTGCGCCATGCCATGTGTCAGCCAGTGTATGGGATCGGGTGGAGCCCATCCAATACCACTTACTGCCTGAGGTCCACCTGAAATACCATTTACTGCGGAACTCAAACCTTTTGTTGTTTTATTCATAAAATCCTTCGGGTCCGTTGAAAGCTTTTACGCCTGTTTAAGTCCTTCTCCCTTAGTTTCCATGCGATGCGATATTGTGGTTAATCTAGACCGTTGATATGTGTGCTTAATCAAATGGTTCATGTTGTATCAATGATCGTTCATCGCAATTCTCTTAAGGTCAAGGCCGTAACACTTCCACTGGCTTTCTCCAATGCGATTTTTCCGATTTGATCCGGGCCATTAATCTGTCTGATCCGACGGCTCTAGTGCATCCTGACTACGCTTCCACTTTCCTTTGGACTTTCAGGTTTTTCTGCCATTCCTTCACTGTTTTCCCTTGCGATAGTGTTTTCAATAGTTAATACACATGAAGACTTAGAGGTTTTAGGATCCATTTTGGATCACGCCTTCCCACTAAAAAGCTTTTGGACCACCAAAATTTGGCTTTTTACGCATTGATCAAGTGAGGATACAACTCCCTCACTTGTTCAATTTCTATCCATCGTGCCTTGTTTGGATTTGAACCTTTGAGTCCCACTCTTAGGTACTCAACATCCCCTTGACACATAGTTCTCACCTTCTTGTCTAGAATTGTGTCTTCCTGTAACTCATTGAGATACTCAGTGAACAGATCCTCAATAGAAGGCAACTGACTTTGCTCTTCAGGATCTTCAATCATTAATGGTTCATACAATCTCAAGTTTTTTGCATTAACGATTGAATAGATCCACATATAAGCTCGCAAATCAAGGCGAAAAGCATTTTCACCAATTTTATCAAGTATCTTGAAAGGTCCATACCTTGTTGGTTTTAGCTTCTTACCTTCACCTTGCATTATGTCTTTGTTGATGTATATCCAGAATTGATCACCAACTTGAAAACTATGCTCAACCCGATGCTTGTCATGTCTTGCCTTGCACTTGGCTTGACTTCTTTCCAGCTATTCCTGTACTGCCTAGTGAATTTCCTGGATTTGTTCAATGAACTTGGTTGCTTTGTCCACATCACGGTGTCCATCAACTGCTATGTATTTACCAAAGATAAAATCCAAGGGATGCTTTGGTATAAAACCAAAACAAGTCTCAGAAGGATATCTCTGAGTAGAAGAGTGCTTGGCACGGTTGTAAGAATGTCGCACATAACAAAAATGCTCATCCCAAATCTTGGGATGCTTTCTGCAATAGCCTCCGAGCGACTAGATCACTATCCTGTTGACCACTTCTGTCTGACCATCTATTTGGGGATGAAATGTTGTTCTCTTCTTCAACCTGGTGTCCATCAACTACCATAAACTTGACAAAAACTTCCCAACAAATCGAGAATCTCGATCAGATACAATAGAAGTGGGTAAACCAAAATGAACCCATACATTCTGAAAGAACAACTTTTCCATTTATTCAAGTATAACCTGCTTGTTTCAAGGTATCAAAATACACATTTTACTGAACCTATCCACAACAACATACAAATAATCATGACTTTTTCTAGATTTTGGCCATCCCCCAACAAAGTCCATGGAAACACTTTCCCAAGGATGAGAAGGAATTGGAAGTGGAGTGTACAAGCCTAATTTTCTATTACTGGACTTGCTTGTAGCACACATTGTACATCCTTCGATATATCTAGAAACTGTCTCATGCATTCTTGGCCAATAACAAAACCTTTGCAATTGTGCAACTATTTTACTTACACCAAAATGACCTGATATAAGAGAAGTATGTGCTTCTCAAATTATGTTAATTCTTTCAGTTTGTGGAATGCATAACTTTCCCAAATGATATAAGAGTTCATCCTTTACTTAATAATCCAATTCTTCTACTTGCTTGCCATGACTTAAAGTTGCATATACATCTTTAAAATATACATCTTGAGCATATTGTTCAATGTAGCTTTCATGCATTACTAAGTTATGCTTAAGTATAGTAGATGCATTTATGATTAGTCTTGATAACATGTCTGCAACCTTATTGTGTATGCCCTTCTTATATCTGATGAAAATATGAAATTGTTGTAGAAAACCCATCCACCTATAATGTCTTGATTGCTGCAATTTAGTTTGAGAGTGAAAATATTGAAGTTTCTAATGATCTGTATGTATGATTGTTTCTTTACCCATTAGGTAATGTTTCCAATTTTTCACACTTTGTACTAATGCATACAATTCTTTATCATATGTGGGATAATTAACTACTGCAGAAGTAAATGTCTTAGAATGATAGCATATGGGTTTACCGTGTTGCATCAACACTGCTACCATGGCATAGTCACTGGCATCTGTCTCAATCTCAAATGGATGTTGAAGATCTGGCAGTGCTAGTACTGGTGCTATACTGATTTTATCTTTTAAGGTGTCGAAGGCTTTCTGCTATTTTCCTCCCCACTTAAACACCTATTTCAATCCTGTTAAAGCATGTAATGGAGCTACAATCAAAGAAAAGTTAGCAATAAACTTTCTCCGGTATTGTGCTACCCCTAGGAAACTCCTAAACTCTGTAGCAGATTTGGGTTTAGGCGAGTTCACAATAACTTCAAACTTAGAGGGATCTTTCTTCAATTCACCACCCCCTACAATATGAGCCAAATAATTTAAAGATGTTCTGCCAAATTCACATTTTGACAGTTTTACATAGCGATTTTATCTTTTTAAAACATCTGAAGTTTGCTTTACATGCTTTACATGGTCTTCCCATGTCTTAATAAAAACAAGAATGCCATCTAAATAAACAATTACAAAATCATCAATAAATCGTCTGAGTACATCATTCATAACTCTCATAAATGTAGCAGGAGAATTAGTTAAGCCAAAAGGCATAACCAACCATTCATACGGTCCTTGCTTTGTCTTGAAAGTAGTCTTCCATGCATCTTGCTCTGTAACTCTGACCTGATGATAACCACTTTGTAAGTCTAACTTAGAAAAGTAAACTGCTTCTTTCAATTGATCTAATAGATCATCAATACGAGGAAGAGGATAACGATTCTTAACCGTTATTTTATTTGGTGATCTATAATCAATGCACATTCTCCATGAACCATCTTTCTTTCTCACTAGCATGATTGGAGATCCACATGGTGATGTGCTTGGTCATATAAACCATTTATCGAGAAACTCTTGTACCAGCTTCTTTATCTCTTCATTATCTAAAGATGACAACCTATACATTCCAATGTTAGGTAATGAAGCATCCTGCTGCAAACGAATATCATGTACTATTTCTCGCTTGGGTGGTTTTTAGGTTCTTGAAGTAGAACATCATACTTTGAAACAAATTTAACTAAATCAGCTTTTTGTTTAGAATCACAATCTTCAAATGCATTGCTTTTATCAGGATCCTTTTCCTTTACAACCATTAGTAAAAATTACTTACTTGAATTCAAAATTCTTTTCATCTTTCCTGAGTTTATGAGAGAATAATTACCTTTGAGTGTATGAGCTCTTACAATATATTCCATTCCATCTTTAGTGAGTTGATACTTACTTTCAGCTCTATAGAAAATAACTTTCCTATCATACAAGTATGGACTTCCCAAAACAATACCACATATATCCAATGGAACTATATCTAACTCAACCTCATCTACAAATGTTGATCCAATAGCAAACCTAAGTTTACATTGTCTCGTTACTTGTAGCTTTGTTTTATCATACACCCATCCTAATGGATATGGCTTCTCATGAGGGTTTGTTTGTAATCCCAACTTCTTTACAATTGTTTCAGAAATCAAATTTACTTGTGATCCACTATCAGGTAAAGTATCAATTGTATTATGCTTGGAAATTACTCTAATACGAAAAATCTCATTTCTTTCTCTCTTATTACTTTCATTATCAGCAGATTGTGTAGAATTACTTGTGGATGATTCAGATTCTTTACCTTTAATAGCTGTGGCTGTAACTATTATTTCATCGCCTGAATATGATTCGAAGTCCTACCAAATAGTTGCAACATTCTTTCTCTCATTTCTTCCACCAAACTTCTTAGGTTTCCATTCTGGATGCAAAAGCCAGCAGTGTGCCTCATCGTGTCCTTCTTTCTTACAGTGAGTGCATGAAGGTTTATCCTTCTGTACAGTGTTTTCTTTCCTCTCCTTCCATTTCAGTTTCTTCTTTTCCTTACTCTTGCTTACAGAATATTTAGATGTTCCCCCAACCTCTGGCTTTACATTCTTACCTCTAGCTTCTAGATGTGTGGCTTGAACTGATACATCATCTAAGCTAGTGGAATGAAACATGAGAATAGTATGCTTTAAATAACCATGCATACCAGCTATATACTTCAACAAAGTCTCAAGTGAGTCCAAGGATATACCTAGAGTTAAAGCTCTTTTCCTGAATTCTTGAGTATAACTTTGTACACTCTAACCCTTCAACTGGTGAAGAGTTTGCCAACTCATCATTGCTTGCTGCATGTAAGCTAAAGGATAGAATTTCTTTTTGATAGCAGAAACAAATTCATTCCAGGTAGAAACTATTTTACCATGTTTTTGCAGATCAGCTTGTGTCTTGCCCTCCCACCATACTAGTGCAGTTCCTCCAAGTCGAAGGCTAGCCAACTGAATTTTCCTCCCTTCTAAATCAATGTTTTGCACCCTGCAATATACATCAATCTGTCGTATCCAATTATCTAGCTTATCTGCATTTAGTTCTCCATCATAAATTGGCAAATCAAACTTCAAATCTATTTTAATCAAAGAAGTTTCTTCTTTTTCTTATGACGATTAGTTTTATGTGAAGAAGATGATGAGGATGATGAAGGTGATGATGGAGGAGATTTTGGAGAAGGAATTTCTCCTTTTCCTTTGCCTTCTGGAGGGGCAACTAGAAAAGATTCGTCTGCTCCTTTGTCTGGTTTGGGTGTTGAAGTGCTTTCGCCTAGACCCTTCTTAAACTCTAGATACATCTTTTCCACCATGGTTCACATGTCTATAAGACTGTCCATAAACTGAGATTCTAATACCAGTGGAGTTTCTTCTACCGTTCTCCTCTAAGAATAAACTCTTCCAATGTCTGGATTAGCCTCAACAAGTTCTCCTTCTCCTAGTTTGATATTTAATCTAGTTAGCATTCAAAATCCAACACAAGCTTGTCTAACCTTAACAAAACCAAATGCTCTGATACCACTTGATTTGAAAATGAGATCTTAAATCAATATAAAGGTATTACAGACTCATGTGCAGGAATTCCTATATTACTTAGTGCAACGGATCGAAAATATTGTGAATAATATAGAAAATGAGTAGTTAGAAAACATAACAGACACACACATCAACACAACAAATAATCAAGGAGTTCACCAGATTTCCTGGCTACATCTCCTGGTCCAACTTTTAGTGTTGACCTCTATATTAATTCTTTAAGATAAAATTATTACAAGTGTGAGCTCAAACCGGGTCTCAACACAACAGTGATGAAACAACAGGGATTTACTCGAAATCCTCAAGTCTACAAGAGTACGCAGACTCTCCCTCTTGCTCTCTATCTTCTTCTTTCTCTGACTATCTCTCTGTGGCCGTCTGAGTAACTGCTTCTTCTGTCTCTACCATTGAATGTCTTTTAAGCCTATCGGCACTATCAGTTTGTATTCCCTTCTCAGGCTTTCTGGCTCCCAACCCCTGTCTGTTCATCTCCCTTTCGAGCATTAAACAATCATTGTAAAATGCTAAAGGTATGGTGGCCACCTGTTTGTAACAGAAAGGACCACTTGCGTGAGTGAAATCCAAAAGAATCGCTTCTTTGTTTGCACAGAGAAGTACACAGAAATACATTGAAAAACAGTGGAAAATCCGCCAAGTTTAGACTTCAAAATATATTGAATCCAACCTATAATCCTATCGGGTCTGTTGTTGCATCATTGTCACAAGTCGCAAGCCCATATCCCATGGTTTCCTTTGTATTTGAGTTTATAATGGAAATACAAGGAAATGCATAGAATACATTAAAAACCCTGACAAAAACATTCTATCGAAACTAAAATTATATAGTGCTGCATTTATAAACCCTTTCGGGTCTGGCTATCGCAAGTCGTATGTTGTATAGGCCCTGCTCCTTTGTATCGCTACCATGCGATATTGCAATGAGATATCGCGATTGGTGATCGCATATCACAATGTCTCGAACCCTCAGTAAGTCCTTCCTTTGGCCATGTTTCAATGCTATATTGCGATACGATATCGCAGTTAATCTGGACCATTGATCTATGATTTTTAATCCGACAACGGACGATTATTTCGGGTGGCCCATTTGCATGAGGATTACCCACCTGAAAAGGTGGTTTTCTCTCTCCTGCACCATGCCACGTGTCGACCAGTGTATGGGATCGGGTAGAGCCCGTCCAATACCACTTACCACCTGAGGTCCGCCCGAAATACCATTTACTGCAGAACTCAAATCTTCTGTTGTTTTATTCATAAATCCTTCGGGTCCACTAAAAGCCTTTGCACCTGTTTAAGTCCTCTCCCTTAGTTTCCATGTGATGCGATATTGTGGTTGATATGGACCGATGATCTGTACGCTTGATCAAACAATTCACATTTTATTGTTGATCTCTCATCGCAATTCTCTTAAGATCAAGGCCCATTAACACTTCTATTAGCTTTCTCTGATGAAATTTTTCCAATTTGATCCGGGTTGTTGATCTGTCTGATCTGACGGCTCTAGTGCATCTAGCTGCACTTCTACTTTCCTTTTGACTTTTGAGTTTTTCTGTCATTTCTTCATTGCTTTCCCTTGCAATAGTGTTTTTGATAGTTAATACACATGAAAACTTAGAGGTTTTAGGATCCATTTTGGATTAGCAGTTGATGAATGGCGCGACATCTTTATCAATATAAATATGATGTGTACATAGTTGTGGATCGATGCCCTTCATATCTAAATATTCCCAAGAAAGAGCATGTTTGTATTTTTAAAAATTTTGGATCAACTTTTCATGTTGGAGGTCATTAAGGTTGGAATTAATGTTCCAAGTTTTTCTAGGCTCAATTTCAATAGGAATATTGTTGTGAACTATAGTCATGGGTATGTGGTTAGCATTCAAATTGTCTAATGGATCTTCTTGGGCTTCATTATCAAGCACAACTTTCAACATTTGACAAGTTGGGTTCCCAATAATAGAAGGTTGATTAATGAATCCATTAATTACATCATCCTTAGTTTGTTTTTTAAAGATAAGAGATTTATCAATAGTAAGAGGAGAGCACAAATTTCCTTCTTGATACCATCAGTGGATATGTTGTCTTTAGTGAGAGGATATAAAATAATATTCTTAATGGTTGGTCCTTTAGCAATAGTCATGATTCTAGTTTGACACCCTATGTATGCATCTATAGTGGCAAGCCATGGTATTCCTAATATCATAGGGTGTCCTTCTAATTTATTTATGGGATTGAGGACCAGAAATTCTACTAGATATTCCCAAGAGTCTACAAAAACAATAATATCATCCAAAGTTCCCTCTACTTATAAGATAGATTTATTAGCCAGCTCCAATATAGTTGGAGTTGGTTTAAATATAATGATTCCAAGGAGTTCACAATTTTCAAGTGTTGTAATATTTAAGGCTGCTCCCAAGTCCACCAAAGTATTTCGAAAATTATATCTCTGAATATGGACAGTAAAAACAAGGTTTCCAGGGTCATCATATTTAATGGGTCCATGTTTTTAGGAATAACTCATTTGTCTAGGGTGGTAAAATATATGGCGACAACTGCCAAGTATTAGGAGAATATTGTTGGCCCTACCATATTGATCCAAGAAGTTGTTGTTGAGCAAATTTTGTAGAAAAAAATATATAAGGGCCTTACAGCATACCTGATGGGCGGTTATGCCTTTGACATCGTTGTGCCACAAAATACACCGGTTCTAATTCTTATTCAACTCTCTTAAATACAACCTTCAACCTAGGAGGTGAAGGGAAGTGATCATTCAAATTATTTTTGGTTGAAATGGCATATGTCTCAACTGTATCCAATGGACATTCCTTATGACTATGCTTCTTTCGACAGCAGGAACAGAAAATAACCAATACTTGTTCTTCTTCAGCCTATTTCTGTTTTACCCATAAAACATCAAACTGTGTTATTAGGGTACTTAAAATATCAATTTTAAATTCTTCTAAAATATTACCAATTTATGCTCATGTAACTCCTCTCCCTATAGTACTGCTAGATCTATTGATAGGATCGCAAGTTCTAGGTTTGGTTCTTGTACTTCCTCATGAACTCCTGATACATAGTTAATCATATTGTTCTTTGGAAATGTCACCTTGCCCCATTAAATTAACTATTTTTATCCATTCATCTTTCATGCCCCTAATCAAAGCGGTTTTCAATACATCCTTGGGTAGAGTAGTGTATGGTGATCTTTGAAAATTATAATGAAATATTTCATCATATTCTTCTAAGGTTTCATCTTCTTTTGATACCATTTTAAATATTTGTTTCCTTAAATCCCTAGATCGGCAATAGTCCTGATATTTAGTGAGGAAGGCTTCTTTCATTTGATCCCATGAGGTTGTAGTACCACCCCCTATTCCCATGCACCATCGTAATGTTGCTCCCTTTAAGGTATAAGGAAAGAGTTTTAATTTTTGAGGGTCATTAGTATAATCATAACCTCTGCATAAAACATCAAAGTCAAATAAAAATGCATTTGGATCTTTAGAAGCCATTCCATGAAAATTTTGAAGCTTCTGCAATGAGATAGCCTTCATTGGTGTGTTAGCCTTTGAATCAACAATAGGATATTCTATGGTTGAAGTTTGTGTTCATGTTTTTTTTTTCCTTTTGGTTAAAGATCTTCCAGTAATATTCAAGAATCATGTAATCAAGAGGTACTATCTAGAAAGTAATATGTTGACTAGGTTTCGGACCTTGACCAGGTCTCATAGTATTACTCATATTAGGAACTTCAATTTATCTCCTTACAACGAGTGTTGCAAGGAATTTTGGATCAGAAGGTCATGGGTATGGTTCACTCGTCTCACCTCCCCCCTCCCTTAAGTTGCAAGAGTGCCCCTCAATCTTACTAGAAGGATTGAGGTGCCTAATAGATATGTTTTGGAAGCTCTACTTAGGTCCTACAGTTTTATCATGAATCTCAGTATTAGCTGCAGCAGATGACCCTATTACTCAAGGGGAAACAATAATATAAGCCTTCCCAGATACTTCCTGGGGGCCTACCGCCACTTGAGACTTTGATTTGAAAATGATTTCGTCTATAAAGGTCATTATTCCAAGGCCAAATTGAGCTTAGGTTTTGCTGGTTTCTAGGGTATATATTTTTATCTATATCTATTTGGTTCCTAGTTCTAGACTTATTTCTATTCATACACACCAAACAATCTAAATGTATCAGTTGAGGGTAGGCACTGGCACCAGCTTTTTACTTGAGTGCATGTGTAGGTCATTACCTTCTGTCTTTAATACCCATTCCTCAGGGATACAACTAGCATTCTCTTTGACAACCTCCTTGGCAATGAAGCCAAAATTTTGGTCCAATTAATTATTCCTAAAAAGGACCAACTAATATTCTACACATTAATCTATCAACTAAGGTTTCATTTTGTTATTTCAAGCTTATCGACACTATTTGTGCAAGATGAATGAAAATATGACTGGTTGTTATGGTCTAGTGGAAAAGAAAGACTACAATATTAAAGGAATCAATTCAAGATGCAATCTCTAATTATCACAAACTATGAAAATTATTAACTTCTACAGATCTTTGAAGGAAACAATAAAAGAAAACATAGTGAACAGAAATTTGTTTCCTAGGGAACAAGTACTAAAGAGTGAAAATATGACACTACAAAATCAAACTCTCTAACAGTTATTGATCAATTGAAATAGCAATCTAATATAACCTACATGAAATGAAAGAAAAGAATACTTCTTAATGAATTAACCACAACAAATACATTCTCATAACAGTTCCAATAAACCTTATTCAAGACAAAGCATTCCATTTAAAAAATAAACAGTGAGAAATTAAAAAACATTACACATATGGAAATAGATAGAATAGAGAAATCAAATGCTAGTTTTAATGGTACAAGTGAAGACAGTGTTGTTCCCAGAATCGGGCCCAAATTCGGAATCAAACTTCCTTGTAGAAAAATCAACACATCATACTAAGTCTGAATAATAAATAATCCTTTTGAATTGCATAGAAACTAATTACAAATAATCACAAGTTTGAGTTTCTATCAAAAAATAATATTACAACTTGAAAAACCCTTTCGAGGTTCAACCTCAATTTTTATATCGTAACATCAAAGGATAAAGACCAGAGAATCTATTTTTAATAATGAGCGATCCGGATAATCTAAAGATTCTTAGGATTTCTCGTTTAAGTTACAATGATCTTAATGTTACGAGAAGCTAGGTCAAGAAGTCATCCTAACATAATTCGTTCCAAACAGGGTGTCAAAGTTTGAGGCTTGCACAATATTCTTTGACCATTCTAGGAAAGAGTATCAAATGTCAATGAGCCAATAGATTCGTGTCAATATTGAGGATCCATTTGTTAGAAATATCATTTTATTAATCGAATTCATTCAAAAAATAATCAAATGATAAATGTGTATAGAATACTATTAAATTCCATACTATACTTATTAACATAACTTAATTTCACAAAAGACTTTAGAAAATGATATGAAAATTGAGAAATAAGGCAAGGAAAATATGACAAATATGAGGCCCAGCAATAGGATTGGGAAGCCATACATTGATAAGATAACATTCTTAAAAATTAGGAGCTTCTAACTTGCAGTGAATAATCTTGGAGCCATCCCTCTATGGTTCCTCCTACCATATCTATTTCTTAAACGCATCCTCCTCAATAGTTTATAAAACTAAAATTTCACAGGGCCTCTAAAGGAAACCCTAGGAAATTTGGTTATGGTGGTGTCTTCTAGGACCACATAGAAAACATCCTGTATCGCTTCTATGTTCATTTGTTTATGAATAATAATAATAATAATGCGACAGAGCTCAAATCCTTCGAGATGGGGTTACAATTTTCTTAGATTCAACACTTCCATAAAGTGGTTATTGAAGGTGATTCACAAATTTTGATAATTATGATAACCAAAATCCTTTATGGCATGGAACCAAGTAAAGTTTCAAAAAATTGGAGACTATAAAGTAGTTTGGCATGAGTTTTTAGGTCCCTTCCTTCAATCCTAGCTATCATTTCACATGTTATAATATTTGCAAAAAAAATAGCGTATCACCTTGCTAATGAGGGTTGCAAAGATCAAGAAAGTCTGCTAAATTTCACATTTCCTTTCGTCACTCAAGCCTAAAACAAGAATGCTCTATCGTGACTTTCACGAGCCTTTCTTACCTATATGAGGTGACTAAGAGGATATAGGTGGGAGGGTGCATTCCCACCTACCCATCAATATTTTAGGATGATTTATGTCACGCTACGCCCCCTGATGACAATAACTAAAGACATGATTGATCATAGAAGATAGTGCAAATGCAACATGCTCCAATTTTGGTTTGTTATGGAATTATTGTAGGAATAATTTTGATTCTTTTAGGTATTAATGGAGTATTTATTATGGTGTAGATTGGAATCCTAAAGCTTCCCATGGAATCATTCTGTTTTGATATTCCCATGAAGCACATTCTTGATTTGTAGAGTTAGCTTTTAAGTGTAAAAGACAATGAAAAATGGCATGAGCCAAATATTGGTTCAAGGTACATAATAGTGCAGGGTTGTGAATTATGGTCATTCATGGTTTTTGGGATTCATAACTTGATGTCAGTTCATCCATCGATAACCAGGGTTTTTAAATTTTCTTGTATCCTAAGAGTTCTTATTATATTCAGCTTTAGCTTGAATGCCTAGGTCCCTTCTCATGTGCATCCATTGAGAACCCATAAGGTAACTACCTCCTTTCTTGGGCCTTGGATTTTATTTCCACTTCTCTCTTAGTAAATGGTAGGTTCTATAGCCTTTTACTCCATAATGTTTGCCATTCTATGGTTAATTCAACCGCTTTCTCTCCTTCTCTTTCTCCCTCCTGAAGAAGGCCCCTCTTGCACTCAATGCCCTTCTCTAATGTAGTCATTTATTTCTTGCTTTCTTTATTGATTATTCATTACTTTCCCTTTATTCCTCATCAACATCTCAGAATTAGAAGAGGTTATGTATTTTGTGAAGAATAGGGTAATCCTCGAGTGAAAAAAATGATAGAATCCTCCATGAGGCTTTACTAAGAACCTACTTCTCAATCCACCCAAGATGAGATAGCTAAATTAGAATGAGAAATAGAAATGGAATAAGTATTTTTTATAGATACAAAGGTGGCCAAGGATGTATATTGGGTGTTTTAGATATACGGTACACTAGGGATTGGTTTAGTCAATATATGTACATAGTGGATATATATAAGAACCTAAAAAAGAATGAAATATGACTGAGGAAATAATTCTAATTTTGGATGATATTTAGCCATTCATGAAAGGACTAGATAGGCATATACCACAAATTGAAAAGCGCTTAGGCCTTATTGTATCAAAAGTTTCTTTCATTACAAAAGAAAGGAACTACTTGTTGTGTGAGTATCCAACTCACACAAGACAATATGAATGGTTTTGTTTATTTTTACCTTTTAGGCTTTCTATGTTGGATTTTTGCATTCATGTCTATAGTCAAATTAGGATACTAGATCTTATACTACAAACTCCTCTTTTCATTTTTTTATGGATCTGTGATTTCATAATGTTTGGACGTTGAAACAACGTCCACTTCTACCATAGGTCCAGTTTTGTAAGTGGAAAACCAAGGAAAACCCAAACATGATATTTATTTGGTTTTGATCAATGATTAGAAATTAAGTTTATAGAAAAACATACACAATATTCTTGTCTTTCAGTAATCTCTATTCAAGTTTTTTTAGTACAAACCATAAATAATACTAAAAGTATAAGGTAAGGAATCAAAGACTAAGACTTCAATATTTTCTTTTTTCAAGTCTGTGTAATATTTTTTCTTCTATAGTTTATCATCATAGTTTTTTCAAAAAATGGTGAAGATATACATTAAAAGTAGTGAACTAAGTGATTTTATAAGTCCTCGTTTTGAAAAAACTCAATCTAGCTAATGTTATAAATTATAGAACCATTGAATAAATCCAAATTTAATGAAGCATGTATCAAAGGTGGTAATACCTTGATTCCAATGGTGCAAATGTTATGAAAAATGGAGGCTCTAAGCTCCCCTTTGGGCCTTGAGAAATATGTGTGTAACACACCCCTCATATCCTGGCCCGAGGAGGTGCCTGCTATTTAATCTGACTCCCAAAGTGCAGTTATGAGAATGGGGTGAAAATCCTCGGACATATTTATTTTTTATTTTTTTCTCTATCTATTTATTGGAAAGTTGTTAAATAGATTAACCTCGGCAAATACATAACCCTCCAAATCAAGGGTTGCAACCACATAAAGTTCCCTCCCACTAATCTTCGAGGACTCATAAATTCATATACCAATATTTTTTTGAGATGTCAAAAGGGATCCCTTTCTTTAGAGTCATCAATATTTTATTCCCTTGGCCTCAAGTTATTCCTTGCCTTTTTACCCTTTCCTACCAAACAAAAATTGTGGAAAGCACATAGATTGAGTGATAGATTAAGTAGTTGTTGTAACTTCATAAGACAACCAAATCAAACCTATAATCTCGCCTTATGAATCTTCAACATTCATCATCCCTGGAAAGGAAAAAAAAAGAGTGAATAAATTTCATAGATGACAGAGCCAAGTGCTAATCCTTCACATCTATAGTCCACTCTCAAGGATTGGTGGTGTTCATGACCAACCCAAGCGAGTGAGGTACGTGACCAAGATTGACCTATCTTTTTTCTATCACCAATTCCACACCTAAAAATGTATGACAGATAGTTTTCAAGACTTAATTTGGGTCTAAACAAGTGGTTTCTTGTGTCTTTTGACCTCACCATCACCCTTACCTATTTTATGGAGTTCATTAATGAATGTGTTTTCCCTCACCTTGGAGAATTTTTTTATATTCCACTTTAATAATATTCCATTATATATTAAAATATAGGAAGAAAATTTGGAACACAATCGCATTTTCCTGGATCTTCTTCACAAAACATAAGAATTATTTTTTTGTTATGACTTATGACTAATACATGGGTTTTGTTATCAATTGAGAAGTTCATACAAATCTATGGTCTTAGAGTGACCAATTCCAGTAACCATATTGAATCTCTATACTTCCAACAAAATAAATTTCAATAGAAAATTCATTTGGATTACTCCTGTGTAGCTCACCCCTTCAACCAAATTGACAATCAATACTCTCAATGGATTCCAAAACAAGACATAGCATTCTAAACGCTAAAGGATGCCCCTTTTTAGGCACCTGTGATTTAATTCTCAGTTCTGCAATAACCATTTGGAACAAAGATTGACTCCACTCAATATCCAACTGGCATCATGATTAAGCAAGGAGGACACCCAATTGCATCCCGTTCAGAAACCTTGACTTAAACCAAGCTCAATTCCTTCATTGTTACAAGGATTCCTACTTGATGTTTCAAGTACTCAGGAAATGGCAACACTACTACTACATAAACCATCCCCCATACTAATCATCATCTCCTTCAATTTTCAATTCTCAATATGAAATTTAGGCACAACACCATTTGAAATGAATTTCTTATATACACCAATTTTATATGGTTATCAAGAACAAACAGGGAAGCTAAAATATAGTTGTTGATTTTCTTAGCAGACTCCCTGCAAGGTCTCTTCACATACTTGATGTAAGGTATGCAACATATGAAGAATCAAAATACATTTATGTGATTGAACCATCTTTTGGTCCTACCATGGAATCCATCCAACATTACACTATAATTAATGTGGCCCCTTTTTTAGACTATACACTCAAAGATGGATTATTGTATATATTGAATCCACTATGTTCCAATAGGTCCAACACATCTTTATCTCTATAGGATCATTTTTCATCCTTTGGAAGTCAAATTGGTGTATAGAAAACATTGTTACATTTACAAAAATACTTCTTTTGGCTCTCCATGAGGAAACAAGTTGATGATAAAGAAATGATTAATTTACATCCAAAACACACCATCTAACAATAAAATTGTCCTACATTGGCCCTTACCAGTTCCTTATAAACCATGGGAATCCATTTTTGTTGAGAGGATTCTTAGGCTCATGATTCATTACACATTTTATGCTTGTAGTAGCCTTTTGTTTTTATAAAGCTAGGTAAATATTAACTATTATACAAACCATACATGGCTTCCACTTTAGTCATGTTGTCTGAAAACTATTATTTATATAATTCATAGATAAGGAAACACACAATTAATTTTATTCATGAAAATATATAATAGTTCATATAAAGTTTTATTAAATAAAACAATGCTCCTCTCCATTAGTCCTTCTGTAATGTGATGCATGGAAGAGCCTCATTGTTGATGAAATATTGAAGTAAATAATATCACTAATACCATGTACACTCAATCAGATGTTACAAGTGCTTAAGTGTGTTGAAAACGCTCCACAAGCTTTCCATAAATGAACATTTCAAGTATAGCATGGATCTATTTCGTAATACCATTAGATGGATAGGATAAAGTGAAACATGATAGAGGAATGAAGCAAAAGAATAGGGTTCTTACTGAGACAGTTTGATGCGTATTGTATGTGATTTGTTTTGAGTAGCAGGTTGGGGTTACTTTATCTTGTTAAATAGGGATCTTCAATATGTGTCTTAAACTCCCAAATAGAGTGCTCCCCTTTCTTACTGTTGCATCAATTGATCTATTTGCTACCAAATTTTTAGGACCACTAATTGAATTTGTAAGCATCAAGGATATTCCATAGTACCTACCTGCCCTATAGCAAAATGAATAAAATTTTAAAGGGATTATTTTGGGTTTAAAACTTAATATTTGTGACCACTTCATTTTTGACATTATATCCTCCATTCGAACGAATTTTGTTGAAGAAATGGCATAACAACATAGACTTAAAGGTAACATCATTTGTGGAAAAAAATTTCTCTTTTTAATTTACAAATGTATATAAAATAAATTTACTTTATTTACTAATGGGTCAAATATTCAATTACAATAATTCCTATAATCATGAGAATTTAATCAGTAGGATTCTTGTAATATGTCGAATATTTGAGGAGGCCCACATTAGCAAAAATTCTCCTAACATTTGGAAATTAATCTACACGATCATCTGATGAAAAAGACTCATTCAACTTATTCATAACTTCTCACATCCCAGACGTCAAAGGATAGACAACAAGGCATATTTCATTAGCAAATTTAGGCCATTTTGGGAAACTACCTTATTATTCTCTAATAGCTAAATATTGATTAACAGAACCTATAAGACAACATACAAATCATGGAAAATTGAGGATATTATGCAAGAACTATTATATTTCTTTTGTATCACTTTATTTTGAGTATGAAATGTTGAAAATGACCTTGTTTCTAGGAAAGTCAGTTTGACATTAATATTTTGTATAAAAGTAGATGTACAAGGAAGATATAGATTAGAGAAAAGAAATACTTTTGATACAGTTTTTATATATAATATTGTATTAAGATTCTAGTTTATTATTAATACAAGGAGATTTTATGTGAAATTGTGCATAAGTTGTTGTAGTTCATAGTACTTTACTAGCAACATAAACCAAGATGCCCCCCTAGTATGTGTCACATATTTCTGTTGTGTATTTTATTAAGTTTTACTACCTTTTTGTGTGGTTTATGTTTATCATTTTTGTGATATATTCAAGAAATTTATGTATTTTGTTTTCTTGTAATTATTCAAAATTTCCTCTAATCATTTGTTGTAGCTTCCTGTAGTGATATTTTAATCATGCAGGAATTCTTGTAATGCTTATTGAATTTCTTATAGTGGTCCTGTAGTCACACCAAATTCTACAAAATTCCTATAAATCTGTGCTTTGTTTTCCTATAACAATTTAGTTTAATAGCATATCACAATTAGTTAATAGAATTTTGTTAGGTTAATTTCTTTAGTTAGCATCCATTATGTTCTTAAAACTTGAAATCACTAGAATAACCAGATTTGTTATGCGTAGATCAATAAATAGGAAATTGAAATAGTTTTCATTTTAGATTAAAAAAATTATTATTGTATTTGATTGAATTTGTTTATCAAAAGTCAAACAACTAATTTCATTTAGATTTTTTTTCTTCATAGTCTTAATCAATTTTGACCAACAATTAAGTTAGACAAAGTATCTAGTGAAAGAGTGTGATATATCTTTTTAAATCTACAACCCTATGTCATTGAAATCAAAATTCAATTTAGAATTCTGAAAATCATTATAAGTTGAACTCAACTTTGGGATCCACCTATACTTGCTTTGTCCTTGATTTTACATACGAAAGTAGTTAAAAACTAGTTTACACATATTTTATTTCACCTCGGAGTTTACCTACCTGAATTGAGAAAGTAAATGTTAAATCACTTATCCCACTTTATGGCTTGACATTTTTGGCCAGCTAGTTACCAAAGAATGGATTGTCGAGTTGTAGTTGATGAAATTCCTCTTCATTTGCAAGTCCTTATAGAACCTTTCAAGAAATGGGCATTATATTTTGTGCAACAAGTAATTTGGAATTAAGAAAGAAAATGTACATATTGGTTTGCACAAAATATGTGACCAAGTGGTAAAAAAATGATAGTGGATTTTATTTTTGAAGACAATTTTGTTCATTTTGGGTACCTAGAGATATAGTTATTGATCAGAGGGATCAATATACAACAAATTTTGTTCATTCAATTGTGAAGGAATACAAAATCAAACACAATACTCAACTCCTTACCATCCACGGATCAATGGCCAAGTGGAATCTACAAATAAGGTTTTGGAAGGCATCTTGATAAATATTGTTCGGCTTCACCGACCAAATTGGGTAGAGAGGCTTCCTGAGGCCTTATGGGCATATAGAACAACATGGAAGAGTACAATCAATCACACCCCATATGAACTGGTTTATGGAAAATAGGTAGTTTTCCCAATGAATTTCAAATCAAAACTTTCAAAATTGCAAAAAGAAATGGGATTAAACATGTAAGAAGCTCAATAAAAAATAATTTTACAATTAAATTAATTATATGAGATGTGGTCAGATTCTCTACAGAAAACCACTCTTATACAATAGCATGGAGCTAAATGGAACAATATATTTATAAAGAAGAAAAAGTTAAAAGTTGGGGATTGGGCCCTATTGTTAGACTCAAGGTTTAAATACTTTAAGAGTGAGTTTACTACTAATTGGTTCGGTCTTTATGAAATTCAAAGTATATTTGGTAATGGTGCTAGAGAAGTAAAAACAATTAATGGCTCCTACTGTTGGACACCTAAGCCTTAATGGGTTAGTGTGGAAGCCGAATAGACAAAAGGAGTCCAAGAGACCTTGGGATGTGAAACCCAACGGTCAAACCATGTACTATAAATGTATATCTCTTGTTAATAAAAAATGTATTCTCATGTTTTATCTTTCAGATTATTCTTGTTGCCCATGTGTGTCTAACATGGTATCAGAGCAGGCGTATTCTTGCCCTGTGTAATTTCTTTGAGCCATTTGTTTTATGGTCTTTATGAGTAGGTCCTATTTTTAGTATTCCTACCTTTGTAACTCCATTTTCTGCCTATTTTCCTATTCTACCCATATTTCAGAACTGACACCCCTAACCTGCTCAATCATGTGTGAGCCACTAGTTTTGTGGCATTAGTGTGCATTTCATCTCAACCATCTATTATTTTTCTGTCATTATAAGCCTAGCGTGTAAAATGATCCTCCTCACTGTGCACCTACTCAATGCACTGAATTCTATCTGAAAAACTTGCGCTGTTGTGTCTTGTCAGATAACAATTCATTATCTATCGGTCAACCCATGATCAACATATACAAATGCCTGCAATAACTCCTTACATGCGTTGGTTCACATGAGTTGGTTGAATGCTACGTATATGCTGGTCAAAGCATTCAGGTGGACTGTGTTTCTTCCTGTGTCAGGTCGGCTCCCTTTACGGGACTGGTTAAGAGGTTGTTATATGACTGTTACATTGTGAGCTGCAATAAAATGGTGATTTGAACTATCATGAAGTTCTTCACGACAATGATTATTGCAAACCCTGGTGCATCGAGCGTTACTTCTTCTAGAATCGTTGGAACGTTTGCTACAACTTGCCACACCTACCACATTGTAAACCTTGGCTCTCAAACTGTGGTTTTCCTGTCAAAGTCTTCTCAAATGTCTGAACTAGAGTGCTTAATAGCTGCACCAAGTGACTCGTATCCGATCCATTTAGATTGCTATTGAGGGAAAGGAAAGGAAAAAATAAAAGCTAAGACGATGTTGGAAAGTCTATCTTTGTATCATCGCTCTAGAATATGAGCGAGTTCCCTGATTTACTGGACTTTGTAACCTCTAACCGGCATTCCGTTAATGTGACGAGCCATGCCAACATTGTAGTGGATTGGAAAGAGACCCCTAAGGCTCATATCTTTGAGGCCAGTGTGTATTGCAGATAAGCGATGAATGTGTATTGGAGGAACCAATGGATGAAAAGAACAAGGTGTACCATTTTGAAAGACACAGTACGATAGTTTTTCGCGTCATTTCTTGCTTCTAAAGGATGCTAAGATTCATGAGGAGGTGAAGGCAAAGATGGAGAATGGTATGATTATTTTGAACGCTGCTTTGAACGTTGCTTCTGTTCACTACACGTTATGATATCCCTGTTATCACATTGAAGTCTGTATGTGATGGCCATGTTCAAATGATGCTGGCTGTAAATGTTACGTGTTGAATGAGAGACGCTGGTATATTTTAAATCAGAGAATGGAACTTTTAATATTTAGGAAAAGCAGATGTTTAGAAGAGAAGATGAAGATAAATCCAAATCTATGTTCCACTACTCGTTGAAATCCTCTGAAAAATGGAAGATTTGGGATTCATCCCTAATTCAATGAAAAAAACTTCTTGACCCGCACTCGGCAGGGAGAAATATTTAAAAGTGACTCCACCGGATCAAACCCAGAATCTCTAGATGGAACTACTTGACCTGGACTTGGACCCGGCTGCGAGCAATATTTAAAAAGGTTTGTGATTCAATTCTGTGTGAGTAATTATTGATATTTCATGCAACCCTAATTCAATCGAGAAAATTAGTTGACCTGGACTTGGCTGGTAGCAATATTTAAAAGCGCATCCAGTGGATTTAACCTAGAATCTCTCGACAGAACAACTTGAACTGACTCTGCTAGGAGGAAAAAAAAAGCGACTCCACTGGGGATAGAAAGTAATATTAAAAGCACCTCCACTGGAACCCAGAATCTCATCTCTCGACAAAACAACATTAACTGACTCTGCTGAAACCAGAATCTCTCGACAGAACAACTTGAACTGACTCCACTGAGAGCCAAAATACGACTCCACTGGGGATCGAACCCAGAATCTCTGGTTTCATAGACCAGTGCCTTATCCATTTGGCCATGGAATTTTTATTGTGTTCTATATTTTATGCTTTAGTATGTTTTTATGTTTTTATGTTTGAACTTTGTATTAAAAAGAAACACATCTAGAACCCTAAAGAGCCTTTTCGGAGATCGGCGACTTATTGCAATTGCCTCAACAAAATTTAGAAGCTGCAAAATAGCACCCTTTGCAGTCTCAACAAAGCAAGTGTCTTGAATAAAACCTAGTTGCTCAAAGATCTCAATGCAAAGGCACTTCTCATTGCTAAGAAGAACTTGGACAACAATCTTTACAGCTTGATTCCGTTTTTCTAAATTCCTCACAGGACAGAGGAACAGTCTAATTGAGGTGACTGAGTTGTTGGTTCTTTTACTGGTTAAAATTATGTTTCTATGGTCAATGAAACCATGACTTAATTAATTGCTGCATTGATACACTATTTATTTAATTCGTGCTTGCTGGTTGCACACTGGTCATTTGCTAACATTTATAAAGGATATTATTGTGTAATGTGAGTGGGTATTACTTTTCTGCATTGAGTAGTAGTTGTGATCAGTTTTTAAGGTGTAAATCTGACATTGAAGAAAAAATGGCCAGAATCAATGAAGTATTAGAGTTTCTCAAAACTCTGATATTGTCTACTAATCATGATACATTAAAAGTTAGCAAAGTTTCTCTCACAGACATTCATGTCTGCCTACAAAATGCACAAGAGAAAATATATTTTTTGTAGCTCGAAACTCAGCTACAGAAATAAGAATTAAAACAGAGGAGTCATCATTCTGAACCTGTTTCTGTTTAGAAGATTGAAAC
This sequence comes from Pinus tabuliformis, assembly GCA_031772625.1. Taxonomy (NCBI): domain Eukaryota; kingdom Viridiplantae; phylum Streptophyta; class Pinopsida; order Pinales; family Pinaceae; genus Pinus; species Pinus tabuliformis. The sequence goes on along the minus strand of CM062819.1, from coordinate 1,148,902,772 downwards.
AGACTGCCATAAAGTAGCAAGGTTACATGCATATGTAGAAGTTCAGTCTGCACTTCCCAAGCCCATCATTAGACCTTGGGAACAGCTTGTCCACAACAAGCACAGAACTGGTCTTGGATATGACAACGACTTGTCCTTTCATATTCCAGACTACGCCAGCCCATTCAGTTTCAGAGTGTTGGATTCATTCATGACAGTTCACCTGCTCCTCATGACAGTTCATCTTCAGTTGTTCCAGATTCTGCCCCTCTTCCATAGCAACAACAACAACAACAGATTGTGAAATGGTAACACTGTGACCGAGTTGGCCATTTGAAAGATCATTGTTTTGATCTTCATCCATGTAAGCACTGTCATAAAACCACCCATTCTTCACACAGATGCTTCAGAAACAAACGTCATGCAAGAACAAAGATTCATCTTGGACGGATCGCTTCTTGGCAATGGGCAAAAATAGCCAAGAAGATATTCCAATCACATTTCAGAAGTTGTTCCAGAGTATTGAACAATCTTGTAGTTGAGTTTTCTCCATCATCTCACCTTGCATCTGACAGGGGGGGAAATGATGGTCATCTACAAGCTTCAAAGTCACATCAAGTGAGCCTGAGCCACAACCTGCCACACCAATTTCAAAGTTGTAGCCAGAAACAAATATGCCCCTGAGCATGCCTTCAGTTCACAATTTGAGACACTTCCTCTAGCAGAAGACTTCAGCTTCTTGCTAGTTTCGGAAGAATTCCAGGAACAAAATTGATAACACTTCCTCTAGCAGAATACTTCATCTTCTTGCCAGTTTTGGAAGAGTTCCGGGAATTGCATTAAGAATTCCAGAGTTGTTGGCCATCCTTAAACCATCACAGGTTGAGACTTCCCTTTTTCAAGTTGAAGTTCTCCCTTTTATGCGGGGTGAGACCTCCCTTTCATGGTTGAAGGTTTCCCTCTTCAAAACAATAGGAGCACTTCTTCTAGCAGAAGACTTCGGCTTCTTGCCAGTTTGGGAAGAGTTCCGCGAACTACACTAAGCATTCAAGTGTTGGTGGTCATCCTTAAACCACCGCCCTTTATACCAACATTTCAAAGAGCACATTCAACGTAGTGTTGCCATGCATTTTTGCACATTTTGTATTACAGCTCTCTTCTTGGACTCATACATAACCCTTCAGATTAAGGGGGAGAATGTTGGACACCTAATCCTTAATGGGTTAGTGTGCAAGAAGAATATACAAAAGGAGTCCAAGAGACCTTGGGATGTGAAACCCAACGGTCAAACCATGTACTATAAATGTATATCTCTTGTTAATAGAAAATGTATTCTCATGTTTTATCTTTCATATTATTCATGTTATCTCATTTATATTCAATGTTCATAGATTGAAGTTGTATCATCAACCAGTTTCTAAAGATGATTGTATTTCAAATTTATTTCAGCAAGCAGAGAAGGACATTGTGGATAAAAGGGGTAATTCCCCTAATCCACTTTCATCCTGAATTTACATTTTTGAAAATAATGAGCTAAATCCATTCCTTCTTGTGCCCATTAAAAAATATGAGAAGGACATCTATCAATTATAGGTTTATCCCTTTATCTAGTCTTGATAGATTAATAATGGAAAAGGAACCCCCGTAGAGTGTTCTTTAAGTTTTTCAAACTCTCTAAAATTGAAAAAAACGGTGAGCATCCATCATCCCGGGCTCAAGAAAAATTCACATGATAATAGTTGTGTTTTCTTTAAGTTTTTCATCCCATTAAAAATTAAAATACCAACGAGCATTAACTATCTTGGGCTCGATGAAAACCCATAGGATAGTGTCACAAAAATGTAAATAACATGGCTTGGTAATAAATACCAACAAGGAAGTGATCTTGTTCAGTAGGGGTTTCTTTATTTTACAATAAAGTGTATGAATTATTCCCTATAATTTCAGAATTTAGAACACAGTTTTCTGTAAATTCCTATAATTTCATAACTTAGAACAAATTTTCCTTTAAAATTCCTTCAATTAAAGCAATTTTTGAGCCCCAACATTTTGAGTTATTAGTCCAAGAAAATTTATTTCTAATTACTCCTAACAAGTAACTGCATCAAAGAAAATTTTGCATCAACATTCAGCTACATAAATTTCAATAAAAATAAAAAAAGAAAACAATTGAAGAATAATTCATGTAAAGAAGTTTCATATTCCTGCAATTTGAGAAGTAGTTCCATGTAATACCAATTTCAATAGAAAAGATAGTTTCAACAAGAAGTTTTTTTTTCCATCATCGAGCAAGAGTGAAGGTACTAAACAAGGTCATATTCAGTACTCTTCAACAAAGTTAATGAAGAAAATTGGTGTATTTATATTTATTTATTATATTGGAAAACTTTAGAAATAAATGATTTTATCATAAACAATCCTATGCTATTTTTCATCATTATCTTACGTGACATATCATGTCCACCATTCCTCTATGAAATTATTACTATCATGTCCATTACTCCTCTTTGAAATCATTACCTTTTAATGTCTAAAATTGATAAACTAGGCATTTCAAAATCATAATTGCAGCCTATATCTCATTATGTCAAATTTCACTGAACAATTTGATAATTATGAAGTGATATTTGTACTTTAAGTTTCAAATATCTCTTTCATTTAAACAAAAACCATTTTAAACTTTTGCATTTCATATCTTATGGTCATCTGAAATCCTAAAATTCTATAAAATCTAGTGTTGCTACTCTATGTCATACCTTGCATACCATAACTCAAACTACGTTTTTATTCAAACTCTTGGTTAGAAACTATGTATGACTACCACAGGGGTAGTCCACACTGAACCTTATGGCATAGTAATCTGAGAGAGGTTACACTCCTGTAAAATACAATTCCATAGAGAGATATTACTCCCATTTTTTGAAAAAAAATAGGGACATAATACTACAATTACAGAGGAGTTCACCAACACATTTAATGGGGAAATTGAAAATATTGGTGATCTCACACTCACTTTCTTAGAGGAAAATCTAGCTAGGGTCATAGGATTGGAACAAAATGGTGAGAAACGGTTCAAAAGGCAACGAGTAAAGAATAGGGCATGGACAGAGTTTCTAAGGAGATGTCTCAAGGATCCATGGGAAGATATGGTCTATTTTCTGCAAAAATATGTTATCTATGAGGGCAGGTACATCATTATCTTCCTTTATCATATATGTCTACTAGAACATGTTAAAAATAATCCTAGAAAAATAAATTTTCCATTTTTCTTGTATAAGAGACTCTTGAAGATGTAGAGCATGGTTCAGAAATGTCATGGGAATAAGGAAAGTTTCCTTTGCCACCATGGATTAGTCAAATTACTTTTTTTAAATGACTTTACTAATTTGAACCAAACATGGATTGATTTCCTACAAAGAAATAGATTTAAAGTTAAAGAAACAACTATTGAAAACCTTAATAAAGGAAATTTAGGTAATGAAGAGCAGGCCGAGAGAAATAGCCCAGGCATTCCAGAAAACCCTATTCTAGATATGGAACCTGAGAAAAACCATCAAACTTAATAACTTGAGAAAATTGTAGGAGATAATCAAGGAGAAGAACAAAATAAACAAAAATCATAAAAAGAACAGGAATCACCTCCTTCAATATAACTTGTGGACTCAACCTCTTTGGGAAAAAGAAGGAAAACTACCTCCATAGTCGCATCAATGGCTTGCAATAGGTCAATGAGAGGGTGAAGTAGCTATTAAAGGAATCATATGGACAAAGTTACAATCTTGTTGAACCACAAGAACTTCCCTAGAAACCTAAAACTAAAGATCAAATTTTCTATGAGGAAGCGCTGCAGGAAGTACAAGATGAACAAGATAGAGAAATTAAAAACGAGCAGAATATGTACATTGAAGAAGGTTTTACTGAGGAAATCTACACTAATTAGATTCAACCATTTCAATAGCTGTAGGAAGTCCATGAACAACATTCACCACGAAGGGAAATTCAAGAAGGACTAGACCTAAGGACCAACAAATCAACATTCTATTGACCAAACTAAGGAAAAAGGACAAGATGATTAAAAAGTTGAAACAAGAATTACATGAGAAGTGAATGAAGTGGGAAAACCAGAGAATGAGATATCAAAATATAGGTATCATAAAATTAATAAAAGTGCAAAGAACTCAAACAAAAATACATAGATATGTATGATGAGAACCTTTACAACATCAAAATTAACAAAGGGTTATTATTAAGGATTAAAGGTTTAAAGGAAAAATTGAGAGATGGAGTTGACAGTGCTGAACCCTCAAATACCAATTCAAATCTCCTCATTGAATCAACTGGAGCAGTGTAAGGTAGCATAGAAGTTCAAGTTTGACCGGGTTTTTGCAGGTCGTAAAGTGAAATTTTGAGACAATGAAAATAATACTTTAATTTTTGTTGCATAAGGTTCATGCAAAAATATATTCCTGAGGGAGATGTTGGGTTAAAATCTCAATATATCTGGTCGCTTCCTTTTTGACATTACATCCTCCATTTGAACCTTCATTCCATATATTTTTACCAATATTGTTGAAGAAATGGCGTAAAATGATAGGGTTAACGTTTAAATCATTTGTGGAATTGTTTTTCTCTTTTTAATTTATAAACATTTACAAAATACATTTACTTTATTTAATAATGGGTCAAATAGTCAATTACATGAATTTTTATAGTCATAAGAATTTAATCAGTAGGATTCTTGTAATGTGTCCATGATTTGAGGAGGTCCACATCAGCAAAAATGATCCTAACAGTTGGAAATTGATCCACATGATCATCTAATGAAAAATACTCATTTGACTTCTTCATAACTGCTCACAACCCAAAATTCAACTGACATATAACAAGCATATGAGATCAGCAAATTATGTAGTCCATTTTGGGAAACTGCCTCAATCTTCTCCAATAGCTAGAGATTGGTTACCAAAACCTAGAAGAAAACATATGGTTCATAATTGAGGATATTATGCAAGAATTGTTATCTTTCTTTTGTATCACTTTATTTTTAGTTTGAAACACTAAAAATGACCATGTTTTTGGGAAAATCAGTTTGACATTAATATTTTGTATAAAAGTAGATGTACAAGAAAGATATAGGTTAGAGAAAAAGAGAGACTTCTCATATAGTCGTTATATATATGCTTTTGTATTAAGTTTCTAGTTTATTATTAAAACAAGGAGGATTTATGTGACATGCTACATAGTTTTTTGTAGTTCCTAGTACTTTACTAGGAACATAAGCTGGGGGGGAGCGCTGGTATGTGTTGCACATCTTTCTGCTGTGTATTTTATTAGGTTGAACTACATTCTATGTGGTTTATGTTCATCATTTTTGTGATATATTTGAGAAATGTATGTATTTTGTTTTTCCTGTAATTATTCAAAATTTCATATAATCATTTGTTGTAGCTTGTTGTAGTGATGATGTAATCACACAAGAATTCCTGTAATGCTTACTAAATTTCCCGTAATGGTTCTGTAATCACACTAGATTCTATAGAATTATTCTAAATGTGTGCTTTGTTTACTGTAACAATTTAGTTTAATAGGATAACACAATTTGTGAATAGAATTTTCTTAGATTAATTTCTATAGTTATCATCATTATGTTTTTAAAACTTGAAATCACTAGAATAACTAGATTTGTTTTGCCTAGATCAACAATTAGGAAATTGAAAAAATTTTGATTTTAGATTAAAATAAATTTTAATATATTTGATTGAATTTATTTATAAAACATAGACCGCTAATTTCATGTAGATTCTTTTTCATCACAATCTTGATCAGTTTTGACCAACAATTAGGTCAAACAAGGTATATGGTGAAAGAGTGTGATCTATCTTTCTGAATTTGCAGCCCTGTGTCAACAAAATCATAATTGAATTTTAGAAGTCTAAAAATCGTTGTAAGTTGAAATCAACTTTGGGATCCGCCTATACTTGCTTCATGTCCAATTTTGCACGGGAAATTGTTTAAAGACTAGTTTACATGTATTGTATTTCACCTTATTCTTTACCTACTTGGATTGACAAAATAGATGTTAAATTATTTATCTCACTTTATGACTTGACAAAATGCATAGAACTTCTCAACAAGGAGAAAATTGCAATCCATAAAGACATATATTTGTGACATTGAGTGATAAACCACCCATATTTATTTTAAGAACCCAATAAAAGCTTCCAACATGGAGGGGATCATGCCCCCTCCCTGCCTATATTATTGAGAACCTTTTTCAACTTACCTTTTGTAGATAGAGCTCAGAATTTCCTGTACAAATAAGGAACTAATGACTCTTCATAAATAAATGGAAAATAAATGTTATTGATTACATTTCATAGAAGAGTCTTAATACTCCTAGGTCATTAAACAATAGTAATTTCAGGTAGTTAGGGAACAAAATCCCATACCCCCTTCAAGGTAATTATATACATGGGCATAATTGTAAATCTCAGTAGAGTTATCTTTATGATTTGAGGGCTATGTTGATTACTTTGGTGTTGTGAGAAATGTAATTTATGCACACAGACTGCCCTCCTAAATATAGTTATGTACGTTCCTAGGTCAAATCTCACAATCCTATAACTACACTCTTTCTTTGCGTAATGGAAATATGTACACATTAATTCAATCAATTCATGCCTGAACACTTTCAATATTCATGAAAAAATAATATCAACAACCATATAAGAAATCATATACATTCGATGGCACTATTGCAGGTCCAACTAGCATAATCTAAAATTTATTATATGTATCAAGCATGTGAGGTGCTTATCTCAAATGTGATTGAAAAACTGAGTTTGGGACTTTTAATCTTCGCCCATCCTTAGATTGGGTTGCATCGTGGTCTTTCTTGTAGCCCAATAACCCCCAAGCAAGATTCCAGAGAATGAAGGTGGAACTTTCTCAAGGGATTAAACTGACCTTGCTACTCAAATCTAATCAGGGACTTTTTGAAGTTTGTTACTTCCACCAGCAACTAAAAGTGAGATCAATGGCTTCCTCTTATTGTTGCAATAGGAAACTTTCCAAATGATTCTTCTGAGAAATCATACTCATCTCCTTATTATTGTTGGAAATAATACTGAGAGGGGGGTGAATCAGTATTATCAGATCAATAATTTTTTATTTCCCAAATATATTTATATACGCTACTTCTGTGAAGTGAACTAGTGTGTACATGCTACTGTGATTAGTGAAACTAGTGTATACCCATAGAACTTATGATTTAGTTAATTTATCAAGTGTTGATCTATAACCAGTGCACCAGTAACTTATTAAACAGTGCAGTTAAAATAGAATAAACCATCATGCATAAGCAAAACACATGAACACCAAGATTTAAGGTGGAAACCAAATGTGGGTGAAAACCACCTGCTGCTCTCATCTTGGTCTTCTTTTAATAATAAGAAATTATGTTTACAATCTTGTACTCATGCAGACTCATACTAGTATGCAGGCACCTACCTATAGAAGGCTACAACCTTCTCTCATTTTCCAGATTCTACTGAAAGGGAGTTGCAACCCCCTAGCTCTTATACTAGCCAATGTGTTTACTAGTACATAGGCGTTGGCCTACAGAAGACTACGACCTTATTTCTTTTTCAAGGACCACGTTTCATAAATTTTCAGACTGGATGCTCCCGACACACAACAATATACATGAAGGCCTCGTTTCATCAAATTTTCATAGTGGACCCATTGGAAACTTTGAAACTCAAACTGCATGAAACAACAATCAGTTAATCTGAAAAATCAGATCATTGTCACTAGTACATTGTGTTGAACCCATAAACCTACATCATCATTCAGAACTAGCTGCAACCTCAAAAATCATGCATCAAAATGTATACGCTACTTTACTGAACCCAACCTGCGTGTATACACTACTTCCTTTATTCAAACATGCGTATACCTTCATAACAAACATAAAAATTATGAATGAAGTCTGTACCAACCAACAATATAATAAACATCTATTGTCAATTTATAGAGATTTACACATGCAGTAGCATAGATCACCCTTCTCACTTATACAATCAATCAACCAGATATCAAAATCCTTATGCATTCAGTTTTACATTCAGTTCTAAGAAGACTTCATTGAGTGATAGCAGTAAAACAACAAAACTGATCAGATAGATCATTCAGCTCTGAAGAATAGGCTTTTCATCTATATGCGCTACTTGGAAGAGTAGAACCTGCATGTACATGTGCTTTTTCCGAGAGAAATCAATGTATAGATCTGCAAATATTAACTCATAACTTTTATCCTATTCCGGACTTCAGACAAACCCAGATCATGACATTTAAACAATAAAGCAGGTGTACACAATCAAATCTAACCCAACCAATATCAGATCATTCAATGATAAGTCATTTCAGGTCTCATGATCCTGATCCAACATTGAATTCAAGGTGCACACAATATTTCAGATCAAATCACCAACATAGCCCCTGCAACATAAAATATACTCCAGATAGAAGTATTCCTTAAAAACCCTTTTCACTTGCACACTTTGGCCTTATGATCTTCTCCTCCCTATATAGTTTTAGGCCTTTCTCAATACCTCGGACCAAAACCACTTAGGACCTGTGGAATTCTTGGACGGGATCAAATAGTCATTAGTCCGCTCAATATTGTGGGCTAATACCATGGTATTGACCCTTGGTATTCTTTACTCTTGAAATTCCTTGATTTTCCAACCTGTACCCACTTTTCCTCTTGCGGGAGTGTGTGTATACGTATACACACTTTTTGTTCTGTGGACCTGCATGTATATGCTGTTTTAATTAAGTGGGCCTATCTATACATCTTAAACTACATTTCACCATCCTTTACCTTCAGCTTCTTCATTTCGATTAGTATACTCTAGTTCCATCTTCCGTTCTTCTGTACCAATGCCCTGTTACATATAAATGGATCTATTACACTATGGGTTGCCTTCATCAAAACTAAACTGACCTATGAGCGAGTTTCCATCAAGGACAACACTTGTATCATAATCCCAACAATCTCCCCCTTTGGACTTGATGGCAACCATGCTAGTGTTGATTACTACAAGCTATAGAAACTGTTGGAGTTAACAAGCAACACCAAAATACTATCCCCCTTTGACATCAAGGGAAAAGGGTAGACCAATTTATTCTCCCCCTTTGATATACATTATGTTGTCAATGCTCCACCTGAGTACATGCCGAGTCTATATAGATATGTTTCAAAAGAATAACATGACTCTATAACTCAACTAAGTGAGTATGACCTCCCTATGACCAATGACTCAGACATACATCAATCACCCGACCAAGTGGGGATACACCATATTTGACTCATCCACCCAACCAAGTTGGGATATACCAATTGTTTATACATGATAGAAATACCGCAATTATTACATCATTCATCCCATGCAAAGTGGGGATACAAATTACATAATATATCCAATAGGACTCATTGAAATATAGACCATGACAAAAGAAGTCATATTGCACCCTAGATATTTACATGACTTATGCAACAAATGATATAAGTATCTGAAGCCATATCTGAACTCAGAAACCATGATGCCAACAATGCAAAATGTGTGTGAAGGCTAATGTTCCCCGTGAACCTGTGCTTCCTGTGCATTGTCAACAAGTCATTCATCAAGGAATCTTTGTCAGTCAGATAAAAATCAATGAACAAATCATGTCGTTAGACTGTAAACATCAATATCAGACAAAGCACCCATATCAGAGTCTGACCCACTCTTTTTCTATCAGAGAAACATATGCGCTCCTTCAGCCATAGAAACTCGCGTGTATATGCGACTATACTTCATGAAATCCGTGTATAATAACCTTCCTCTGAAAATTAGATTTTGACAACAGGATGGTGCAGCAACTACCCATAGATTTTGTCTGAGATATTCAAATGTTTCTCTGGGAAGCGGTTTAGTGAATATATCAGCAACCTATTCTTTGGAGGAACATACTCCACTTTAACCTTTTGTTTAAGCACTTGTTTTCATAGAAAATGGTACTTAATGGTTATGTGCTTGGTCTTGGAATGCATGACTGGATTTTTTGAAATACTGATGGCACTTCTATTATCACATAGAATGGAGATGTGTGGAGTACATGTGATCTGAATGTCTTGCAATGTTTGCATCATCCAAAGTAGTTATGTGCAGCAAGATGCAGCAGCCAAATATTGTACTTCATCTATAGATAAGGTAATCGAACTTTGTTTCTTGTTGAATCATGACACCAACCGTGAACCCATATAGAATGCTCCTCCACTAATACTCTTTTGATCATCCACATTTCCTGCCCAATCAGCATTTATATAAGTATGAAGAGTAAGATCTGTATCTTTAGGATACCACAGACAAAAGTCCCGAGTTCCTTGAAGATGTTTGAAAATTCTATTGACTGCTTGGAGATGTGATTCCTTTGGATTTGCTTGGAACCTTCCAACAATTCCTACTACATGCATGATATCAAGTCTGATACCTGTTAGATAAAGCAAAGTCCCAATCATAGATCTGTAAGTTGGTTGATTCACTGTTGGTGATTCATCGTTATAACTAAGACTGCATCTAGTTATCATTGGAGTACATACTGGTTTAGAATCTTCCATTGTGTATTTCATTAAGATCTGCTTGAGATATTTGGTTTGTGAAAGAAAGATACCATCTTTTGTTTGCTATACTTGTAGACCAAGAAAATAAGTAAGTTCACCACGTAAGGACATTTCAAATTCTTGCCACATTACTGAAGCAAAATTCTGACTCATGGATTCTTCATTTCTACCAAAGATGATATCATCAACATAAACAACAACAATTAGCAGTTTATCATTTTCAATATTTGTGTATAAATTTCTATCTGCAGAACCTCTTGTGAAACCTTGTTGTTGTAGATATTTGTCAAGGTGGTAATACTAAGCCCTTGGAGCCTGTTTTAGACCATAGAGATCCTTTTTGAGCTTGCATATGAGTTTTGCATCATTTCCAAGAATGAATCCTTCTGGATGTTCAATATAAACTTCTTCTTCTAAATCTCCATTAATAAAGGCTAATTTTACATCCATTTGATATACTTTGAATTTTCGAAAACTAGAGAGAGAAAGAAACATCCTTATGGATTCAAGTCTAGCAACAAGTTCAAAGGTTTCTTCAAAATCTGTACCTTCTTGTTGATCATACCCTTTACAAACACGTCTTTCTTTGTTTCTAATAACCTCTCTCCATTTTCATTCATATTATTCTTAAATATCCATTTTGTTCCTATAAATTTTTTATCATGAGGTCTAGGAACTAATTCCCAAGTATCATTCTTTTCAATTTGGTCTAGTTCTTCGTCCATGACCTTGAACCAACATTCATCTTTGTAGGCTTCATTTACATTCTGAGGTTCGGTGGAGGATAGTAATGCTAGATAACTTGAGGTCCCTGTAAGAGTTCTTCTTGTCTGTACACCAGCCCCTTTTTCTCCAATAATTTGAGATTTTGGATAATTTTTTTGAACATACTTGGATGGAGTCATTTCCTTGTCTGTTGTATCTTCTTTTGGTGCTTCATTTTATTCTTCTTCTATATCATTTTGATTTGATGCGGGAAAGCATTCCCCACCTTCCTCATTGTCATATTTCATTTGTTCTAGATTTCTGCATGCTTAATCAACTACAACATCAATCCTTTCAACAATTTTCTAAAGTCTTTTGTTATAATATTTGTATCCTTTACTTTTGGGTGAATAACCAAGAAGAATTCCTTCGTCTGCTCTGGGTTCAAACTTACCAAGTTTTTCATCAGACCTTTTGATGAAACATTCGCTTCCAAACACTCTAAAGTGTTTTACAATAGGAGGTTTACCATATCAAAGTTCATATGAAGTTTGATTGCTATTTACCCGAACATTCGCTTTGTTGAGAATAGTCACGGTAGCAAATGAAACTTCACCCCAGAAGGTTGTAGGAGTTCCAGATTCATCAAGCATTGCTCGAGCCATTTGTTGAAATATTCCACCACGCCATTTTGTTGAGGAGTTCTTGCGACAAATAATGGCCTCTTTATTCCATGTTGTTCACAAAAGTCGAAGAATTCATCTGATATGAATTCTCCCCCTCGATCAGATCTGAGACATTTGATTTTTCGATCTAATTCATTTTTAACTAAAGCTTTGAAGGGTTTAAAATTTTCAAATGCTTCATATTTATTGTAAAATTTGGGCAAATCATTTTTATAAAAAATGGAAACTGGCGAATATCATTTTTGGAAAAATCATGGAAAATTAACCCACCTACAAATATTAACCCCTAAAATTTTCCATGGAGAATTATAACTAAGTAGCTAACTTTTACAAAAATGAAATTGGCTGAAACTTCCCATCTATCACTCAATAGTCTCATTCTCAAATAAAACTCAAACAATATAAAAAGAGATAGTGAAACATAAATTATTTTGACTATATAGGCTACAGTCAAAGTTATCCAAGTTGTAATATAAACTAAAAATTGCATCCTTCCTTCTTGTACATATCTTGGATAGCTCCTTCCAGTAGATATGATGGATCATTTGATCTAATAACCAATGATCATCTACCCTAGTACTTAGGAAAAAAGGAGGTTTCGGACCTTGACTAGGTCTCATGGTACCACTCAGATTAGGAACTTCAGTTTCTCTCCTTACAACGAGTGTTGCAAGGAATTCTGGATCAGAAGGTCATGCGTATGGTTCAATCATCTCACATCCCCCCTCCCTTAAGTTGCAAAAGTGCCCCTCACTCTTACTAGAAGGACTGAGATGCGTAACAGATATGTCTTGGAAGCTCTGCTTAGATCCTACAGTTTTATCATGAATCTCAGTATTAGCTGCAGCAGATGACCTTGTTACTCAAGGGGCAACAATAGTATAACCCTTCCCAGATACTTCCCGGGGGCCTACCGACGCTTGAGACTCTGATTTGCGAATGTTTTCGTCTATAAAGGTCATTCTTCCGAGGCCAAAATGACCTTAGGTATTTGGTGGCTTCTAGGGTATATTTCTGATCTATATCTATTTGGTTCCTAGTTCTAGACTTCTTTCTATTCATACACACCAAATGATCTAAATGTATCAGATGAGGGTAGACACTGGCACCAGATTTTTACTTGAGTGCATGTGTATGTTATTACCTTCTATCTTTAATACCCATTCCTTAGGGATACAAGTAGCATTCTCTTTGACAACCTCCTCAGCAATGAAGCCAAAATGTTAGTCCAATTAATTGTTCCTAAAAAGGACCAACTAAACTGCTACACATCAATCTATCAACTAAGGTTCCGTTTTGTTATTTCAAGGTTATCGACACTATTTGTGCAAGAGGAATGAAAACATGACTATTTGTTATGGTATGGTGGAAAAGAAAGACTACAATATTAAAGGAATCAATTCAAGAAGCAATCTCCAATTATCACAAACTATGCAAGTTATTAACTTCTACAGATCTTTGAAGGAAACAATAAAAGAAAACGTACTGAATAGAAAGTTGTTTCCTAGGGAGCAACTACTACAGAGTGAAAATATAACACTACACAATCAAACTCTCAAACAATTATTGATCAATAGAAATAGCAATCTAAGATAACCTACATGAAATGAAAGAAAAGAACACTTATTCTTAATGAATTAACCACAACAAATACATTCTCATAACAATTCCAATAAACCTTATTCAAGACAAAGCATTCAATTTAAAAAATAAACAGTGAGAAATTAGAAAACATTACACATATGGAAATAGATAGAATAGAGAAATCAAATGCTAGTTTTAATGGTACAAGCGAAGATAGTGTTGTTCCCAGGGTCGGGCCCAAATTTAGAATCAAACTTCCTTGCAGAAAAATCAACACATTATACTAAGTCTGAGTAATAAATACTTCTTTCAAATTGCATAGAAACTAATTACAAATAATCGCAAGTTTGAGTTTCTATCAAAAAATAATATTACAACTTGAAAAACACTTTCGAGGTTCAACATCAATTTTTATATCGTAACATCAAAGGATAAAGACCAGAGAATCTATTTTTAATAATGAGCAATCCGGATAATCTAAAGATTCTCAGGATTTCTCATTTTGAGTTACAATTATCTTAATGCTCCAAGAAGCTAGGTTGAGGAGTACACCTAACATAACTCGTTCCAAACAGGGTGTCAAAGTTTGAGGCTTGCGTGATATTCTGTGACCATTCCAGGAAACAATATCAAATGTTAATGAGCCAGTATATTTGTGTCAATATTGAGGAACCATTTTCCAGAAATATCATTTTATTAATTGAATTCATTCAAAAAATAATGAAATGATAAATCTGTATAGAAGACTACTAAATTCCATAATGTACTTATTAACATAACTTAATTTCGCAAAAGACTTTAGAAAACGATATGAAAATTGAGAAATAAGACAAGGAAAATATGACAAATATGAGGCCCAACAATAGGATTGGGAAGCCATACATTGATAAGATAGCATTCTTAAAAATTAGGAGCTTCTAACTTGCAGTGAATAATCTTGGAGCCATCCCTCTATGGTTCCTCCTACCATATCTATTTCTTAAACACATCCTCCTCAATAGTTTATAAAACTAAACTTTGACAGGGCCTCTAAAGGAAACCCTAGGAAAATTGGTTATGGTGGTGTCTTTTGGGACCAAATAGAAAACATCTTGTATCTCTTCTATGTTAATTTGTTTATGAATAATAATAATAATGCGACAGAGCTCAAATGCTTCGGGATGGGGTTACAATTTTCTTAGATTCAACATTTCCATAAGTGGTTATTGAAGGTGATTCACAAATTTTGATAATTATGATAACCAAAATCCTTTATGGCATGGAACCAAGTAAATTTTCAAAAAATTGGAGACTATAAAATAGTTTGGCATGAGTTTTTAGGTTCCTTCTTTCAATCCTAGCTATCATTTCACATGTTATAATATTTGCAAAAAAATAGCATATCACCCTGCTAATGAGGGTTGCAAAGATCAAGAAAGTCTGCCAAATTTCACATTTCCTTTCGTCACTCAAGCCCAAAACAAGAATGCTCTATCGTGACTTTCACGTGATTTTCTTATCTATATGAGGTGACTAAGAGGATATAGGTGGGAGGGTGCATTCCCACCTACCCATCAATATTTTAGGATAATTTATGTCATGTTATGCCCCCTGATGGCAATAACTAAAGACATGATTGATCATAGAAGATAGTGCAAATGCAACATGCTCCAGTTTTGGTTTCTTATGGAATTATTGCAGGAATAATTCCCATGGACTCATTCTGCTTTGATATTCCCATGAAGCACATTCCTAATTTGTAGAGTTAGATTTTAAGTGTAGAAGACAATGAAAAATGACATGAACCAAATATTGGCTTAAGGTACATAATAGTGCAGGGTTGTGAATTATGGGCATTCATGGTTTTTGGGATTCATAATTTGATGTCATTTCATCCATCGATAACCATGGTTTTTGAATTTTCTTGTATCCTAAGATTTCTTATTATCTTCAGCTTTAGCTTGAATGCCTAGGTCTCTTCTCATGTGCATCCACTGAGAATCCATAAGGTAACTACCTCCTTTCTTGGCCCTTGGATTTTATTTCCTCTTCTCTCTTAGTCAATGGTAGGTTCTATAGCCTTTTACTCCATAATTGTTTCCATTCTCTATTTAATTCAACCACTTTCTCTCCTCTCTTTCTTCCTCCTGAACAAGGCCCCTCTTGCACTCAGTTCCCTTCTCTAATGTAGTCATTTATTTCTTGCTTTCTTTATTGATTCTTCATTACTTTCCCTTTATTCCTCATCAACATCTCAAAATTAGAAGAGGTTATGTATTTTATAAAGACTAAGTTAATCCTTGAGTGAAAAAAAATGGTAGAATCCTCCATGAGGCTTTACCAAGAACCTACTTCTCAATCCACCCAAGATGAGATAGCTAAATTAGAATGAGAAATAGAAATGGAATAAGTATTTTTTATAGATACAAAGGTCTCCAAGGATGTATATTGGGTGTTTTAGATATATGGTACGCTAGGGATTGGTTTAGTCAATATATGTACATAGTGGATATATATAAGAACCTAAAAAAGAACGAAATACCACTGAGAAAATAATTCTAATGTTGGATGATATTTATCCATTCATGAAAGGACCAAATAGGCATATACCACAAATTGAAAAGCGCTTAGGCCTTCCTGTAGATAAAATTTTCTTTCCTTACAAAATAAAGGAACTACTTGTTATGTGAGTATCCAACTCTCACAAGACAAGATGAATGGTTTTGTTTATTTTTACCTTTTAGGCTTTCTATGTTGGATTTTGCATTCATGTCTATAGTCAAATTAGGATACTAGATCTTATACTACAAACTCCTCTTTTCATTTTTTATGGATCTATGATTTCATAATGTTTGGACGTCGAAAAAACATCCACTTCTACCATAGGTCTAGTTTAGTAAGTGGAAAACCAAGGAAAGCCCAAACATGATATTTTTTTGATTTTGATCAATGAATAAAAATTAAGTTTACAGAAAAACATACACAATATTCTTGTCTTTCAATAATCTTTAGTCAAATTTTTTTAATACAAACCATAAATAATATTAAAAGTATAAGGTAAGGAATCAAAGGCTAGGACTTCAAATATTTTCTTTTTTCAAGTCTTTGTAATATTTTTTCTTCTATAGTTTATCATCATAATTTTTTCGAAAAATGGTGAAGTTATACATTGAAATTAGTGAACTAAGTGATTCTATAAGTCCTAAGTTTGAAAAAACTCAATCTAGCTAAAGTTATAAATTATAGAACCATTGAATAAATCCAAATTTAATGAAGCATGTATCAAAGGTGGTAATACCTTGATTCCAATGGTGCAAATGTTATGAAAAATTGAGGCTCTAAGCTCCCCTTTGGGCCTTGAGAAATATGTGTGTAACACACCCACTCATATCCTGACCCAAGGAGGTGGTTTCTAGTTAATCTGACTCCCAAAGTGCAGTTATGAGAATGGGGTGAAAATCCTTGGACATATTTTTTTAATCTTTTTCTCTATCTACTTATTGGAAAGTTGTTAAATAATTTAACCTCATCAAATACATAACCCTCCAAATAAAGGGGTGCAACCACATAAAGATCCCGCCCACTGATCTTCGAGGACTCATAAATTCATATACCAATATTTTTTTGAGACGTCAAAAGGGATCCCTTTCTTTAGAGTCATAAATATTTTATTCCCCTGGCCTCAAGTTATTCCTTGCCTTTTTACCCTTTCCTACCAAACAAAAATTGTGGAAATCACATAGATTGAGTGATAGATTAAGTAGTTGTTGTAGCTTCATAAGACAACCAAATCAAACCTAGAATCTCAACTTATGAATCTTCGACGTTCATCATCCCTGGAAAGTAAAAACAAGAGTGAAGAAATTTCACAGATGACAAAGCCAGGTGCTAATCCTTCACATATATTATCCACTCTCAAGGATTGATGATGTTCATGACCAACTCAAGTGAGTGAGGTACTTGACCAAGATTTATCTATCTTTTTTCTATCACCAATTCCACCCCTAAAAATGTATGACATATAGTTTTCAAGACTTAATTTGGGTCTACACAAGTGGTTTCTCATGTCTTTTGGCCTCACCATCACCCTTACCTATTTTATGGAGTTCATTAATGAATGTGTTTTCCCTCACCTTGGAGAATTTGTTTATGTTCCACTTTAATAATATTCTATTATATAATAAAATATAGGAAGAAAATTTGGAACACAATTGCATTTTCCTGGATCTTCTTCACAAAAAACAAGAATCCTTTTTTTGTTATGACTTATGACTAATACATGGGTTTTGTTATCAATTGAGAAGTTCATACAAATCTATGGTCCTAGAGTGACCAACTCCAATAACCATATTGAATCTCTATTTTTCCAACAAAATAAATTTCAATAGAAAATTCATTTGCATTACTCCCGTGTAGCTCACCCCTTCAACCAAATTGACAATCAATACTCTCAATGGATTCCAAAACAAGACATAGCATTCTAAACGCTAAGGGATGCCCCTTTTACCCTTTTTAGGCACCTGTGATTTAATGCCCAGTTCTACAATAATCATTTGGTATAGATATTGACTCCAATCAATATCCAACTAGCATCATGATTAAGCAAGGACGACACCCAATTGCAGCCCATTCAGAAAACTTGACTTAAACCAAGCTCAATTCCTTCATTATTACAAGGATTCCTACTTGATGTTTCAAGTACTCACGAATGGCAACACTACTACTACATAAACCATCCTCCATACTAATCATCATCTCCTTCAATTTTCAAATTCTCAATCTAAAATTCAAGCACAACACCATTTGAAATGAATTTCCTATGTACACCAATTTTATATGGTTATCAAGAACAAAAAGGGAAGCTAAAATATAGTTGTTTATTTTCTTAGCAGACTCCCTGCAAGGTCTCTTCACACACTTGATGTAAGGTTTGCAACAAATGAAGAATGGAAATAGATTTATGTGATTGAACCATCTTTTGGTCCTACCATGGAATCCATCCAACATTACACTGTAATTAATTTGGCCCCTTTTCTTAGACTATACACTAAAAAATGGATTATTGTATATGTTGAATCCACTATGTTCCAATAGTTCCAACACATCTTTATCTCTATAGGATCATTTTTCATCCTATGAAAGTCAAATTGGTGTATAGAAAACATTGTTACATTTACAAAAATACTTCTTTTGGCTCTCCATGGGGAAACAAGTTGATACTAAATCAATGATGAATTTGCATCCAAAACACACCACCTAACAATAAAATTGTCCTACATTGGCCCTTACCAATTCCCTATAAACCATGGGAATCCATTTCTGTTGAGAGGCCTCTTAGGCTCATGGTTCATTACACATTTTATGCTTGTAGTAGCCTTTTGTTTTTATAAAGCTCGGTAAATATTAACTATTATACAAACCATACATGGCTTCCACTTTAGTCATGTTGTCCGAAAACTATTATTTCTATAATTCATAGATAAGGAAACATACAATTAATTTTATTCATGAAAATATATAATAGTTCATATAAGGTTTTATTAAATAAAACAATGCTCCTCTCCATTAGTCCTTGTCTAATGTGATGCATGGAAGAGCTTCATTGTTGATGAAATATTGAAGTAAATAATATCACTAATAGCATGTACACTCAATTAGATGTTACAAGTGCTTGAGGGTGTTGAAAACGCTCCACAAGCTTTCCATAAACGACCATTTCAAGAATAGCATGGATCTCTTCAAGAATACCATTAGATGGATAGGATAAAGTGAAACATGCATCTGCTAGAAATATATAGTCTTGCATATTTCCCAACATGATAGAGGAATGAAGCAAAAGAATAGGGTTCTTACTGAGACAGTTTGATGTGTATTGTATGTGATTTGTTTTGAGTAGCAGGTGGGGGTTACTTTATCTCATTAAATATGGATCTTCAATATGTCTCTTAAACTCCCAAATAGAGTGCTCCCCTTTCTTACTGTTGCATCAATTGATCCATTTGCTACCAAATTTTTATGACCACTGATTGAATTTGTAAGCATCAAGGATATTCCAGAGTACCTACCTCCCCTGTAGCAAAATGACGAAAATTTTAAAAGGAGTATTTTGGGTTTAAAACTTAATAGCTGTGGCCACTTCATTTTTGACATTGTATCCTCCATTCGAACCTTCCTTCCATATATTTTTATGAATTTTTTTGAAGAAATGGCATAACAACATAGACTTGAAGGTAACATCATTTGTGGAAATTTTTTTCTCTTTTTAATTTACAAATGTATATAAAATAAATTTACTTTATTTACTCTGGGACAAATATTCAATTACAATAATTCCTATAATCACGGGAATTTAATAAGTAGGATTCTTGTAATATGTCGAATATTTGAGGCACACATCAACAAAAATGCTCCTAACATTTGGAAATTAATCTACACGATCATCTGATGAAAAATTATCATTCAACTTATTCATAACTTCTCACATCCGAGACGTCAAAGGATAGACAACAAGGCATATTTCATCAGCAAATTATGTAGGCCATTTTGGGAACTACCTTACTATTCTCTAATAGCTAAATATGACTAACAAAACCTATAAGACAACATACACATCATGGAAATGGAATATATTATGCAAGAACTATTATATTTCTTTTGTATCACTTTATTTTCAGTATGAAATGTTGAAAGTGACCTTGTTTCTAGGAAAATCAATTTGACATTAATATTTTGTATAAAAGTAGATGTACAAGGAAGATATATATTAGAGAAAAGAAATACTTTTGATACAATTTTTATATATAATTTATTGTATTAAGATTCTAGTTTATTATTAATGCAAGGAGGTTTTATGTGACATGGTGCATAAGTTGTTGTAGTTCCTGGTACTTTACTAGCAACATAAACCAAGATGGCCCCGTAGTATGTGTCGCATATATTTCTGTTGTATATTTCATTAAGTTTTACTACCTTCTTTGTGGTTTATGTTCATCATTTTTGTGATATGTTCAAGAAATTTATGTACTTTTTTTTTTCCTGTAATTATTCAGAATTTCCTCTAATC
Organism: Pinus tabuliformis; assembly: GCA_031772625.1. Lineage (NCBI taxonomy): Eukaryota > Viridiplantae > Streptophyta > Pinopsida > Pinales > Pinaceae > Pinus > Pinus tabuliformis. The sequence goes on along the minus strand of CM062819.1, from coordinate 1,148,882,110 downwards.
ATTTGTTGTAGCTTCTTGTAGTGATATTGTAATCATGCAGGAATTCTTGTAATGCTTATTGAATTTCTTGCAGTGGTCCTCTAATCACACCAAATTCTACAAAAGTCCTATAAATGTGTGCTCTGTTTTCCTATAACAATTTAGTTTAATAGCATATCACAATTAGTTAATAGAATTTTGCTATGTTAATTTCTTTAGTTAGCATCCATTATGTTTTTAAAACTTGAAATCACTTGAATAACCAGATTTGTTATGCGTAGATTAGTAAATATGAAATTGAAACAATGTTCATTTTAGATTAAAAAAATTATTATTGCATTTGATTAATTTTTTTTATAAAAATTCGAACCACTAGTTGCATTTAGATTTTTTTTCTTCACGGTCTTAATCAGTTTTGACCAAAAATTAAGCTAGACAGAGTATCTAGTGAAAGAGTGTGATATATCTTTTTGAATTTACAACCCTCTGTCGTTGAAATCAAAATTCAATTTAGAAGTCTGAAAATCATTATAAGTTGAACTCAACTCTCAGATCCACCTATACTTGCTTTCTGCCTGATTTTACATATGAAAGTAGTTAAAAACTAGTTTATGCATATTGTGTTTCACCTCGGAGTTTACCTACCTAGATTGAGAAAATAAAAGTTAAATCATTTATCCCACTTTATGACTTGAAACTTTTGGCTAGCTAGTTGCCAAAGAATGGGTTGTCGAGTTGTAGCTGATGAAATTCCTCTTCATTTGCAAGTCCTTGTAGAACCTTTCATGAAATGGGCATTATATTTTGTGCGACCATTAATCTGGCATTAAGAAAGAAAAGGTACATATTGGTTTACACAAAATATGTCACCAAGTGGGAAAAGGTAAAAGCTTTGGTAAGAGCTAATGAGCAAATGATAGTGGATTTTATTTTTGAAGACATTTTTGTTCGTTTTGGGTACTTAGAGAGTTAGTTATTGATCAGGAGGATCAATATACAACAAATTTGTTCATTCAATTGTGAAGGAATACAAAATCAAACACAATAATTCAACTCCTTACCATCCACGGGCCAATGGCCAAGTGGAATCTACAAATAAGGTTTTGGAAGGCATCTTGACAAATATTGTTCGGATTCACCGAAAAAATTGGGTACAAAGGCTTCTTGAGGCCTTATGGGCATATAGAACAACATGGAAGAGTACAATCAATCACACCCGATTCGAACTAGTTTATGGAAAATAGGTAGTTTTCCCATTGAATTTCAAATCAAAACTTTCGAAATTGCAAAAAAATTGGGATTAAACATGTCAGAAGCTCAGTAACAAATAATTTTACAATTAAATTAATTATATGAGATGTGGTCAGATTCTCTATAGAAAACCACTCTTATACAATAGCATAGAGCTAAATGGCACAATATATTTATAAAGAAGAAAAAGTTAAAAGTTGGAGATTGCGCCCTATTGTTAGACTCAAGGTTTAAATACTTTAAGAGTAAGTTTACTACTAATTGGTTGGGTCTTTATGAAATTCAAATTATGTTTGGTAATGGTGCTAGAGAAGTAAAAACAATTGATGGATCATAGGTCTCATTTATATTCAATGTTCATAGGTTGAAGTTCTATCATCAACCAGTTTCTAAATATGATTGTATTTCAAATTTATTTCAGCAAGCAAAGAAGGACATTGTGGATAAAGGGGGTAATTCCCCTAATCCAATTTCATCCTGAATTTACATTTTTGAAAGTAATGAGCTAAACCCATTCCTTCTTGTGCTCATTAAAAAATATGAGAAAGACATCTATCAATTATAGGTTTATCACTTTATCTAGTCTTGATAGATTAATAATGGAAAAGGAACCCCCGTAGAGTGTTCTTTAAGTTTTTCAAACTCTCTAAAATTGAAAATATCGGTGAGCATCCATCATCCCGGGCTCAAGAAAAATCGACATGATAGTAGTTGAGATTTCTTTAAGTTTTTCATCCCATTAAAAATGAAAATACCAACGAGCATTAACTATCTTGGGCTCAATAAAAATCCATAGGATAGTGTCACAAAAGTGTAAATAACATGGTTTGATAATAAATACCAACAAGGAAGTGATCTTGTTCAATAGGGGTTTCTTTATTTTCAATAAAGTGTATGAATTATTTCATGTAATTTCAGAATTTAGAACATAGTTTTTTGTAAATTCCTATAATTTCATAACTTAGAACAAAGTTTCCTATAAAATTCCTTCAATTAAAGCAATTTTTGAGCCTCAACATTTTGATTTATTAGTCCAAGAAAATTTATTTGTAATTACTCCTGACAAGTAACTACATTAAAGGAAATTTTGCATCAACATTCAACTACATAAATTTCAATAAAAATCAAAAAGCAAACAAAAAGCAAAACAATTGAAGAATTCCTACAATTGAAGAATAATTCATGTAAAGAAGTTTCATATTCCTGAGAAGTAATTCATGTAAAACCAATTTCAACAGAAAAGATAGTTTCAACAAGAAGTTTTTTTTTCCATCATTGCAGCAAGAGTGAAGGTACTAAACAAGGTCATATTCAGTTCTCTTCAACAAATGTAATGAAGAAAATTGGTGTATTTATATTTATTTATTATATTGGAAAAACTTTAGAAATAACCGATTTCATTATAAACAACCCTATGCTATTTTTCATCATTATCTTACGTGACATATCATGTCCACCATTCCTCTATGAAATTATTACCATCATGTCCATTACTACTCTGTGAAATAATTACCTTTTAATGTCTAAAATTGATAAATTGGGCATTTCAAAATCATAATTGTAGCCTATCTCTCATTATGTCAAATTTCACTGAACAATTTGATAATTATGAAGTGATATTTGTACTTTAAGTTTCAAATATCTCTTTCATTTAAACAAAAACCATTTTAAACTTTTGCATTTCATATCTTATGGTCATCTGAAATCCTAAAATTCTATAAAATCTAGTGTTGCTACTCTATGTCATACCTTGCATACCATAACTCAAACTACGTTTTTATTCAAACTCTTGGTTAGAAACTATGTATGACTACCACAGGGGTAGTCCACACTGAACCTTATGGCATAGTAATCTGAGAGAGGTTACACTCCTGTAAAATACAATTCCATAGAGAGATATTACTCCCATTTTTTGAAAAAAAATAGGGACATAATACTACAATTACAGAGGAGTTCACCAACACATTTAATGGGGAAATTGAAAATATTGGTGATCTCACACTCATTTTCTTAGAGGAAAATCTAGCTAGGGTCATAGGATTGGAACAAAATGGTGAGAAATGGTTCAAAAGGAAATGAGTAAAGAATAGGGCATGGATAGAGTTTCTAAGGAGATCAAACCTGAATATTGACTTGAATAAAGGTGTATCAAGGAGGTGTCTCAAGGATCCATGGAAAGATATGGTCTATTTTCTGCAAAAATATGTTATCTGCAAGGGAAGGTACATCGTTATCTTCCTTTATCATATATGTCTACTAGAACATGTTAAAAATAATCCTAAAAAAATAAATTTTCCATTTTTCTTGTATAAGAGTCTCTTGAAGATGTAGAGCATGGTTCAAAAATGTCATGGGAATAAGGAAAGTTTCCTTTGCCACCATGGATTAGTCAAATTAATTTTTTTAGATGAATTTACTAATTTGAACCAAACATGGATTGATTTCCTACAAAGAAATAGATTTAAAGTTAAAGAAACAACTGTTGAAAACCTTAATGAAGGAAATTTAGGTAATGAAGAGCAGGCCAAGAGAAATAGCCCAAACATTCCAGAAAACCCTATTCTAGATATAGAACCTGAGAAAAACCCTCAAACCCAATAACTTGAGAAATTGTAGGAGATAATCAGGGAGAAGAACAAAATAAACAAAAATCATAAAAAGAACAAGAATCACCTCCTTCAATAGAAGTTGTGGACTCAACCTCTTTGGGAAAAAGAAGGAAAACTTCCTCCATAGTCACATAAATAACTTGCAATAGGTCAATAAGAGGGTGAAGTAGCTATTAAAGGAATCATATGGAGAAAGTTACAATCTTGTTGAATCACAAGAACTTCCCTAGAAACCTAAAACTAAAGATCAAATTTTCTATGAGGAAGCATGGGAGGAAGTACAAGATGAACAAGACAGGGAAATTAGAAAGGAGCAGAAGATGTACATTGAAGAAGGTTATATTGAGGAAATCTACACTAATCAGATTCAACCATTTCAATAGCAGTAGGAAGTCCATGAACATCATTCACCACGAAGGGCCCCCAGATGCGGGTGTATGACGGCAAGAAAGGCAGGCATGTGGGCACCTGTCCGAACGTGCCTGTCACGAGGAGTTGCACAAAGACAGCAAGTTGGGCTTGCACAGGGCTCTTAATGAGAAACATTAACTCTTCCACCAGCTTCCCGGGTTATTGTGCCAAGGTGAACCATATCTGTTGCTTGCTCACTGCTTCAATGTTCATTTCCGCTGTGTTAAACTCTCCAAGCCTCTCCCTCAGCGAGGCAGTGTTAAACTCCTTTCTTGGCTCTGTAGCACAGCCTTGGGGTGGTGCCATGCAGCGTGAAAGGAAATGGATGTTAAGTCAGCGAGGAGGATCAAGGGGACGCGCCATCTCGCAGCAGACCACCTCTCTGACGCGTTCCTTCATGGAGATGATTGATTCTGGGCGCAGTAGTCCTCCGGCCACAAGATCTGGTCATGGTAGAAGTCGAGGGTGCGGGAGCAGGAACAATTGTGAGCATGAGGCTCACCCCACAATACGATTTCAAATCCCCTGCACTCTCGCTCACGCAACCTTTATTGTTTCAGTCACAATTGAGCAATGCGAAGATTCCAGAGACCAGGATGATGCTCCTCCGGAAATGCCGGTTGTCCAAAAAATGGAAACTCCAACGGACAGTCAGCAACCGATTTTATGCAGCTCCGCACTGGCGAACCAAACTGTTTCTGCAGGTCCTAGCGAACCAGTGCCGAGAGAACCAACAGGCATGGCGGCTCAACATTCTGATTCGGAGGACTCGCTACAATATGGCTGCCGAGTAGTTGAGGAACCTTATACCACTGATGATGACTGATCACATCCGGCTCTCTGCTAAAGGCAGTTTTGGTTGCAGGCCAACTACTCTGTTCAGTTTCTTAACTCAAGCCCGTAACAGGTTTCCGTATCGTATCTTGTTCTGTTCTAAGTCAGATGCAAAGTTGTCTCTAATTAGTTTTTGGGTACTTACTGTCTCTGTTCAGCTATGTAAATGTGTCGGGTCCTATAAGATGCCACAACAAAACTAGAGGTCCTCTGAGAATTATCAATGGAAAACTTGTGCAAATCGCCAACTTCTTGGCAAGACTCTCAAGGCCAAGGCCTTGCTGTAATTTTTGATCTTTTTGTATAATAATACAAGTAGTCAAATTCAGAAAAAAAAAAAAAAAAAAAAAAAAAAAAAAAAAAAACATTCACCACGAAGGGAAATTCAAGAAGGACTAGACCCTAAGGACCAGCAAATCAACATTCTATGTTATGAGAAAATTCTTCAGCGCAAATCACATTATGATATATTCGTTGACGCGTTTCGAACCAGAATTTGTGGTTCATCATCAAGACAAGTTGAAGAATCAGACCATGGTTGCATGTTAAATAGGGAGAGCAAATCTTCCAATAGCTAAGTTTGACTAGGAAATAATACTAATGACTATATTTGACCATGTAACGGCTAACTCTGACAAACCAATCGAACTAGACCAGATTAAGGATATGGACCAAATTTTTATTTAATACTATTATAATTATAGTAATTTTAATAGATAAATCCAATCGATTAATTAATATCTATTATTATAATATGCTCCAGGTTCTTGAATGCTAAATTAATAATTTTATTAATACTACAAACATTATAATAAAATTAGTAATTTAACATTCAAGAACCGAGAGCATATTATAATAATATATATTAATTAATCGATTGGATTTATCTATTAAAATTACTATAATTAAAATAGTATTAAATAAAAAATTTGGTCCATATCCTTAATCCGGTTGAGTCTGATTAGTTGGTCAAATTTAGCTGTTACATGGTCAAATATAGTCGTTAGTCCCATTTCCTAGTCAAACTTAGCTGTTTGAAGATCTAGTCTCCCTATTTAACATCCAGCCATGGTTTGATTCTTCAACATGTCCTAACAACAGACCACACTTGCTGGTTCGAAACGCATCGACGAATATATCATAATGTGATTTGCACCGAAGAATTTTCTCATAACTTGATATGGACCACAGAAGCCTCAATTCTACAAATCAACATTCTATTGACCAAACTAAGGAAAAACGACAAGATGATTAAAAAGTTGAAACAAGAATTACATGAGATAGTGAATCAAGTGGGAAAATTAGAGAATGAGATCAAAATATAGGTATCATAAAAACAAAGAAAACTGCAAGGAACTCAAACAAAAATACATAGATAGGTATGATGAGAACTTTTACACCATCAAAATTAACAAAGGGTTATTATTAAGGATTAAAGTTTTAAAGGAAAATTGAGAGACGGAGTTGACAGTGCTGAACCCTCAAATACCAATTCAAATCTCCTAATTGAATCAACTGGAGCAGTGTAAGGCAGCATAGAAGTTCAAGTTTGACCGGGTTTTTGCAGGTCGTAAAGTGAAATTTTGAGACAATGAAAACAATACTTTATTTTTTTTTGCATAAGGTTCATGCAAAAAATATATTCCTGGGGGAGATGTTCGGTTTAAATCTTAATATTTGTGGTCGCTTCCTTTTTGACATTACATCCTACATTTGAACCTTCATTCCATATCTTTTTACCAATATTGTTGAAGAAATGGCGTAAAAGGATAGAATTAACGTTTAAATCATTTGTGGAATTGTTTTTCTCTTTTTATTTTATAAACATTTAAAAAATACATCTACTTTATTTAATAATGGGTCAAATAGTCAATTACATGAATTTTTGTAGTCACGATAATTTAATCAGTAGGATTCTTGTAATATGTCCAAGATTTGAGGAGGTCCACATCAGCAAAAATGCTCCTATCACTTGGAAATTGATCCACATGATCATCTAAAGAAAATAATAATTTGACTTCTTCATAACTACTCACAACCCAAAATTCAACTGACATATAACAAGCATATTAGATCAGCAAATTATGTAGTCCATTTTGGGAAACTACCTCAATCTTCTCCAATAGCTAGAGATTGGTTACCAAAACCTAGAAGACAACATATGGTTCATAATTGAGGATATTATGCAAGAATTGTTATATTTCTTTTGTATCACTTTATTTTTAGTTTGAAATGCTAAAAATGACCCTGTTTTGGGAAAATCAATTTGAAATTAATATTTTGTATAAAAGTAGATGTACAAGAAAGATATAGGTTAGAGAAAAAGAGAGACTTCTCATATAGTTGTTATATATATGCTTTTGTATTAAGCTTCTAGTTTATTATTAATACAAGGAGGATTTATGTGACATGTTGCATAAGTTTTTGCAGTTCCTAGTACTTTACTAGGAACATAAGCTGGGCAAGTGGGGGGTGGCTGGTATGTGTTGCACATATTTCTGTTGTGTATTTGATTAGGTTTTACTACATTCTATGTGATTTATGTTCATCATTTTTGTGATATATTTGAGAAATGTATGTATTTTGTTTTTCCTGTAATTATTCAAAATTTCCTATAATCATTTGTTGTAGCTTGTTGTAGTGATGATGTAATCACACAAGAATTCTTGTAATGCTTACTGAATTTCCTATAGTGGTCCTATACCCACACTAGATTCTATAGAATTATTCTAAATGTGTGCTTTGTTTCCTGTAACAATTTAGTTTAATAGGATAATACAATTAGTGAATAGAATGTTCTTAGATTAATTTCTATAGTTAGCATCCATTATGTTTTTAAAACTTGAAATCACTAGAATAACCAGATTTGTTTTGCCTAGATCAACAATTAGGAAATTGAAACAATTTTGATTTTAGATTAAAATAAATTTTAATATATTTGATTGAATTTATTTATAGAACATAGATCACTAATTTCATTTAGATTCTTTTTCATCACAGTCTTAAACAACTTTGACCAACAATTAAGTCAAACAAGGTTTATGGTGAAAGAGTGTGATATATCTTTCTGAATTTGCAACCCTGTGTCAACAAAATCATAATTGAATTTAGAAGTCTGAAAATCATTGTAAGTTGAAATCAACTTTGGGATCCACCTATACTTGATTTATGTCCATTTTTGCATGGGAAATTGTTTAAAAACTAGTTTACATGTATTGTATTTCACCTTATTCTTTACCTACTTGGATTGACAAAATAGATGTTAAATCATTTATCTCAATTTATAACTTGACAAAATGCATAGAACTTCTCAAAGAGGAGAAAATTGCAACCCATAAAGACATATATATTTGTGACATCCAGTGATAAACCACCCATATTTATTTTGACAACCCAATAAAAGCTTCCAACATGGAGGGGATACCTTACCTTCACTTCTTCATTTTATATGCCCCCTCCCTACCTATATTACTGAGAACCTTTTTCAACTTAGCTTTTGTAGATAGAGCTCAGAATTTCTTGTACAAATAAGGAACTAATGACTCTTCATATATAAATTGAAAATAAATGTTATTGATTACATTTCATAGAGGATTCTTAATACTCCTAGGTCATTAAACAGTAGTAGTTTCAGGCAGTTAGGGAACAAAATCCCATACCCCCTTCAAGGTAATTATATACATGGGCATAATTGTAAATCTCAGTAGAGTTATCTTTATGGTTTGAGGGCTATGTTGATTGCTTTGGTGTTGTGAGAAATGTAATTATGCACACAGATTGCCCACCCAGATATAGTTATGTACATTCCTGGCTCAAAGCTCACAATCCTATAACTACACTCTTTATTTGCGTAGTGGAAATATGTACACATTAATGCAATCAATTCATGCCTGAACACTTTCAATATTCATGAAAAAATAATATCAACAACCATATAAGAAATCATATACATTTGATGGCATTATTGTAGGTCCAACTAGCATAATCTAAAATTTATTATATCTATCAAGCATGTGAGGTGCTTATCTCAAATACGATCGAAAAACTGAGTTTGGGACTTTTAATCTCCACCCATCCTTAGATTTGGTTGCATGGTGATCTTTATTGCAGCCCAATCACCCCCAAGCAAGATTCCAGAGAATGAAGATGGAACTCTCTCAAGGGATTAAACTGACCTTGCTACTCAAATCTAATCAAGGACTTTTTGAAGTTTTTTATTTCCACCAGCAGCTAAAAATGAGATCAATGGCTTCCTCTTATTGGTGCAATAGGAAACTTTCCCAATGATTCTTCTGAGAAATCGTACGCATCTCCTTATTATTGTTGGAAATAATATTGAGAGGGGGGCTGAATTAGTATTATCAGATCAATATTTTTTTATTTCCCAAATAGATTTATATACGCTACTTCTGTGAAGTGAACTAGCGTGTACACGCTACTGTGATTAGTGAAACCAGCATATACCCAGAGAACTTGTGAATTAGTTAATTTATCATGTGTTGATATATAACCAGTGCACCATTAACTTATTAAACAGTGTAGTAAAAATAGAATAAATCATCACACATAAGCAACACACATGAACACCAAGATTTAAGTTGGAAACCCAATGTGGGTGAAAACCACTTGCTGCTCTCATCTCTGTCTTCTTTTAATAATAAGAAAATATGTTTACAATCTTGTATTAGTGCAGACTCATACCAGTACGCAGCCACCCACCTGTAGAAGACTACAACCTTCTGTCGTTTTCCAACTTCTACTAGAAGGGAGTTGCAACCCCCTAGCTCTTGTACTAGCCAATGCATTTACTAATATGTAGGTGCTGGCCTAACGAAGGCTACGACCTTATTTCTTTTTCAGGGACCACATTTCATAAATTTTCAGACTAGATGCTCCTAGCACACAACAATATACATGAAGGCCTCGTTTCATCAAATTTTCATACTGGACCCATTTGAAACTTTGAAACTCAAACTGCATGAAACAACAATCAGTTAATCTGAAAAAATAGAGCACTGTCACCATTACACCATGATGAACCCAGAAACCTGTATCATTATTTAGAACCGGCTGCAACCTCAAAAATCATGCATCAAAATGTATACACTACTTTACTAAACCTAACCTTTGTGTATACACTACTTCCTTTAATCAAACATGCGTATACCTTCAAAACTACCGAAACATAAAAATTCATAATCAAGTCTGTACCAACCAGCAATATACTAAACATCTACTATCAATTACAAAGATTTACATAGGCAGTAGCAGAGATCACCCTTCTCACTTATACAATCAATCAATCAGATATCAAACTCCTTATGCATTCAGTTTTACATTCAAATGTAAGAAGACTTCATTAACTGACAGCAGTAAAAAATAGAACTGATTAGATAGATCAGTCAGCTCTAAAGAATAGGGTTTTCCTTTGTATACGCTACATGGAAGAGTAGAACTTTCATGTACATGCGCTTTTTCCGAGACAAACTAGCGTATAGATCTGAAAATATTAACTCATAACTTTGTTGCTATTCCAGACTTCAAACAAACCCAAATCATGACATTTGAACAATAAAACAGATGTACACAATTAGATCTATCCCAACCAATATCAGATCATTCAATGATAAGTCATTTCAGGTCTCATGATCCTGATCCAACATTGAATTCAAGGTGCACACAATATTTCAGATCATATCACCAACATAACCTGTACAACATAAAATATACTTCAGATAGAAGTATTCCTTAGAAACCCTTTTCACTGGCACACCTTGGCCTTATCATCTTCTCCTCCTTATATAGTTTTAGGCCTTTCTCAATACCTCGGGCCAAAACCACTTAGGACACGTGGTATTCTTGGACGGGATCAAATAGTCCTTACTCCACTCAATATTGTGGGCTAATTCCATGGTATTAACCACTGATATTCTCTACTCTTGAAATTCTTTGAATTTCCAACGTGTTTCATTCTGTGCTACCTATGCATTGTCAACAAGTCATTCATCAAGGCACCTTTTTCAGTCAGATAAAAATCAATGAACAAAGCATGTCGTCAGAATCTAATCATCAATATAAGACAAAGCACCCATATCAAAGTCTGACCCACTCTTTTTCTGTCAGAGAAAAATATACGCTCCTTCAACCACAAAAACCCATGTGTATACGCAACTATACTTCATGAAAACTGCGTATAATAACCTTCCTTTGGACACTGGATTTAACAACAGGATGATTTAGCAACTACTCCTAGCTTTTGTCTGAGATATTCAAATGTTTCTCTGGGAAGCGGTTTAGCGAATATATCAGCAACCTGTTCTTTGGAGGGAACATACTCCAATTTCACCTTTTGTTCAATCACTTGTTCTCGTAGAAAATGGTACTTAATGGTTATGTGCTTGGTCTTGGAATGAATGAATAGATTTTTCGAAATACTGATGGCACTTGTATTATCACATAGAATGGAGATGGGTGGAGTACATGTGACCTGAATGTCTTGCAATGTTTGCATCATCCAAAGTAGTTGTGTGCAGCAAGATGCAGCGGCCACATATTCTACTTCAATTGTAGATAAGGCAATCAAACTTTGTTTCTTGCTGAACCAAGACACCAACCGTGAACCCATATAGAATGCTCCTCCACTAGTACTCTTTCGATCATCCACATTTCCTGCCCAATCAACATCTGTATAAGCATGAAGAGTAAGATCTGTATCTTTAGGATACCATAGACCAAAGTCCTGAGTTCCTTGAAGATATTTGAAAATTATTTTGACTGCTTGGAGATGTGATTCCTTTGGATTTGCTTGGAACCTTCCAACAATTCCTACTGCATGCATGATATTAGGTCTGGTACCTGTTAGATAAAGAAAACTCCCAATCATAGATCTGTAAGTTGGTTGGTTCACTGTTGTTGATTCATCGTTATAACTAAGACTGCATCCTATTACCATTGGAGTACATACTGGTTTAGAATCTTCCATTATGTATTTCTTCAAGATCTACTTGAGATATTTGGTTTGTGAAAGAAATATACCATCTTTTGTTTATTATACTTGTAGACTAAGAAAATAAGTAAGTTCACCAATTAAGAACATTTCAAATTCTTGTTACATTACTGAAGCAAAATTCTGACTCATGGATTATTCATTGCTACCAAAGATGATATCATCAACATAAACAACAATAATTAGCAGTTTATCATTTTCAATCTTTGTGTATAAAATTCTATCTGCAAAAACTTTTGTGAAACCTTGTTGTTGTAGATGTTTGTCAAGGTGGCAATACCAAGCCCTTGGAGCCTATGTTAGACCATAGAGAGCCTTTTTTGAGCTTGCATACAAGTTTTGAATCATTTCCAAGAATGAATCCTTCTGGATGTTCAATATAAACTTCTTCTTCTAAATGTCCATTAAGAAAGATTGATTTTACATCCATTTGATATACTTTGAATTTTTGAAAACTAGAGAGATCAAGAAACATCCTTATTGATTCAAGTCTAGCAACAGGTGAAAATGTTTCTTCAAAATCTATACCTTCTTGTTGAGCATACCCTTTACAAACAAGTCTTTCCTTGCTTCTAATAACTTCTCCATTTTCATTCAGCTTATTCTAAAATATCCATTTTGTTCCTATAACATTTTTATCATGAGGTCTAGGAACTAATTCCCAAGTATCATTCTTTTCAATTTGGTCCAATTCTTCATCCATGGCCTTGACCCAACATTCATCTTTGTAGGCTTCATTTACATTCTAAGGTTTGGTGGAGGATAGTAATGCTAGATAACTTGAGGTCCTTGTAATAGTTCTTCTTTTCTGTATAATAGCCCCTTTTTCTCCTAGAATTTGAGATTCTAGATGATTCTTTTGAACATAATTGGATGGAGTATTTTCCCTGTCTGTTGTATCTTCTTTTGGTGTTTCATTTTATTCTTCTTCTATATCATTTTGATTTGATGCAGGAAAGAATTCCTCATCTTCCTCATTGTCATATTCCTTTGCTATTTTCATTTGTTTCGAATTTCTACATGCTTCATCAATTACAACAACAATGCTTTCAAAAATTTTCCGAAGACTTTTGCTATAACATTTGTATCCTTTCCTTCTGGATGAATAACCAAGAAGAATTCCTTCGTCTGCTCTGGGTTCAAACTTACCAAGTTTTTCATTAGTCCTTTTGATCAAACATTTGCTTCCAAACACTCTAAAGTGTTTTATAGTAAGAGGCTTACCATACCAAAGTTCATATGGAGTTTGATTGCTATTTACCCGAGCATTTTCTTTGTTGAGAATAGTCACGGTAGAAAATGCAACTTCACCCAGAAGGTTGCAGGAGTTCTAGATTCATCAAGCATTGCTCGATCCATTTGTTGAACTGTTCTGTTCATTCTTTCCACCATGCCATTTTGTTGAGGAGTTCTTGTGATAGAGAATGGCCTCTTTATTCCATGTTGTTCACAAAAGTCGAAGAATTCATCTGATATGAATTCTCACCCTCGATCAAATCTGAGACATTTGATTTTTCGATCTGATTCATTTTCAACTGAAGCTTTGAAGGCTTTAAACTTTTCAAATGATTCATCTTTATTCTTTAGTAGACCTATCCCACACATCCTTGAAAAATCATCAATAAATAAAATAAAGTATTCCTCTCCACGAGGTGACATTTTCCTTGATGGTCCACATAAATCAGTATGGATGAGTTCAAGAGGCTTACTTATTGATCCTTATTTTTCATTAAAGTGAACTCTAGTTTTCTCACCGACATGACATGGTTTTCATATGGTATTTTCTGGGATGATGGTACCTGGAAGATCACAAACTGCCTTGAGCCTGCATGATTTTCTTATTTGAGAAAAGGTTAGATGTCCCAATATTCTATGCCATAGCAAGTTTTCATCTGTTTTTCTTAGATAGCATTGTTGTTCTCCTGCTTTGAGTATGTATAAGTTGTTTTGAGTTCTTGTTCCTTTGATCACGGTCTTTCCTGTATCAAGCTCACGAACCACACATCCATTTGATTGAAACACAACTTCATTTCCTTGATCACACATTTGACTGACACTCAACTGGTTATGCTTTAAACTATCTACATACATGACATTTCTAGCTTTAACCTTTTCTTCCAAGAAGACAAAACCTTTACCTTTAATGACAGCTAGAGTGTCATTTCCAAATGAGACATTCTTTTCCTAATCTAAATCATTATATGAATGAAGAGTCTCTTTATCACCTGTCATGTGTTTGAAGCATCCATTGTCAATGTACCACTAATTTTCTTGTTCTTCTGCATACAGAGCTATGCCACATCTTTCTGATTGAGATTCCTTCTTTCTCCATATCTTGGGATTTAATGATGTTTTCTCCTTTTGAATTGATGGCCGAAATTTTCTCCTGCATTCAGATTCTTCATGACCAAGGTTGTTACAAATCAAACATTCTACTTCATTTTCAAGAGGAGAAAAGTTGTTATAGGAATTTTTCTTGATTCCTGTTACACTCCTTTCATTTCATGCTTCTCTAGTCATGATGGTTTTGTAAGCAGCACATTGAGTAGCCTTATTGCCCAAAGTTATGACATGAAAAACATTGCCCATTAAAGAAGTTTCTGTGATCATAGAATATTTTGGCATTGTTTACCAGTTGGTTGAAGCTTCTACTGATATTCATCCTTGGAGTAAATTGGGTATGATTTACCTGATGAGTAATTTTAGGCCTTTCCTGATGATAGACATATTGTTCACTAGTCTTTGCTACATCAAGATAGCTTCTGGTGGAGGTTGACGGCTTCTGTGATTGAGATGATTCTTCAGTATATCCAAGACCTATATTTATCAAATGAGAATGATGAACTTTGATGATTTCATTTAAAGTTTTAGATCCTTCAGAAAATCTAAGGTTAATAGATTTTGTCTTCTCAAGTTCTTTTCTTAGACCCACAATTTCACATTCTAGATTTTCATTGTGTTTTTCTCTTTCAGTGATTTGGTGTGTCAATGTATTGATTATCATATTCTTTTCTTCTAAACATATTTTGAGTTTAGTCAAGAAATTCTTCCTCTTCTAAGGCATCCAAAAAATCATCATTGTCATAAGCCATGAGTAGTCTCTAATCTTGGTCAATTTCATCTTCATCACTATTGGATAAGCCATCACTATCTTCATGCATATAGTAACTCCTTCTATTCACAACCTGTTTTCTATTTCCTTTTTCATATTCCCTTCCTTTTTCATATTTATCTTTATGAGGAAATTTGGCAGCATAATGGATGACTCTACCACAAGGAAAGCATTTGAAAGGTAGCTTGCCTCTAAATCTTCTGAAACCCTATTGAAGCTTCTTAAAAACATTTACCTCATCTTCTTCTTCTGAAATGTGTTATGATTCATTGTCCTCTTCCTTTTCTTTTCCCTTTGCTGATGCTTTAAAATCGACTTCTCTCATATCTGATGGACCTCCTTTTCTCATTTCAAAGGCAGTTAGGATTTCATGGAGTTGAGTCACAGTAATAGTTTGAAGATCCTGTTTTTCTTCTTTCGCAGACACTTTTGACTCAAATTTAGAAGACAAAGAACTCAAAATTTTCTCAACTAAAGTAGCTTCCTTTATCTCTTCGCCCAGATTCTTCATACAATTAACAATCTCATTTATACGTAAAAATTAACTAGCAACACTCTCATCACTATGCATCTTAAGAGTTTCATATTGAATTCTGAGAGTTTGAATCTTAACATGTTTACCTGAGAGTCTCCTTCATAGCTCTGAATGATTTTATCCCATATCTCTTTGGCTGTCTTGAGCTTCATGACTTTGACAAATCCTAATTCTGACAGACTTCCCAATAACGTATTGACAGCTTTGGCATTGGTTTCATATAAATTCTCACCTGCAGAATTTGTAGTAATTGTTGTTGGAAATTGATATCCTCCTTCCACAATTTCCAAAACATCAGCTCCAAGTGATTGTAGATAGGCTCTGGTTCTTATTTTCCAATATACGAAGTTGCTCCCATTGAATATTGGTGGTCTAATGGATCCCATGCCTTCATGATTATTCATCTTGAAAGATCTTCCTTCAAGCGATCAAGCTTCTTCTAAAGGACCTACTCTGATACCAATTGTTGGAAATAATATTGAGAGGGGGCTAAATCAGTGTTATCAGATCAATAATTTTTCATTTCCCAGACATATTTATATATGCTGCTTCTATGAAGTGAACTAGCATGTACACACTATTGTGATTAGTGAAACCAGTGTATACCCAAAGAACTTGTGATTTAGTTAATTTATCATGTGTTGATTTATAACCAATGCATCAGTAACTTATTAAATAGTGCAGTAAAAACACAATAAACCCTCACACAAAAGCAACACACATGAAAACCAAGATTTAAGGTGGAAACCCAAGTGGGTGAAAACCACCTATTGTTGTTGTCTCTGTCTTATTTTAATAATAAGAAAATATGTTTACAATATTATACTGGTGCAGACTCATACCAGTACGCAGGAACCCACCTGCAGAAGGCTACAACCTTCTCTCATTTTCCAACTTCTACTAGAAGGGAGCTCGAACCCCCTAGCTCTTATACTAGCCAATGTCTTTACTAGTATGTAGGTGCTGGCCTATAGAAGGCTACAACCTTCTCTCTTTTTTCAGGTACCACATTTCATAAATTTTCAGAGTGGATGCTCCTAGCGCACAACAATATACATGAAGGCCTTGTTTCATCAAATTTTCATATTGGACCCATCGGAAACTTTGAAACTCAAACAGCATCAACAAAAATCAATTAATCTGAAAAATCAGATCACTGTCACCAATACACAGTGCTGAACCCAGAAACCTGGATCATCATTCAGAACCAGCTACAACCTCAAAATTCATGCATCAGAATGTATACGCTACTTTACTGAACCCAACCTGCGTGTATATGCTACTTCCTTTAATCAAACCTGTGTATACCTACAAAACTACTAAAACATAAAACTTTTGAATCAAGTTTGTACCAACCAGCGACATACTGAACATATACTATCAATTTACAAAGCTTTACATAGGCAGTAGCAGAGATCAACCTTCTCTTATGCAATCAATCAATCAGATATCAAACTCCTTATGCATTCAGTTTTACGTTCAAATCTAAGAAGACTTCATTAACTGACAACACTAAAACAGCAGAACTGATCAGATAGATCAGTCAGCTCTGAAGAATAGGATTTTCCTCTGTATACGCTACTTGGAAGAGTAGAACCTGTATGTACACATGCTTTTTCCGAGACGAACCAGTGTATAGATGTGCAAATATTAACTCATAAATTTGTTGCTATTCCAGACTTCAGACAAACCTAGATCATGACATTTAAAGAATAAACAGGTGTACACAATCAGATCTTCCCCAACCAATATCACATCATTCAATGATAAGTCATTTCATGATCCAACAATGAATTCAAGGTGCACACAATATTTTAGATCAAATCACCAACATAGCCCCTGCAACACAAAGTATACTTCAGATAGAAGTATTCCTTAGAAACCCTTTTCACTTGCACACTTTGGCCTTATGATCTTCTCCTCCTTATATAGTTTTAGGCCTTTCTCAATACCTCAGACCAAAACCACTTAGGACCTGTGGTATTCTTGGACGAGATTAAATAGTCATTACCCTGCTCAATATTGTGGGCTAATACCATGGTATTGACCCCTGGTATTCTATACTCTTGAAATTCATTGATTTTTCAACATGTACACCCTTTTCCTCTTGCGGGAGTGTGTGTATACGTATATGCGCTTTTTGTTCTGTGGACTGTGTGTATACACTGTTTTGATTAAGTGGACTTATGTATACATCTTAAACTACTTTTCACATTCCTTTACCTTCAACTTCTTCATTCTGATTAGTAGTCTTTAGTTCCATCTTCCTGTTCTTTTGTACCAATGCCATGTTACATCTGAATGGATCTGTTACACTGTGGGTTGCTTTTCATCAAAACTGAACTGACCTGTGAGTGAATTGCCATCAAGGACAACATTTGTATCATAATGCCAACAATTACACGTTATGCTTTGGAATAAATTCAATTGTAGGGCCAAACGCAGACTTCAGCCATGTGGCTCTAGTCAGATTACTTTGTGTTTCCCACTAGAGTTGAACTACGATATTTGTCCTATCCTTGTGGTTGCATCAATGAATGTTACACATTGGGTAGATATCCTCTGGACCTCTCCTTGTCACAGGTTACTCCAGTAGTGTGAACTTCTCCCATAATGTAGCTTACCCATGGCATCAACAAAGCCAATGCTCGCTTGGCTCCTTTATGAAGTGCATACTCACGAAATCCCCGTTACGTTGTTTGTACCAGTGAGGGCACTAAAATGGTTGTGCAATTCCCTCATTGCACTTCAACTCCCTCCTCAAGTTTTCTTTCGCCACCTTGCCTATACTTCCTATCGTTCTCCTATATATTTATTCGTTCCCTTTTCACATGCCAATTTCTCCTCAAGCAAGTCCCTTCCATGTCATGGTATCCTACGCATAATGTTTTCCATCCCCACTCGCAGTTCCCTTTCTACTCAAAATTCCTCTCCACTCCAATTAAATTTACTCCCTCTACTCCATATGTTTCTTGTACTCATATAGTTGATCCAATTATCTTTTTTTCCTTAGTCACTCTAACTTCCTCAATCGTCCCAATTTCTCTCTATTCATGTCATCGAATGCTAGGAACCCCTACCTATTTTCCTTTATCTCTCCTATCGGTGTTTGAGTTCAACTTCTTGGTGGCTATTTTCTAAACTGGCCCAAATCCTCGGGACCTATCAACATTTCTCCATCTATCATTTTGCTTCCAAAATTTTTTTGGTTAGCCTTGTTATCCTTGATCTATTTGTGTCTTCATTCTAGAATTTTGTAGGTCAATCACCATGGTGCCACTTAATCCTTTGTCCACTAATATGTTTACAACTTGTCCCTTGTGCACATGTGTCAGCCTCCATGGATGTCATCAAAAAAATAGTATCCCAAGAATGTACCCCTCTCCTCATCTTTGGAATTGGTGTCCCTGACTCAACTTATTTTTATTAAATCTAATTTACAATAAATGGGAAATATAATCGGGGTTTTCACAAACCCCTCCCCCTTGGGTGAACATTGTCCTCAGTGTTCAATGACAATATACAATATAAAAATAAATGCTTGAACTAATGAACACAACTAATAAGGAGCTTTATATATACAACATGTTTCATCTTTTATAACATATCTTACATGCATAATGGCTTACCTAGCCACTTGGTAAAAATTACTTTATTAATTCAACCATATCCCAATGCCCCCTCTATTTTTTGCAATTCTTTGGTTCTTTTGATGTGTTCAGTCCAACTTAGAATTGTTCCCTCTCTCTAGATTGTTTCATGCCTCCAATGTCCAGCGTTTCTATATTTTCACCTCGTGTTCCTTTAGCGAATAATTCCCTTCTCATTGTTTCGGGGCACAACCCCAATGTGCCTCTGATTCCAATTAGCTATGATCATGACCCTTTTAAATCAATTTATTTTTTCTCCTTCCCTTCTTTATGACATGAAATTTAATTTCTTAAATTGTGAGTTCATTATATTATCAACAGGGGCTCATAAGTAGATGAGGAACCCACATAATATATGAAGGATTAGATTTGATTGGTCATTTCTTACACACATTTCAGCATTAACTGAATGATACTTTCTACTAAACAGGATTCAGATTACATTTAATTAACGTATATTTGAAATTCACCAGTATTTCAAGTTAATTCTCATTCATTAGCACATGACATAGTCTAGTAATAGTAACAACTAATAATCAATTCACACATTCTAAAATGATAAATGAATCACACAACTAAGAGAACTATAGTTCCAAGTCTTGGGGGTATCTTTCAACCCTCTCGTGGATCCCTAGGTTTGTAGTTTCTTGAAAAACATGATCAAGGTCCCATTAACACAAAATGACAATCCCACTTATTCAAATCCAAATGTGATGCCCAGGAAAAGAATCAATAAATTCAATCAACTGTAAAGAGATTTATTTGAAATGATGATTTCACATCATTAGTGTCACCTATGTATGAAAACCATGAAGTGTCATATTGAATATATATTAAACACACATAATTCATGCAAGTGAATTCCATAGTAGGGGTGCCTGCCTGACCGGAAGCACTGTAGGAAAAAGAACTCGTTACCCCAACAAATACAATAGCAACTGTGTGAATTATATTATAAAGCCATCAAAATTTATACAAATTCCAGAACTTAGTTTAGCCACTTCAAAAATCTCTCAGTATCATTATGGCTAACTTTCTTTGGTTGGTTACAGAGGAATATATAATATTGTCATAGACCAATCTAGTCTAAAGAATAGGGAAGAGAATTACAAGGAAACTTTTGAGGATGGAAAATGATCTTGAAGTTTAAAATCATTGGTGAATCTCACTAGTCCCTATTATGCAAACTATTAAATGTTTATTGATGTATTTATAAAATTATTCAAATTTATAATTATTTTATATATACTCTCTATATAATGTTTACGGTTTTTAAGGTAAAATAATTTTATATTGTAAACTTTGGGAAAATCATTTTTATAAAAAATGAAAATTGGCAAATATCATTTTTGGAAAAATCATGGAAAATTAGCCCACCTACGAATATTATCCCCTAAAATTTTCCATGGATAATTAAAACTCAGTAGTTAACCTTTACAAAAATGAAATTGGATGAAACTTCCCATCTATCACTGAATAGTCTCATTCTCAAATAAAACTCGAACAATATAAAAAGAGATAGTGAAATAGAAATTATTTTGACTATATAGGCTATAGTCAAAGTTATCCAAGTTGAAATATAAACTAAACATTGCATCCTTCCTTCCTTCTTGTACCTATCTTGGATAGCTCCTTCCAGTAGATATGATGGAGCATTTCATCCGATAACCAATGATCTTCTACCCTAGGACTTAGGAAAAAAGGAGGTTGCAACATCTCACAACCATTAGGTAAGTAAATTTACTAAAATGCAGACCAATTTAGCAAGAAAATGCGTAAAAATTATAATAATGACCTTTAGTATTCAAGATGAAATTAAAGGCACAAAATGGAAGGAAATAAAAATAAAGTGTAAGGAAATGTGAGGTGAGGATTGGGATTTTGAGGCATAGGAGATGGTTGTGAGGTGCTTTGAACAGGTTGATTCTAAGGCTCTTCATCCCTTGCATGCTTAGTCGGTTACACGTCCTCTAGCACAGTTTCCTTAGAATATTTCTCAAGATGGTCAAGCTTATCCTAACTCTCCTCTTGATTCCTTTGATAATATTTAGCTTTTAAATTTTGAAAATGTTGTATCAAGCATTCCACCTTAACCTACCAAAGTTCATCCTTCTTAACCAGTAGTTGATTTTAAACAACCAGATAGTATCGATACCTTCTCAAATGATCAGTATTTTGAGTTAGAGATAGATTTTCTAGTTCCATTCAAATGCATTAGCCTTGAATTTATTAACCTTATTTTGGAATTTCTTCACCTTCAGCTACTTTCCTAGGCATATTTGGTGTGGTTGTGTATCTACTAATATATTAGGATTAACCTCTGACAACTCCTTGGTAATCTTAACCTCTTCTAACTCAGGAGTATTTAACACTTTCCTTTTTCCAATAAATTTTTCCTTCATTTTTGTTAGAGGTAAATCCAACTCCACATGTTCCCCCAATAGAGGCTCCACATATTCTTTGTAGGCTTCAAATTCCAAGGTTAATCTTTCAATCTTCATAGTCATTTATACTTCAAAGTTATCAGTACCTCCTGCCTTGTTCTCACCACCAACTTTCGATAACTTTAAAATTGCAACTGTTTCTGTTAAGTTTTTGGAGGAACTTGGTTCTTGAACTTCCTTTTATTATTCAATGTCAGGACCATCTAGGGGCGATACATCATTGACATTCTCATCAGAAACATCTTCCACAATGTCATTTCCATATTTTAGCAATTCATATTTGGAAACAAGACTCCCAAATTCCTCTCCTTCAAAGTTAGAAAATAGTAAATGAAACAAACCTTGATTGACTTCATTACATACCTCCAATACCATTTTCAACAAATCTAACTCCTTAGCTAGGCTAGTAGAGGTTATAGTAGGTTCAGTTATCCCTTCCTGATTTCCAAACGGTTTAACAAATAAATGGGTATGGGGTCGGTGAGGCAGACTCTTCATAACCACCACCTCGTCTGAATACCCTTTAGATTCATATTTATTTTTCGTATTAGGGTCAGTTGCAAGAGAGTTTTCCTTCAACACCTTTTTATTTTTTCATTTCTTTTGCATGGGCCCCTTCTTCTTTTTTTGCTAATGTCCTTTCCCTTTTGGACTTTTCTTATCTATAAATGGGACTTCCTCCTCCTCAGATCAAGTGAATTTATCCCTCTCATCCATTGTTTCCTCTTCTTTCTTAGACAATGGGTCATCTAGGTTTCCGCATAGATAGTTTTACTTCTCTTAGAGATGGGAGTCTCCCTAGCTCTGCTAGATTCTCTTTCTTTTCCTCCACCCATCAAATATTCATAGAAACATTCATCTTCATAGGCTCGCTTTCTATTTAACATCAATGATGGCCCCTTTGAGGGAGCTTTCTTCCCATAACTTCACCAGAAAATGAAATCTTCCCACAACTTACCATTTTTTTGTAAATCTACTTCTACCAAGATTTTTATCAAACCATTATGAAAGATATTGGTCTCAGCGTTATCAAGCCTAGTCTAAACATTCTTGGCCATTTTAGTTAGGCATTTAATAGGTAGAAAGGGAGATTCATTTTTTCTTATCCTTAAAACAAACCATAAATTTAAATGATACTAGAAAGTGATAGTATATCTACCTTCACAAGTAATATATTTATGATCGAGATACAAGGGTTCATGAAACTCCTTCACCCATGCCCGAGGTATTCCCTTGCTCCAGTTTGGGTTTTATTTCTCTGGTATCAAAAATTGGTCATAATCAAACTCTTGCATTACGCCTTTGAACCAACATTCGCCTCCCTACAAAATGCCTATACACTAAGCAATGGATTCCTCTGAGAAAAATAGTTCTAGTTGGTTAAAACAAGCCATGATCCTGTTGAAATTCTCTGCAAAGGCTCTTGTCACTTTGAAATTATATCCTTAATTTTTTTGGAAAAGCTTGATCCACCCAGCCTCCTTGAAATATTCATGACGCTAGGGAAATTTATCAAGAAATTCAAGACTTTTAGATTCAAAGCATGGAACAGGAGGCTTTGGTGCTATCATCCTCAATGGAGGAAGAATCTGAAGTCTTAAGTCTACATAAAATTGGGTGCAAAAAAAAAGGTAATGGGATAACTAGAATGAAAATTTAATATTATGAGTAAATATCATGCAGAAGGAAACCACTACGACGAACTCCTTTTATGTCACAATATAATTCAATTCGGCGGGTGTTAAGTTTTTACTAGTGTAATAAATAGCATAATTATGCAGGTCATCATTTTTCTCTAGAATAGCTCCCAAATATGTATCCAAAGCATCCGTGGAAATATGAAAGGGTAAGGACCAATTGGGCCCCTTGAAAACAGGAACAATAGAGATTTTTTCTATCAAATTCTTAAATTCATTTTGACACTAGTCAATCCAAAAGGAAATAACATCTTTAGACAATAACTTCAACAAGGGCATATCAATATTTGTGAAACCTTCAATGAAGTGTCTATAATACCTTGCAAAACCAAGGAAACTTCTCACCTCTTTTTGCATTGTAGGAACTAGTAGTTAGGATAATACCTTGATATTCGTTGGATCAAGGTCAATACATATAGCAAAAAAAAATGAGCAAGCACAACAACCTTAGTTAGCATCATCCTACATTTGATATTACTTAAGGCAAGGCAGGATTCCTGACATGTGATTAATAATTTTTTAATATTTCCAAAGCTTCCTTGAAATAATCCGCATAAATAGTAAAGTCGTCCATGTACACCTCAACAAAGTCAAAGATAAAATATGAAAATATTCCTATTACCACTCTTTGAAAGGTACTTGGGGCATTACACAACCCAAAAGGTAGAAATTAGTAAGCAAAAGGTTCCCCAAGGACAAGTGAAAGTAGTTTTCTCTTGATCCTCTAAATCTATTTGAATCTAGTTGTACTCGCTAAACCCATCTAAGAACGAGAAATATTTATTTCCTACTAAGGTTTCTAGGAACTTATCTATAAACGGAAGAGGAAAATAATCCTTCATAGTGCATTTGTTCAACTCCTATAGGTCTACACATACTCGCCATTTTCTTGAAGATTTGGGAACCACAACTAAGGGGGAAACCCATTTGCTATTAATTATCAGGAAGACTAAGTTTTCATTAAGAAGATTTTGAAATAATTATTTTACTATCTCCTTGACTGTTGGATTCATACACCTCTAAGGTTGCTAGATAGGATGAGAATCGGTCAGTGTAGCCCCATTATTGTTATTTTTGTGCCCATGTATTCCCCATATTGTTATTATTGTGCCCCATAGAAGCTCACTATTGTTATTGTTGTGCCCTTACATTATTATTGTTATGTCGACTCTTATTATATTGTGACCCCTTAGACTCCTATATAGAAAGGAAGTGTTGTCATTTGAATCAACTAAGAATTGTTCATTTGTGTAATGTAAAGGAGGTTTCCCCCTCGAAGAGGATAATTTTGAAGTTGTTGATCTATCTCTACTTCTATTTTGTGAGCTGGTTGCATAATATTTGGTATCAGAGCTTTGGATTCTAGGGTTTCGCTTCTTCAAACATGACATATTGGAATTTTCTCTATAACTTTCTTTCTAGGAGGCTTAAAAAGCTTAAATGTTTACCATGTGGAGCCAAAATCCCAAAGAACATTGTATAAGAAATTCAGATCTTGGTTCTGTATATTTTCGTAGATATGCTCTGAGGAACTTAGGGTTTTTTGCAGGCCCCAAAATTTTATATCAAACAGGTGACCTAGGGAAAATTGTCATAACCTTTTTTCTATGAGGCTTCAAAAGATGAAATTTTTACCACATGCAACCAAAATCGCAAAGAACGTTTTGTAAAAAATTTAGATCTTGTTTCGCTATATTTTTGGAGATATGCTCTGAAACAGTTAGGGTTTTTGAAAGCTCCAGAATTCTGTCTCAAATAGGTGACCTAGGGAAACTTGTCATAACTATTGTTTCAGCTGTCGGATTTGAATTTTGTAAAACGTGACTGAATTTGAACAAAAATTCATTTTTCATGTAGAAATTTCAGGGCTGAAGGTTGAAACAGTGACACGTGGCATCTCGTACAATTGTGCTCTACTGAACCAGTCCATAATCAGGTCATGGTGGGAGATTTGGCATAACACTTTTTTGAAGAATCCAATATCAATCAGAATTGTGGGGTTGGAAAGTGGACTCAGAGAGATACCACAAGAAGAAATTTTAGAACTTTTATATCCGCAATTACAGAGCTACAATCATCTCAAGGTCGAGCTCCTAAAAGAAAGAAAAAGGTGTGTATTTTTTGTTTAAATTGTATAACTTTTGTTTGAAAAATCAGTTTGAAGTGATTCAAAAGGCATAGTGAAGGATATATATCATTGTTTGATTTCAAAATTCCTCGATGGAACAAAATGGAAACACCTAGTAAGAAACTAGAAATCTCTACTATGGCACATGAAGAAGAGGAAGAAATGCAACATGATAAATCAAAATTACGAGACCAAGTGTAACAAATTTCACTCTCACAAAGAGTAACCAAAAATAAAATAGAAGCTGAGATGGATGGTTTGAAGAATAGTTTAAAATCATAAATGGAAGGTTTGAAGGATGTAATGAAATCTAATATGAATGACATGAAAGCTAATATGGATGGTACGGAAGAAAACATGAAAGGAAACATGGAAGATTTAAATAATGGTTTAAAAGCGGACATGAAAGGTTTGAAGAAAGGTTTGACAAAGTTGCTACAAGAAATGCTTCCTAATGGCGAAAAGGTATTAGATGAAACTCATGATGATAAAAAAATAAATGTCTATCATGATTTCATAGAATATAACACTGGATTGAAGACCCACCATATTTCAAAGATCGATATGAGGGAGTTTGATGGAAAGGATCCGATAACATGGATATTACAGAAGGAGCAATATTTTGATCTCCATAACGTGCAACACACACAAAAGGTACACACTACAACTTTATATTTAACATCCAATCAGTTTGTACGGTATCTATGGCTTTGTTCTTGTAGACCACTTGTCATTTGGTCAATTTTTATGGAGGAAGTGATAGCACATTATGAGGTTACAAAGAGAAACGCCTTCTCTAGCTAATTGATAAATCTCAAGAGAAGGGGTAAAATGGAAGAACACATTGAGGACTTCCAAAAATTGAATGTAATGCTAAATGATATTCCAGAGGAGCATAGGAATGATGTCTTCATACGGCCTTTAAAGGATAACATCCAACATGATGTTTGCCTTTGGGAACCTAATTCACTGGAGAAGCCATTTCGGGTTGGCAAGAAAAATTGAAAGAAAAATTATGGCAACAAGTAAGCCTACCACTCACAATTATAAAGTTGGAAGTGTTGTTGCTTCTAGCCTTCCGCAACCTACAAGGTTGAAACCACATCATTTGGAAGATAAAAGAGCAAAAAGGATTTGTTATAGTTGTGATAGAAAATACACTAAAGGTCATAAGTGTGTTGAGAAGAAATTAATTTACATAGATTGTGAAGAGGTGGAAGAAAAGGAAAAAGAAACATCAAAAGAAGAGGATATACACCATGAACCAACCCCAAAGACAGAAGAAATGAATCTGACCATATCTTGTACTGCATTGGTAGGAATTAACACTCCTCAAACTCTCAAGATAGAAGGACATATCAAGAAGAAAAAGGTAATAGTGTTGATTGATTTGGGTAGTACCCATAATTTTAGTCATTGTAAGATGGCCAAGGAATTGAATTGCTTCCTATATCTAGTAGTAAAGTTTCAAGTGATGGTTGCAAATGGAGGAACCATAAATTACTCTAGAAAGTTCCATAATATCAAACTATCCATGGGATAATATGTATTGAATAGCCCATGCTTTCCATTCCAATGGATGGTGTTGATGGTGTACTAGGAGTTGAATGGTTACAATATTTGGGTACGATAGATTTTAATTTTCAAGAAATTTCTTGAATTTTTTTGGAAAGGAAAGGAAGATGAATTAAGGGGTATTGCAGGGAAAATAGGAAAGATAATCATCTGTAATGGTATGAAAAATCTTCTAAAGAAAGAACAACATGGAGTAATACCATAATTATGTTCACTAGAGGTTCAAACATTGAAATAATCTATTTCTCCATATCTCCAAAAAGTATTGGACAATCATTCTAAGGTTCATACAGTGGAAAATCACATCGAGCATCAAAAACAAGTTCTCCAACTCTTAATTTATAACCTAACTTTGACACATAAAAGAATGAAACAACAGGTAGATCAACACCATAGCCAAAGAAGTTTGAATGTCAGTGACTGGGTAATTTTACAACTAAAACCATACAAGAAAGCTAAGAATGATAATAAGTTATCACCAAAGTATTATGGTCCTTATAAGGTGTTTCAAAATATTGGTATTATGGCATACAAATTGGAGCTTCCTGCATCTTCTCGAGTGCACCCAGTTTTCGATGTTTCATGCATAAAGAAGGTTATAGGTGATAAAATCCCAGTTAAAACAATATTTCTAGAACTTTACAAGGAAGGAAAAATCATATTGGAACGTGAAGCGATCATGGAAATAAGAACTTGACAGCTATGAAATCGATCAATTTGAGAGTATCTCATCAAGTGGAAGAACTTACCTGCTAAATATTCCACATGGGAGGTTGAGAATTTTATAAAGAAGTATCTAGAACTACTCAAGTATCGAGGACAAAATTTTTTTGAAGGAGAGGGGAATGTTAGGTCCCTATAATACTAGTGTATTCCCTCATTGTTATTGTCAGTGTAGCCCCCTTATTGTTATTGTTTTTCCCCTGTAGTCACCATATTGTTATTATTGTGCCCCATAAAAGCCCAATATTGTTATTGTTGTGCCCTTACATTATTAGTGTTATGTCAACTCTAAGTATATTGTGACCCCTTAAACTCCTATATATAGAAAGGAGGTTTTTTCATTTTAATCATCTAAGATTTTTTCATTTGTGTAATGTAAAGGAGGTTTCCCCCTCGAAGAGGCTAATTTTAAAGTCATTGATCTATCTCTTATTCTATTTTGTGAGTTGGTTGCATAGAAGAACAAAATGTAGGATTGATCCCCTTCATGTGCCAGTAATCCCATCCAAAGGCCTTTATTTGTTCATCTAGAAACTACATCATTTATATTCATTGTTCATCGGTAATTTCAAAACTAATATTCAAAAATTGACTAGGACTTACTTCAAAATAATTATAGCTTGTTTCTATTTTTTGAGATGGTGTTTTAGCAGTGTTGCATAATGAGGACAAATTTGTCAAATTATCCATTTCCTGCACATCACTCTTTAAAATATGCTCAAATGGATGATTTTCATAACCATAAGAACCTAAATTACATAACACAAAATTAAGCTAACTTTCTTCAGCACATTCTTGAAAATTTTCTACCCAATCGATCGTACACATGGGCTAGAAAATTTCATCATCACTTGTCAAGTCATCGAACCAGGGAGCTTCCTGTGATTTCATGGGAGACTTCGCAGGTGGATACAAAGTAATTTTCTTTAAAACTCCCCATGGGAGATGAAAATGATACCATACCTGCATCCCATTAATGCATTCACTGTAGCAAGCCATGACTTCCCTAGGATTATTGATTCCCTCCATTGGTAGATTTAGTCTACATAACCATGAAGTCCACAAGATATTCCCATGAATCAAGAGAAACAATTACATCATAAAAAACTCCTTCTATCTTAATCCTAGACTGATCTACCAATTCGAGAACAGTTAAAGGAGAACAGTGATCAGTTATCTCAAGAAAAATCATGGTATGTGCAATCATAATATTGATGGCCACTCCAAGGTCAATCAAGGTATTAGGAATGCATACTCCATTAATATGCATATATACAATAGGGTTTCTTCTATCAGGATATTTCTTCACTAAATTCTTTCCAGTAATCGCATCAACACATTCTCCAATGAGATGGAAAGTTGATGGATCCTTTCACTTCTTCCCTAGCTTATTCAAACATAATCCCCTCACTATTTTATCGTAAATTATTATATCTAGAATAACTTACAATAGGGGAATTTTAACAGAAATGTTCCTCATTTCGTTAATCACATCATGTTTAGGAGGTTTTATTGATTTAGTCTCATCCAACCTCTTAGGGAAAGGATAATTTACCATCTCTTTCGAGGTCCTATGCTCTTGTTGAGGGGGTGTAGGTCTATTGGTTTTTTCCATAGGGGTAGGAGCTTCTTCCTCTCTTTCTTCTTCTATAATAATGGTACTGGAATTCGGAAAAAAAAAATCTTTGACCATCTATGAATATCCTGCACTTCTATAGGAGTGATAACATAGGTTGGTAAAGGCTACAACTCAGATTCCAGAACAGGTTGGGTTGCTTTATTATTCAGGCTAGTGATAGGTTGAATAGGAAAGTGGTTTTTCCTCGAAGATTGGGTAGAAAGCAGTTGTAATTGAGAACTCGGAGGTTGTTGTTGATATATTGGCATCTAGTAGTTTGGTAAGAATAGTTGAGACCACAATAAATATTAAGGTGGTAGAGGATAGGAATATGGGGGTTGAGGTCCATAACTTGGTCCTTATCAAAAATTTCACCAAGATTGGGTATGAGGAGGCTATTGTGGCTAAATTTCCAAGGTGTGGTGCCATTCTGTGGTGCATCCTGTAAGATAGAAAATTGTGAAAAAACTCACAGCAATAAGGTCAAAAGACATACCTTGAGGCCAAGGTTGCCATGGATTCTTGGTGGTTAAAACATACAACTTATTTTTCATAGGATCATCCCTATGGTGTATCGTTTTGAGTCCTAGTAGATAAGGACAACTATTTGTGTAATGATATTCTATACAGATGGTGTAGACAATTAGATTATCGAAAGGGAAATATTTTTTAGGGTGCCTCATTTGACACCCAGGACCAAAAATAGCAAGGGAAGCATGCTCTTCCTCTTATTTCTTATTAAACTTAGAATATCAAGTTGTAAACCCAAGGTACTTAATATATTTATTTTAATATCTTCAATAACATTTCCCAATTCCATCTTGGTTACTCCACTAGAAGTAACTTCTGGTTTTCAAGTAGATCACAAGATATTTTCAGCATTCGTCCTTGTCCCCGTGAGTATCTCTTGTAAACTTCGGTAATATCATCAAAAGTAAACATCAATATATCTCCTGCTCCCATTAAATTTAGTGTCATTGATTCTTTTGTCACACAGTTTAAGAAAATAATCTTCTTCGTCTCAAGATCCAACTTATGTTGTTTGGCACGTTTAAGATTATACAGAAATCTCTCTAAGTAGTCTTCCAAACTTTCATCTTCCCTCTACACCATTTTGAAAATTTCCTCCTTTAATTCATGGGCCTTAAAATAGTCCTGGTAATTCTTAAGGAATGACTATATCATACCTTCCCAAGTGGTGATACCCTATTCTGGTAGTCCCATGAACCACCGCAAAGTAGAATCTTTTAAGTTAGCGGGAAATAGATTCAACTTATGTGCATCAATTGAATAATCCATACTATGGCATAAGATGTCAAATTCAAATAAAGAAGTGTCAATATCTTCACATACCAACCCTTGAAAGCAAAAAAGTACTACTGGTTAATTTTCTTCATGTGTACATTAGCAGTTGGATCGACAATTGGCAAGCCGAAATTTGTTTCAATCTCCTTCTTTGGATGGTTTTTTTCACCTTATCCTTCAACCATTTTGTTACCATTGGCAAAGCTAAATTTAGATTCCAAGGGTGGAAGTCCAATAGTTGACTTGCTATAAAGTTATAATCCCACTCCTCTTCACAGTATTTTTCTAGTAACAAGATTATTGGAAGAAGTGGTAGAGTGATATACTCTCCGAGCAATTGATGCCTCACCCAGATCCTCTAGTGCTTCACCTTCTCTTCTCCTAATAGTGTTATAATGTGCCAAGTTAGTGTTGCGGGGTCATTATGTTTTATATTTACTAATTGGTGTATCAAAATTTACCTTTCCTCTACCTTTACTATGCTTCCCTTGACTCGTACAAGACCAACATCATCTAGATATGGTGAGAAAAGAAACCCACAAAACATGGACATGCAAATGCTTACCTCTCATCTTACCGCTCCTGCCACTATATGTTTTGGGATGCTCAAATATTGTAGATGAGAAAACATTATCAAATACTTAGCCAAACAAAACCTATTCCCTTGGCACCTTCTAAGAAATAGTGCCAAAAAACATGGGCAATTTAATTACTTAAATTGTGAGTTCATTAAATTTTCAATTGGGGCTTGTAAGCTAATGAGGCACCTGCACAATATAAGCAGGATTAGATTTGATTTTTAATTTCTAACACACATTGCAACATTACATCAATAATTACTTTCTACTACACATGATTCATATTACATTCAATTAATAGATATTCAATATTCACCAATCTTTGAAAGAAATTGTCATTCATTAACACATGACAAAGTCGAGTAATAGTAACAACTAAACATCACTCACACTAATACTAAAAATAATAAAAGAAACATGCAAATAAGAGCATTATATGTCTAAGTCCTCGAGGTATCTTTCAGCCTTCTAGTGCATCCATGGATTATTAGTCTCTTGAAACATGTGATCAGTAACACACAATAAGAATCCCACTCATTCAAATCCAAATGCAATGCTCTAGAAAAAGGAATCAATAACATTAATCAACTGTAACTACAATAATTC
This sequence comes from Pinus tabuliformis, assembly GCA_031772625.1. Taxonomy (NCBI): domain Eukaryota; kingdom Viridiplantae; phylum Streptophyta; class Pinopsida; order Pinales; family Pinaceae; genus Pinus; species Pinus tabuliformis. The sequence goes on along the minus strand of CM062819.1, from coordinate 1,148,850,049 downwards.
AAAATAATGATTTCAGAACATTAACATTACCTATTTATGAAAACCATAAAGAATCATATTAAATATATATTAAACACACATAATCCATGCAAGTGCATTCCAAACGAGGGGGCCTTTCTTGATTAAAAGCACTGCAAGAAAAATAACTTGTTACCCCAACAAATAAAAGAACAAGAGTGTGAATTATATTATAAAGCTATCAAGATGTAATATAGAGTCCAAAACTTAGTTCATATGCTTCAAAAATCTCACAGTAGCATTATGGCTAACTTTCTTCGGTCAGTTACAAAGGAATATATAATATTATCATTGAACAATCTAGTATGAATAACAAGAAAGAGAAATATAACTAAGCAACTAATCTTTAGAAAAATGACAATAGATGAAATTGCCTATGTTGGGTTATGTTATATTCTTTCCACGACTAGCTACCCTAATTAACCAGGGGGTTAGAGGGGCAGTGGAGCCCCCCCTTCGTTGCACTGATTACGTAGCAAGGGGGTCACAGGGGGTTTGAGGGGGGCGGGTAGCTCCCCTCTATAGGGTCTGGGGCAGCACCCCGGGGAAAATTTCTTTGGATCCTATATTAGGTGGGCGAACCTACCTATGGTTTTGTGCATGGTTTTGGCACATGGTTTTTGGCATGATGGTTTTCGGTCCATGGTATTGGATGCTTCAGCATGTATATATATGTATTGTAACATTGAAAGAAACATAATGAAAAATCAAACTGGTAGTCCCGGTTTTGGAATCCAGGGGAAAATCTCTATGTATATGTGTTTTATGTGTTATGCTCTCGCATTGTTTATTTTATATGTTTTAGAATTTCTATGTAGGTAATTTATGTACGGGATTAAAACCTATATTTGGTATCGAAGTTGTTTTGGATTCAAGGGGATGGCTTTGTTATTGAGGGGTTTCGCTTGGGCCTGTAGTAGACCCTGCTCAGTGGGAGATCTGCGGGATCGATTCTAGTGGTGAAAGAAGATGGTGAGCAACGGAAAGATAGAGATCGAGAAATTTAATGGTCAGAGTTTTGAGTTATGGAAACTCAAGATGGAGGATCTATTGGTGGATAAAGATTAGTGGATCGTGGTAGATTCGAGTACTAAACCAACGAGAGTGTCCGATGAAGAATGGAAGAAGTTGGTTCTCAAATTCAGTATTACTGAATGTATTAGGGGAAGCTATGGTGAAGGATTTGTGGGACAAGTTAGGGAATTTGTACCAATCTAAGTCTCTGGTGAATAAACTGTTCCTACAAAAAAGGTTGTATAACCCAAGGATGAAATATGGAGACTCGGTCACAGAGCATCTGAACACATTTAATACTGTGGTAAGTCAGTTATTATCTGTTGATATTAAAGTTTCAGATGAAGATAAGTGCATCAGTTTGTTGTGTTCTCTACCAGATTCGTGGGATAGTCTAGTTATTGCAATAGGTATCAATGCAACTGCCTTGCAGTTTGATGAAATAGTCTCATCCCTATTGACGAAGGAGATGAGATGGAAAAATATGGAGAGCTAGAATGGTGATTTTTACAGATCCATTTGGGCACATCAAACCCAACCTACAAATTAGTACTATTAGGGCCCATCAAACCCTAATTCATTGTTACATGCCCTAAAGAAGTCAACCATCAAAATGCCTAGCTTCCTAAGGAGTTCCATGACTGAAATCATCCAAAAACTGCCTCTAAGAAGATCAACGTAGTTATGCCTTCATTAGGGTGCGCTGCAGTGCAGTCCATACAATGATAGTGTGATATGCAACGCACTTGAGCCCTCTTTGGCCTCCACTGGGCGAATTTGAGCGAAATTGCATTGGGGTTTGGGAATATTCTTATCCATTGGATGCATCTAGAAGTTTCCCAAGTTTATCTACTCCTTTGAGCTCGAATTCGGATGAGGTAGGGAGTTAAGGAACATCAATCCCTTTATCCCTTCCTCCATGGAGCTAAATTCTAAGATTGGGAGGGCATTCATTATCACCATTTATGGCATAACTTCCTTCATTCACCTATAAAAAGACCACTCATCTAAGTGATCAAGGGATGGAAATCATTGAATTACAGGGAGATGATGTTAGTATGAGACTTGAGTTGATTTCAAGTATTGTAATGATGTCAAAATGTCTTGCTTTTTATGAGGAGAGGATGGGATTAAACTCGAGGAGTGATGCTGAATCAAGCAAATTGGGTTGTAACTCTTCCTTTTAATCATAAAGTGTTCAAAGCTTTTTCCATATGATTGTGTTATTCATTGATTCTTTCATATGTGTACTATGAACTTGACTGCATATTATGTTTAATAAATAGATCATTATCGTATGCCTTGATCGGTTTTTGTCTTCTGTCTGTGTGCAGGTACTCTTCAAGCAGATTAAGTACGAAAAGGAGCGACAGAATTGGTCAAGGGAGATAAGTAGTAACCAAAGGCTATAGGTAGGCTTCTTTACCTCTTATTTAATCTATTGGTCATAGAAAAATTAGAGAATTCTTTGCACTGTTGTTCTAAACTTAGCTACTAGTCTACGGGTTTAAGCATTTATCCGTAGACACTCAAACTTCCCAAAAAAAATTGGCAACTCCGCTAGGGAGAGATCATCCATATTAGTAGCTTATTAGCCTCTTAATACATTTCTACATACTGTACTTGTGTTCATTGATTGAATTTCAGTCTTCTTTCATTGAAAATTGAGTCAAAACTGTGTCAAAATTGCCTTCAAAATGGCTTACTGTCACCAGCGCAGCCTAATGAAGGACACAGTGTGCTGCAATGCACTTCCCACACAAATATAGTGTGCTTCAGTACACTATCTCTCACTGATGCCTGTGTTGATCCCTTGAGGGTCAGTTTCCCATCTAGGAGCTGAAGTTTTTGCCAATTTTCTCATGTTTGAATGATTTGCTAAATGTCAATGATGTCTTGTCTCTGAAAATAGTTTTTTCATCTCCTTACTTGGGCCTTACTTAGACTAGGATTGATAAATGTTTCTTATGTATTTGCTTTGTCATTTTCAATCTATAGTCGAAAGTTAGTTTTTTGGTCGACTGATCTTTAGTGAAAGAAAGTGTCGTAAAATCATTTTTTTCTTCGAAAATTGAATTGTCGTCAAGTCTTCATTCATGAACGATCGATTGATTGATGTGTGCATATGATTATTCTTTTCATTTAAAGTGTCATAATTCCTCATTTCTTTTAAAATGAAAGTGTCGTAAAGTCTTCCTTTCCTTGAAAAGAAATTGCCGCAAAATTGTCATTTTTATGAAAAGGTTTATTGATCGATTGTGCATTAGTTTTCCTTTTTTGTTCATTCACATTAAGGGAAATCGAAAAGAAATACATGCATGTTGCTTTGAAAAGTTTGTGTGCTGATAGGAATAGTGTAGGGAATTTGCATTTAGATTGTGCTCTTTTCTATTTGATCAAAAGAAATCTCATTGATCTATCCCTAAGTAGCTAGGATTTTCATCATTAAATTGAATGGAAAGAATGCTTATCATGATAGTTTCATTCCTAGGAATTTTAGAATACATCACGTGGTGAGCTTGAAAGGAAAATTCCTAAGTAAGATCAATAAAAAATAAACATCAATTTTCCTAATGGAGCATTGTCATTAATGAGAACATTTAGTGGTTCTAGGCTAGAGACGTGTTCCAGCATCGTAAAACAAGGTAATTGTCACTAATTTGTCTGCAATACATCCCGAGTGCGATACCTCATTCCACGTACGTGAGTATATCGTAGCTTGTCCATGTACCTTCAAGTATATAGGGTGTTGTTACAGTACGTAAAGTATATGGGGATGCTCTCACTATGCAGTTTTTCATTAGACAACACTTATACAAACTGGGCTTCCACGTACCTTCGGGTATATATGGGAGGAAAACTCTAGTTTTCTATCCATCCTTAAGTAACTAAGTTGGTTTCCTTGTAAACTGTGATACACCAAACACAACATATGGGGAGATTTCCTGCCCTTACTTCTTAGTTCACCAGGAGATATTATGCAGTTCACAGTTGCTTGGTAAACCTTTTGCCTAGTATACCCCTTTTTGTTTATTTCTTTTTTGATAATAAAATTAATCCGAAATTGTGGAGGAAAATCAACCCATACCCCGTTGCTCGCGGAGAACAGTGAGCAAACCACCTTTGCCTCCCGAAGCAACACCAATTCAGGCAAAGCGGTCTCGCTTAACTGAGTCTAGTACATCAAGAACTCCTAGTTCTTCATCTGAGTTACCTGAATCATGTATTTAGATAAGTACAAAGACTCCAGTTACTCCAAGGCTTGTGTACCTGTTCAAACTGATCTTTCTACCTTGCAATCACAAGTTTCAAGTCAAGAAGTTCAAGTTCCTCAAGTTTTTGTACAACAACCACTTGTTTCTGGAGTTTAGCAACAACCTCAAGTTAGTGTACCCTTATCTGGACTGACCCAGGCTTACACTGGTATAGTTTATTCACAACCTGGCCAACCTTTCATTGCTAGACAACAACAACCATTAAATCCACAACAGTTGTACCAACAACAACAACAGTTGATTCAACAACTGTGGCAGCCTCAATTTCAACAACCCCAATTCCAACAATTCCAACCCCAGTTTGGACTTGTTTCACAAGCTCAACCTGGTTTTGGTCAATCTCAAGCTTACCAAAGTCCTAGACAACAAGGCTTTGCAGGTTATGGACAACCACCTTTTACTGGTTTTGTTCAACAACCATACCAAGATTACCAAATGCAGATGGCCTATGTCGGTATGCAAGGACCTATTGCTTAGGCAATTCCATCATATCCTGGGTATGCTCAGCCTGACTTGAATCGACAGTTGCCCTTTGTAGAAACTTTCGAATTACCAGATTTAAATCGACTCACTAATGATACAATCTTATATGCACCTTGGTGGACGGTAATTCCACATAAGTTACCATTTGATATTCTGAAGTTTAACGGAAATCCTAGAGAATACCCATCAAATAATGTTATGACCATTCATTTGTGGTGTTCATCAAACTCCTTAAATGACGATTCTGTTAGACTTTGTCTTTTCTAAAGAACACTTATTGGTCTAGCTGCTAAATGGTACAATGAATTACTAAGAGCTTCTTTTGATAACTTCACACTTTAGCCACTACTTTTTTGACCCACTTCCAGTTACCTATCAGATACGACACTAGAACAGAACTCCTAACCAACTTTAAATAGACTACCGATATCCATATATCAGATCATATTCATGAGTGGCAGCATCGTCAGCGAATGGTTAAGACATCTGTTCCCGATCAGATTTTAGCTGAGTGGTTCATAACATCCTTGTTGCCATCAATAACCGAGGATGTGGCAAAAGATGGAGTTGTTACAGAAGGGCAAGCCATTGCTCGTGCCCAATATTTGGATTTTATTTACACACAATCTGGGATGCTTTATAAAAAAATTCCCAAAGCACCTTGACCAACTTTCACTATTCCACCTCCTCCACAATTGAGTAAGCACTCTCATGTCGGTGATGATGTGATTGGTTCTTTAAGCACACAGTCAGCAGGAAGACCATCTGGTCAAACTCTTGTTATTTCCAATCAAACTACCAATGCATCAGAAAATACTCTTGCCTCCGAGATTAATGCCATGTCATTTGACAAAGGAAAAAATCCAAAGCAACCAGCAGGCAAGAAAAAGGGGAAAAACAAAAAGAAACAAGAAAATTCCCCTCCAAAGAAATCATCTGATTCCTCTACTTTAGCAAGGAAACCTCATTATCCATGTCTGATATGTAATGACGAGCATTATACAAGAGATTGTCCACATCGTTCTGAGGTCTCCAAAATTTTTAAGACTTCAAACACCTCGACAGTGTTGATTGATCCATTTCCAACCTCAGAGACACATTTGGTTGCAACAGACCATGCTTCCACATCCCAAGTACTCATGTTATCCATCACAAAGCCACAAAATGATGCTTTGGTGTCAACAAGAAACAAAGAATATAGAAATCCGTTGTCATCAAAAAATCAAGCCACTAATCAACCTAATCCTTCTACCTTGACTTCATCTGAAGTTGTTCCACCCATTGTACCTGAATTGACAATAAAACCACCAAAGGGAGTTGTGCACAAATCGACATTCAACCCTCGGGCTCAAGCAGCTCAAAACTATAACATAGTGGAAGATCTTTCTCAATCACCTTCCAGTATGTCGACACTCGAGGTGTTGCAAAACAATCCCTCCTAAAAATAGGCTTTACTGTCAGCAATAGGCAGAATAGATCCTATGGATTCAAATCTTGTGGTTTTTAACCATGCAGGCTATTCACCACAGTTGTCGACGCATTGAGCTTTCCTAATCCAAGTAAAAGCTCTCAATACGAATTCTCACTGAACTATTATTGATGAGGGGGCATCTACTTGCATTATGTCTATGAGTTTCTAGAAAATACTTGGTTCACCACCGTTATCATGATCACCAACTACGTTAAAAGCATTTGATGGAAGAACATATGCTCCATGTGGGATTTTGAGTAACCTGCAAATCTAACTTGGGGGAAAAACAGTTACTGTTGAGGTTGAGGTAGTTGACGGACCCCTAGATTACAACATTTTACTGGGAAGGCCTTGGGTATATGCTATGGCTGTTGTGGTTTCCACGTACTTTAGTACTATTGCATTCCCTTTTAAAGGTGGAATCACAGTCATTGATCAGCAAGCCTTCTTTGCCAATAGTTCACAGGCTACGAGAAGCATTTCATTGGTACACGGATCCCCGTTGTCACTTCAAAGTGTTGGAGTAGGTCTCTTTAAAGATCCTTCCATGATGGGTACTTTTACCCTCCCGTCACCATCTGAATTGGCGGAAGTGGCAAGAGTAGAGACTTGCAACATGATTTCCTCCACCTCATCTGATTTAAGGAGTATTTCCAACCAATTTGAAGATGATAGTAATATGGAGGTGTTGCCATTAAGCCCCTTTGAATCATCATAGCAATCAATCTTTCGGCTTGTGCAGCAAACCCAAATCTGCACTCAACTTTTGTATGGGTAGATAGGTTGTTAGAATATGGTACCTCTTCGGATCCTTTTTCACGTATACATTCTACAAATGAAGGAATCATCCAATCAATGATGATATGAGAGGAACCGTGGGAAGATTATCATCATCGTTCCCATCTTCCAGATGACATCGAAGATTATTCAAATGAACTAAACCACCCATAAATTGTTGATTTCCTGTCGAATTCCATTAAAATAGATACCGTAGATTCTGAGCGTAATTTGTCAAACATAGAAGAAACAATTTCTATAAACATTTTTACCAAGCCTAACATTGTAGAAAACATTCATGTCGACAAATCTTGTTCTCCATTGGAACTTGATAATTACCATGCTCTATTTCGTGAATTTAGAGATATTTTTGCATGGTCTTACGATGAGATGCCAGGAATTGACTCAAGCATTGTTGAACATGAGATTAAAATGTACCCTGATGTCAAATCAGTACGACATTGGCTTCGACCTGTTCATCCTAAGAAAGTTGTTTCCATTAAAGCAGAGGTTGAAAAACTTTTGCGTGTTGGTTTCATTTTCTCTGTACCTCTTACCGACTAGGTATCTAATATTGTTCCAGTTATGAAAAAACAAGGGACAATCAAGCATGTCCAAAAGAAAATTATCCTACACCCTTTATCGTCCAGATTATTGATGAATCTACCGGATGTGAAATCTTTTCATTCATGGATGGATTTTCTGGCTACAATCAATTCAATATTCGCCCATAGGACCAATCCATGACAGCTTTTATTTGTCCGTGGGGCACATTCGCCTATCGTAAGTTACCTTTTGGTTCGAAGAATGCAGGGGTTATATTTCAGATGGAAATGAATTATGCCTTCCATGACATCAAACACATTGTTCAACCTTATCTTGATGATTTACCTGCTCATTCACAAAAGTAGACTGATCACCTGCAACATTTGAGAGCAATATTTTTACGGTGTCAACACTGCAAGATAAGACTCAATCCACACAAGTGTGTGTTATGTGTTGGCTCTGGTCGATTGCCTGGATTCGTGGTCTCAAAGGATGGAATTTGACTCAATCCAATTAAGGTTCAGGAAATCCATGACTTGCCTCCACCTTCAAACCTGTTATAGTTACAAAGACTTCAAGGGAAGGCAAACTTTTTGAGAAGGTTCATTCCAAAATATGCTCAGTTAGCCAAAGGTTTTATGCGTCTATTGAAGAAAGGGGTACCCTTCCATTGGGATCAGGTTGCGCAAGCTTCCTTTGATGCTCTTAAAGATTCCCTGATTAGAGCATCATTAATGTATGCCCCAAACTATCAAAAAGACTATTACATGTATCTCATCGCTGCAGATACAACCATTGGCATGGTTTTAGTCCAAGAAGAAAGTGGAATTGAACATCCTATTTATTATTTGAGTCATAATCTCAACGATACAAAAAGTAAGTATTCCTATGTTGAAAAGTTAGCTTTGGCAGTCGTTCAAGTTGTGCAGAGATTTCGTCATTACATCCTCCTTTGTAAAACTACCATCATATCGGATTGCAACCCTATGACATACATTTTGTCACGTCAATTGATGGGGGGAATATTCCAAATGGATAGTTATTTTGCATGAGCTTGATTTGGAGTTCATCAAATCTAAATCAAAGAAATATCTTGTTTTTGCCGAGTTATTTTAGCGATCTTCCCTCATCCTCCAATGATTCAACATCAGAAGCATCAATCTTGGATGATTCTCTATTTCTTATCTCATCAAGTGATCCATGGTATGGAGATATATTGGTCTATCTCCAGACCCAAGATTTTCGGCCTAATACCTCTCGCTCTAAACAGCGACGTACCCAATACCAAGCCAAATATTATCTGATCATTGGTGATACACTTTATCGTCGCGGTGTCGATACAATTTTATGTAGGTGCCTCACTCATGAGGAAGTCAAAAAATCTTTGAATGAATGTCATTCAGGTATTTGTGGTGGACATTTATCTGGTTACACCACCACACAGAAAATTATCTGTGTTGGTTACTTCTGGCCAACCATATTCAAAGATTGCATTATTACTATCAGAAGTTGCCATTCTTGCTAGATATTTGACCGAAAAACCAAATTGCCACCTGCACCACTGCATCCAGTCATTGCTATTGTCCCATTCACCAAATGGGGCATTAACTTTATGACATGTAACCGCACCTCGGCTGGGGGGCATGGGTATATTATAGTCATCGTTGACTATTTTACCAAATGGGCCGAGGCGATAACAACATTGAACAACAGTGGTGAAAAGGCTACTTTATTTTCTTCAACCATGTGGTTGCCAGGTTTGGTGTTCCACAAGCCATAGTTACAGATCATGGATTACATTTTCTCAATCACATGATGGTTGATTAGACCACCAAGTTAGGATTGTCACATGATAGTTCTACTCCATACTACTCGCAAGCTAATGGACAAGTTGAGGCTATCAATAAATTCCTTAAGCGCATGTTGCAAAAGATGATTGGAGTTCATAAAAGAAATTGGTATTTAATCTTGTACTCATCTCTATGGGCATATTGAACCTCATTGAGAAATATGACTGGATTAACACCCTTTCAGTTAGTGTATGGTTTGGAAGCAGTCTTACCAATCCAATGTGAAATCTCATCTCTCAAACTCACGATTGACCTACTACCCATCACTTCTGAAGAAGAAGCGTGTTTCTTGGAGTTAATCCATTGGATGAAACCCCTCATGATGTCACATTAGCTAACAAAGCACATAATAAACGTATTAAGGCGCAATATGATAAAAATGTCAAGCCTCGTGTCTTCTCAGAAGGTGACCTAGTCTTGCTTTACGATCAAGAGTCTGATAAACTTGGCACATGAAAATTTGAACCGCTATGGATGGTCCCTTATATTATTAAGCGTGTTTTGACAAAGGTGCCTACCAGTTAGTGGACTATGATGGGATTCCATTGTCACAGCCCCGAAATGGGTTGTACCTTAAACGTTACTATGCTTAGTTAAGTGTAGTAAAACTCATTGTATATATGCTTTGATTACATGTGTGTGTGGTTCTTTTAGAGTTCTTATTTGGTTAAGTAATCCACTTTGCATTTGTTGCAGATGTCGAACTTTTTGGAATCATTTGTTGGTTATGCCGATGGGGCTAGTCATAGTACGTAGAATCTATCCTCTGCAGCATGGGCCATTTTTGCTCCAAGTGGCAAGTTAGTGAGTTTTATAGTGATTTGTATTGGTCAATCAGCGAACATTATCACTGAGTATAGCACGTTGATTGAACTTCTCTCTGATGCCATTTCACTTGGCATACGCCGAATCATCATTAGCCTAGACTCACAACTCGTTGTACTACAACTTATTGGCGTTTATACCATCTGAAACCCAGCAATTCATCGCATGTTCCTTAGAGTTCGTATTTTGGAAAGGTATTTTGAGTTTATTCAATATCAACATATTTCCATAAATAGAAACATTAACTGATTCTCTAGTGAATTATGTCTTAAATAGACATTTGCGACATATGTAAAATAAATATTTTCAATTCACATAATCAGTTGAATAGGATTTCATCACTTAACCATAATAAAACTCTGAAAGTAAAATAGATAGTTGTTTTAAAAGTTTTTACAAACACTTTGTGTCCAAGACAAAAATTGGTCATCTGACCCAAAAACTCGAAATGTGTGCAGAAAACATCTAAGTAAACAAGTCACAACTTGTGCTATCATGCGTAAAAGTCTCATCCAATGACTTGGCACACCAATGGTGTGGCATTGCAGTCACATAGGAAACTCCTCGATCTGGACATCTGAAATTCCTAGGGTCAAACCCTCTATGTGGTCTTGTAGCTCAGCCAATGCCTCGACTAAATCTAAGTCTCAGAGAATTGCTCTCCCAATAGGTCTTTGTGTTGCCCACCTGCCACTCGTTGGTGCCCCACAAGTCAAACAGGTCCAACATATGCATACATAAAAAAATGATTTTCTTTAGTCTTGGAGTTAATTAAAAAACACAAAAGAACGTAGAAACTTTAAAATCAAAAAACATTTTGGTCAAACAATTTTCCGATAGCACCCCACTATGCTCCAATTGGTAACATCAAGTCTGGATCACCACGGAAATCCACTGTTGAATATGGATATTCTACGATGGCCATATCCTATCTATCAAACCACTCAAAGAATGCAGGGGTAAATGAGATCAATGATTGACCAGCATGCATAGCCATAAGATCTACCCATCTCTACATCTGTGAATCCCTAGGTCCAGATACACCCAGTGAAACAAGTTGTGGCTGCATAAGTGGAATTCTCTCCAAGGCGAAAGAAATTAGGATCAACCCATAGCGAAATTTCTTTGTCTTTCCACTTTTCACCTTGATCAGTTGTTCTTTCGCAAATGAAAGTACAACCTCGCACTAGTTGAACACTCTTGGCTCTAAACACTCTAAAGCATATTGCATGTATGATCTATTTGCTAAGTGTAGTGTCACACTACTAGCCAATTTAGCAATGGCAAAGAGGATCGTCCTCAATGGTAAATCACTAACATCGCTAATGTTAATCTTTCCATCTCTGCTAGGCTATCCACCTTCCCGACAGAACTGTCATATGTAGTCTCTCACTTATTCACCTCCTTTGGAAAATCCAGATAGTGAGATGGGGGCACCTCATCTCGATAGTCCAGTCAAAAAGTAGATGTCATCGATGGTAAATGGGATCACTTTGTCCCTAATGTAAAAGGCCTGATCAATAGGATCCCATGAACGAACAAGGAACTGTAAAAGCTCAATCTACTGTCGCATGCTAGATAGTCGGAAATACTTGAGTAACCTGCAATTCCTTAGGGCCTCAACCATACCCTGATTATTTAGGGCAATCATATCTTGTTCTTCGTGCTCTCGTTCTCTCCATATAATCACCATTTTGATCCGATGAATGTCTGCAATACAACCATTAGACAAATTATGATCCATTTCTTGCAAAAACCAGAGCAAAATTTGGGAGAAAATAGTTGTGTGAATTTGGGTTTTGCACCCAGTGCACCCCTACCTTAGAGACATTGCACTACAATGCATGCAGCCTTCTATGTGTGTGCAATGCAGCACACCTTTCAATGATGAAAGGGTGTGTTGATCCCAGAGTTCAAAATTGAAACCCTAGGGGCCTCAAAAACTCAAATTTTTTGCTTGAAACTGAAAATGAATGGAATGAAATGAAAGAGAATAGAGATAGCTCCTACCTAGTCCGGATGGCACGAGGAATGGTCCACTGAATCCTCCACAATTAACTGGTGAACTTCGAGGTAAAAACTACTCAAAAGAACCAAAATCAAAGGGAAAATGTGAAATGGTAAAAATGAATGGTAAAACTTGTTTTATGTTTATTTCTTGCACATTAATCGATTAAACATTATTTTTATTCATTTTATCCATGAAATAGGTATTTTTAATCTATTTTGATGGTGTTTTGAGCAGGATTAACAACTAAGATGCAGAATTTGATGTCCTCAAATGTAAATTGAACGTCTTTGACCACAAAGCAAACTTTTATCTCTTTTACGAGCTTTGTTAAAAACGAAAAAGGAACCCCCTTTGGAGTCCTCTTTAAGCTTTTATTAGACTCTCTAAATATGAAAAGATTTCTGAGTGCTTGTCTTTTCCAACTCGTTAAATGATTGGAAACGATATCTCTCTTATGTTATTTTACATTTTTTCTGACTTGAGAGATTATTTTACGAAAAAGAACTTGTGGAGTTTCCTTTTTTTCCCTTTTCAAAATCTCTAAACATGAAAAGGACCGAGCTATCTTTGTCATTAAACTCATTAAAAACATAAAATAGCGACAAACTTGTCCATCTAGACAAGACCAAGTTTCACCTTCACTAGACTCGTCAAAACATCAAATAGCGATGGATTCACTCGAAGGGTGAAATTATACAATAAGCATATGTTATCCTCCTCAAGCTTGATAAAAAATAAAGAGATACTGGTCAGCAGTGACTGGGGAAAATTGGAAAAAGGGGAAAACACTTTATGGTAGCAAGTTTCTCTTGAACATGACACTTTCACCTCATCACCGTGACTATGTGGGTTGGGTCATTCAGCTTGATGGTTATCACACCATTGGTCTATCATACCATCCATTACTTTGTTTTGGGTCAATTCTACCAATTCATCTTAGTGTCGCTGACATGTTCAAGAGAAGTCCTGAAGATGAACCATCGTTGCTGGTTCGAAACGTCGATGGAAAAGAATCCTTATGCGATGTATCCGGAAGAGAATCTAAACAAAGAAGTCATTTAGTTCAAACTTCATCCTTTGCAATACCATAAACCTTCATTTTCATGACTGCCATTCTTGAACCTTCTATCGTCAGTCGATTTTCATCTCCAAAATCATTTACCTTGTTTTGTGTCATTGATGTGGGATACATCAAGGCCCTCCTGCGACAAGTCACTTCTTGTCGACATCAGCATATTATCTAAGAAGTTGACTTAGAAACACCCCTTCAGTACCTTGAGGCTTGCATACTTCAATGGCAGGTTTCTTGCTTCTAGCGATAGGTTGACATCATTGGCCTTCGACCGAAAGACTTTGTATCGTGTTCGACATCAAATCATTTATTCACACCATGCGAAATGTATTGCAGTACCTTGAGGGTCATTATCATTATCGGTGATTCCTCTCGCATCTGTTAACGGCTTACATCATTGGTTGGAAATCAAATGATGTCTTCCCATGTTTGACTTCAAATCATCTATTCACATGGTTAGACTTGTACATGAGTGAAATATTGAATGGAATTGAAAACTCAGATCTAGTTTCATCCATCAAGGCTGCGATATTTTCAGGAGTACTAAGTCAGATGTACAATGGCCTTACATTCATGGTCATCCATTCATGGGTCTATATCTATAGACGACTATATTTATACATGTAACGAAAATTTATAAGCTGAGCATGGGTATGCCTTCCCTCAGCAAGTTCATGAGAAAAATTCAAATTTTCATGATATATGTATTATAATTGATGCAGGTCACCTTCCGCTTCAAAACCTCCTCTCCACATGATAAAGCATTTCACTTGACATACATATTTATGACTTCATGCTTTAGGGGCCAACTATTATAGATCCATTTGGACACATCAACCCCAACCTGCAGATCAGTACTATTAGGGCCCATCAAACCCTAATTTAGTTGTTACATGCCCTAAAGAATTCAACCATCAAAATGCCTAGCCTCCCAAGGAGTTCCATGACTGAAATCATCCAAAAACTGCCTCTAAGAATATTAGTGCAGGCAAGCGTTCATTATGGTGCGCTGCAGTGCAGTCCATACACTAATAGGGTGTTATGTAGTGCACTTTAGCCCTATTTGGTCTGCACTGGGTGAATTTGAGCGAAATTGCATTGGGGTTTCAGAATATTCTTATCCATTATATGCATCTAGAATTTTCCCAAGTTTATCTACTCTTTTGAGCTCGAATTTGGATGAGGTGGGGAGTTAAGGAACATCAATCCCTTTATCCCTTCCTCCATGGAACTAAATTCTAAGTTTAGGAGGGCATTCATTATCACCATTTATGGCATAACTTCCTTCATTCACCTATAAAAAGGCCACTCATCTAAGTGATCAATGGCTAGAAATCATTGAATTATAGGGATATGTTGTTAGTATGAGACTTGAGTTGATTTCAAGTATTATAATGATGTCAAATATCTTGCTTGTTATGAGGAGAGGATGGGATTGAACTAGAGGAGTGATGTTGAATCAAGCAAATTGGGTTGTAACTCTTCCTTTTACTAATAAAGTGTACAAAGCTTTTTACATATGCTTGTGTTATTCATTGATGCTTTCATATTTGTACTATGTACTTGATTCCATATTATGTTTAATCAATAGATCATTATCATATGCGTTGATCAGTTTTTGTCTTCTTTCTGTGTGCAGGTACTCTTCAAGTAGATTAAGTATGGAAAGGAGCGACATAATTGGTTAAGGGAGATAAGGAGTAGGCAAAGGCTATAGGTAGGCTTCTTTACCTCTTATTTAATCTATTGGTCATAGAAAAAGTATAGAATGGTTTGCACTGTTGTTCTAGACTTAGCTACTAGTCTAGGTGTTTAAGTGTTTATCCGTAGACACTAAAACTTCCCAAAACGGTGATGCCCTGTATGTACAAGGAAGGTCACAGAACAGAAACAAAAATAATTCATCGAGTGGGAGATCTAAATGTCCAGGAAAACCTATAAAGGTGGTGTGCTGGAAATGCGGAAAGGAAGGGCACTACAAAAGGGACTGTAAATCTAAAGCTCCTGAAAAAGGAAAGGGATTTGGTGATGCGCCTTCTACAGAGGCAAAAACCACCTCAGATGAAGGTGGGGATGTGTACTTGGCTTCTTCAAGTACACATATAGATCATGAGGCATGGTTGATTGACGCAGGTGCATCCTTTCACTTCACTCCCCATAGAGAGTGGTTCTGCGAGTATGAGAAATATCATGGTGCTGATGTCTTCTTGGGGGATGACAGGAAGGCTAGAATCATTGGTTACGGAAAAGTCAAGTTGAAGTTGCAAGGTGGAAGTATTAGAACAGTTTCGGGTGTTCTGCACATTCCTTCATTAGCCAGAAATTTGATTTCTGTAAGCAAGATGGATGATGCAGGTGTAAAAATAGTGTTCGAGAAAGATACCTGCAACATGGTTCGGGGAGCACTGGTATTGATGCAGGGAGTTTGGATTGGAACTCTATACAAGCTGCAAGGTAGCATTGTTATTGATGGATGCAACAGTTTTGTGGTTCCTGAAAGCGAAGCAGAAAATCTAGTGGTCTCTAGAGAAAAGACCATGCTATAGCATCAAAGGCTTGGACATATTGGAGAGAAGGGCCTTCAAATACTTCATGGTAAAGGTATGGTAGAAGGTATGAATAATAGCTCTCTGGATTTTTATTTCTGTGAAAATTATGTATATGGGAAGCAGAATCAAGTGAGTTTCCCCTCTGGTGGTAAGAGGACGAAACATATATTAGAGCTTGTGCACAGTGGTGTGTTTGGACCTGTGAAGGTTCCATCACTGAGTACGTCTATGTACTATGTATCATTTATATATGACTTCTCAAGGAATACATGGATATATTTCCTTAAGAAGAAGTCTGAAGTATTTGAAAGGTTTAAAGAATTTAAGGCTCTAGTGAAAACCTAGACAGAGAAGAAGATAAAGGTGCTGAGGAGAGGTAATGGTGGAGAGTTTTTCAAGAAGGAATTTGAAGAATTATGTAAGAAGAGTGGTATAGCACAACAGGAGACTACTCCATACACGCCTAAGAAAATGGAGTTGCAGAAAGAATGAATAAGACATTGATGGAAAGGGAAAGGAGCATGCTCAGTGGTGTCGGGTTAGGATAGGAATTCTGGGCAAAGGCGGTGGAGACAGCATGTTACCTAGTCAACAGATCACCTTCATTAGCGTTGGAGGATAAGACTCCACAAGAGGTATGGACTGGTAAGAAACCCTCTCTTTCACATCTAAGGGTATTTCGATGTGATGCATATGTATATGTTCCAAAGGAGAAAAGAACAAAGTTGGATAGTAAATCTGAAAAGTGCATCTTTTTTGGGTATAAGGATGGTTTAAAGGGTTATAAGCTTTGGAAACCAGTAACAAGGAAGGTTGTGTACAGATGAGATGTGGTGTTCAGAGAGGTGAAAGATGTTATTAAACATGAAGCTCCATCAAAGTAACCTGAGAAGATAGAGTTTGAGCTAGAGGAGGAAGAACCAGACTCTACAACAAAAGAGGAATCAGAAGATGAAAAGCCACAAACTCTGGTTGTGAGAAGATCAGTTCGAGAAAGAAGGGAGCCAGAAAGGTATAGTCCATATGCTTTCTGTTCAAATTTTTCTCTATCTATTACTGATGATCATCCCAGAACTATGAAGGAAGTAGTGGATTCAGAGGATGGAAAACTCTAGAAAGAGGCCAGGGTTGATGAAATGGCATCTTTGCACAAAAATGAGGCTTGGGATCTAGTGGAGTTTTTGGTTGGAAGGAAACCCATTGGCAGGAAATGGGTGTTCAAGAAGAAGACAAATGTAGAAGGAAAGGTGGAGAAGTACAAAGCTCGGTAGGTAGCAAAAGGTTATTCTCAGGTGCCCGGAATTGATTTTGGTGATATTTTTTCTCCTGTTGCCAAGGTGGCTTCTATTAGATTACTTTTATCTATTATTGTTGCTTTTTATTTTGAGGTAGAACAGATGGATGTGAAGACAACATTTCTTCACGGGGATCTGGAAGAGGACATCTACATGAAGCAACCTAAAGGCTTTGCGGTGAAGGGTAAGAAAGAACTAGTATGCAAGTTAAAGAATTATTTGTATGGGCTAAAACAGTCACCAAGGATGTGGTATCATAATTTTGATACATTTACAAGGGGACTTAGCTTCACCAGAAGTAAAGCATATCACTGTGTGTATTTTAAATTAATTGGTGACCATGTTATTTATATAGTCTTGTATGTGGAATAAGTGTTGCTAGTTGGAAATGACAAAACAATTATCCAGGATTCGAAGACCCAATTGTCCTCCAAATTCGACATGAAATATCTTGGTGTTGAAAACTATATTTTGGGCATGGAAATTAAAAGAGATTGGGCAAAGAGGAAGCTCTGGTTAAACCAGAGGAAGTATGTCGAAACAATACTGCAGAGGTTTAATATGCAAGATAGTAAACCAGTGAAGGTTCCTATTCCTGCAGGTGTAAATTTATCTACTAAGCAGTGTCCCAAGACACAAGAAGAGGAAGAGGACATGTCCCATGTTCCATATGCAAGTGCAGTCAGTAGCCTAATGTATGCAATGGTATGTACTAGACCAGACATTGCACTTGCAGTGGGAGTATTGAGCAGGTTTATGTCAAAACCAGGGAAGGAGCAGTGGACAACAGTGAAGCGGATTTTCAGGTATTTGCATGGCACTAGTGATTATGGTTTGTGCTACAAAGGAAGACCAGGATTGGACAGAGTTTTGGATATTCATGGCTTTGTTGATGCAGACTGGGCTGGAGATCTGGATTAGAGAATATCTACAAGTGGGTATGTGTTTAACCTATTTGGAGGTGCAGTTAGTTGGATGAGTAAGAAACAATTTGTAGTGGCACTATCAACTACAGAGGCAGAAAACATGGCAACCACTCATGCAAGCAAGGAAGCAATTTGGTTTCAGAGATTGTGTTCATGTATGGGGTTAGCATAGGGAGCTATAAGAATATACTGTGATAGCCAAAGTATAATTTTCTTGGCAAAGAACCTTGCTTACCATTCAAAGACAAAGCACATTGATGTTCAATGTCACTTTGTGAGGGATATGATAGAAGACAAAAGGGTGGTGCTAGCAAAGGTGGACACTTTGAAGAATACTACAGATGCATTGACAAAATATGTGAGCTTTGAGAAGTTCTTTTGGTGTAGAGAAACAATGGGCATTGTAGGGTTGGACAAATGACTAAGATCTCCTGTGGAAAGAAAACAACAAATGGGAGAATGTTGGGTTGTGTTATATTCTTTCCATGACTAGCTACCCTAGTTAACCAGGGGGTTAGAGGGGGGGTGGAGCCCCCCCTCCTTTGTGTTGATTGCACAGCGGGGGGGTCATATGTGGTTTGAGGGGGGCGGCCAGACCCCCTATATGGGGTCCGGGGCAGCGCCCTGGGGAAAAAATTTTGGACCCTATATTAGGTGGTTGAACCTACCTATGGTTTTGTGCATGGTTTTCGCACATGGTTTTGGGCGCAATGGTTTTTGGTCCATGGTATTGGATGCTTCGACATGTACATATATGTATTGTAACATTGAAAGGAACATAATGAAAAATCAAGCTGGTAGTCCCAGTTTTGGAATCTAGGGGAAAATCTCTGTGTATATGTGTTTTATGTGTTATGCTCTCGCAATGTTTATTTTCTGTGTTTTAGAATTCGTATGCAGGTAATTTCTGTACAGGGTTAAAACCTACAACCTATTTATTACTAAACAATATCATTCTAAAATAAAACTCAAACAATATAAAAAGAGATAGTGAAATAATAGTTATTTTGACTATATAGGTTGTGGTTAAGGTTATCCAAGCTAGCATATAAACTAAACATTGCATCATTCATTCCTATAGCTATCCTAGATAGATCCTTCTAGTAGATATGATGGATCATTTGATTTGGTAACCAATTATCATGCATGTTAGGACTTAGGCAAAAATGAGACTACAACATCTCACAACCATTAGGTAAGTAAATTTACTAAATTCAGATCAATTTAACAATAAAATGTATAACAACAATAATAGTCAACTTTACTATTTGAGATATAATTAAAGGCACATAATGGCAAGAAATAATAGGAAAATGTAAGGAAATGTTAGGCAAGGCCTAGGATTTTGAGGCATAGGAGATGGTTGGGAGGTGCTTTGAACAATCTGATTATGAGGCTCTTCACTTTGCTTCCCAATCCCTAGGGTAATTTGGTCACCACCCTTTTGTGCAGACACTCACCCTCGAACTCCAGGAATTCCCTTCCTTGCTTCTCAATCCCTTGAGAAATCCATTCCTTGGAAAGGTTTCCTTGCATTGAAAGGGTATCATAACCAAGGAATATCCCTTCCTCAACACTATCATACCATCCATCGCATTATTTATTGTAATCAGTTGGCACCATTGGATCTAGTGTCCCACAATCGCCCTGTTCTTGAAATCTTTGGCCTTTGTACATTGTTGTTGTTCCACTTTGTGGCCAAATTTTTTCATCTATATCAGGTAGTCTCATGTTTATTCCTACATCACATACAACAAAACTTTCATGAGATTCATCATAAAAAAGATGTAATAATTTTAAATCATACCTCATTAACAGTTTATTCTTGCAATGAACATGGAATTTTATTTTGATTCCTATCACAACAAACCTAGGTCAATTCATAAACCAAATCATCGTAAATTAAAATATCACATCAGGTTAGGTCAAACCCAAAATATCTTCAACCAAAATAATAAATCATATTCATGATTTAGCAAAGTTCATAAATCAATAAAATATTGATACTTATCTTGATTTTATGGATTTCTCTTCCTCATAAACACATAAGATCAACTGAATAACCTGGAAATCTCCTAGTGCCTTCTCTTCTCTTTGACCATCCAATAATAGTGGATACATGGGATATACATAAGTTCATTCACTACCCCGTGAATATGGAAACTACCAAACCAAGTAGTATTATGCCGATAGGCAACATGTGTATTCCACACCTCACAGGCCCAGAAAGTCCCATATATATGTGTCCCAAAAATAGGCCTAAATAGTCCCATGCATGTTAATCATAAAAATTTACATAGGTCCGGACCATCCAATACTCACCCGTCCTAACACATACACATCTACATGTATCACAATACAATGTGCACATAACACAATGCCACGTGCACATAGCATAATATAACATACATACGACACAATATAATGTATACATATACATGTACCTACAACACATGCACATATACACATGATTCAACACATTACACATAGAATCCATAGACCACATCGTCTCTATTCATGTGAACCAAGCCATACTACCTCCTTTATTTTTCCATGTTCAAAATCTTTGCATGGGAAATGTAAGAGTCATGCTCACATGATGTTAGAATCATCAATGAGTAGGAATTCCATTTTTTTAAATAAATTCTTCTTTTCACGCAATTCACAAACAGTCATATTTCCATTTGAATGAATCATGAAATTCTATCAGACATAAGGCATTTTCATAGATATATTTGAATAAGCATAATCATGTATACAATACATAAGCACATTTGCAAATAAATTTAGGGTTAAAAGAACTCCCTTAAGCATAATCAAGCATTGGTTAGTGGAATTATTTTTCCCAAATTCCCCATATTATTGTATAATGTTCATGCCAATTTCCCCATATTGTTCAACATTCAATTCATGCACTACCTCTTTCTTGAAAATTTGTGGCTTTCCTACCACCCAACCAAATTTTTCCAAGGTCCCAAGTATGTAATTCAAAAAAAAAATCATAACATCAATAGGAAATTCAAGATTCAAAATAAAATTCAAGATTCAAAATAAAATTCAACGTCACAAAAATAAAATAAGATCCATAATCACAATAATAATGGAAATCTACACGCAAAATAACATGTCCATGAAAATTCAACACTAAATTAATAGGAAACCATAAACTTAAATTTTAATGTCATAACATATGAACATCAAACAATTAGTCTAAAAAATTGACTGAATGTCCTGAGCATAACATTCATGGCACTCTCATCCATCATACCATGCATATACATGTGCATCGAAATAAATTTCCTTTGTTTTTTAGGTTGTGGGGATAGTCTCATTTTAAGTGATCCTCCCCAAAGGACCAACACGAGATGGGTTTCCTTTCCCTCTTAGTTTCACGAGGAATTTTCCTGCCATCACCACTCCCCTTTTCTAAGGGTTCAGTCTAATATGTCAATTTTCGCAATTGTTCCTGCAACTCATAGTTACATTATGTTAGTTCTTGTTGTTACTTGGCAAGTTTCTTCATTTCTGCCTTGCAGATCCTAAGCTCAGCTTCCAAATCCCTGTGTTGATCCTTTAGGTATTTTATTCTTCCAGAGGAGCTTCCCCTCTTTAATTTCATGCCATGTACCACTAGTCATGTTTTCCCTATCTCTGCCACTAAGTCTTTCCCTATGCTACCACACACCCTTAGATATTAGTTCATTAATAAAATAATACATATACTATTGGTCATCTTACCAAGTGAACTCAAACATGTTTCCCTATAGTTTTTCACACATCATAGGATTGTTATCAGCTATACATCACAATCAAAATCAACATTTACTTATGCTATTTTTCAAATTCATGAGCAAGCGCACACGCACACACACATGCACATTATTCATAAGTATTATCCTGCAATTTGAAATGTTGGATCCATGCTAATAGGGTAATCATAATTAGCCTCTTTACCTAGACCACATTTACCACTTAGATTAGTTCTTTAAACACTTTAGAAATATTTGGCCTTCTTATTAAGGCCAACAATCATGGTACCTATAGTCTCGTAGAGTCAGTTTAAGGAGAAACATGTTACGTTAGCATGCATCTCATTCTTAAATTTTCATATTCACAAAGAGAATGCATGACAAGACCTATAGGAAATCTCAAGTTAGCACATAATCCTTTTATTTTACTATCATTACATTCATTTTTAGCTATAAATTATCAATACATAATCCAAATAGTGTAAATGATCAGCTATTCAATCAAATAGTGTACCTCTAATCATATAAATCATGGGATCCTTCCAACGCATGCAAATTCATATACATAAGTATGTTTATATGATAAATATAACAGTATGCACTAGAAACAACATAGGGATTTCCAAAATCCCTCATATCATATCTGCATTCATATTCCAAGTGTGTACAAGTAAACCACTCATCTATCAGTGCTAATACATGTTAATTTATGGTATGTTCTATGCTTATAGTAGTTTACTTATCTTTCTTATTATTATCCACAGATTAGCAATCACATGTACATAAAGTACAGTGTAGATAGAACATTAAATGATCGACAAAAAACAAGCCAAGACAAGAGACACAAGATGTGGCGGCTAGCCAGGGACAAAACCCACAATGTGTGGTGAAACCTTTTGATCAAATCTTCTTTTATCTTTAATAATTTAGTAGAGAGAAATAGTATAAAGAGAATCTGATTTATATCAGTAGTACCAAACCTAAATCAGCAGCATTAGCATTATCAGCTTCATCATCAAAACTAGGGCATTCAATATCTCGCAAACCGACCATCGGATCGACTTGATTCCACCACCAAAAATGTGGCCTTCAGAGGAGGTCTAGATGGACCTATAGCGTAGTTCTGAGGAGGGGATCTTCTTGTCAACGCTGGTCAAACTTTTGTTCTGCAGTTGCAGCCCTAAAACTGCGTCCTTCCTTCCACATGTGTGAGAGAGAGTCTCTTTTCTGTGCAGTAGAGAAGAGCCTCTTTTCTGTGTAGGAGAGAGAGAGAGAGATGTGATGAGATGAGTGAGTGCAAATGAGGAAAAGTCCTCCTGTATTTATACACATCTTATGATAATTGAATAGATGCGATTGTTGGGCTTCTAAGCCTACATGAGTGCAGATCGGCTTGATAATTATTCCATAATCAAAATAAATTCATATCTCCATAAATACTTATCGGAATCATATGATCTTTAGATCAGTCTTACACCTCTCAACGAGAGGAATATAATAAAAATATTATGAACCATGAATAAGATGACCCACATGGAGTTTGGCCCTAGTTGCCAATTTTAACACTCCCTCTCAACTAGGGAGAACTCCATCTGCAATCTGTCTGTCAGTCACTACTATTCATCCATCAAATGCACTGCTCTGTACAGCTTGACCCTTGCCCTGCTCTGCTCTATTCTGCCTGTTCTGCTTTGTCTTGTTCTGCCCTATACTAATCAGTACTACTCTGCTCAGTTCTACTCTTCTTTGTTCTGCTCTGCTCTGCTTTGTTTTGTTCTGCTCTGCTTTTGTCCAAATTATGAAGAAGAAGAAATGATCGAGGATGCATCATATTGACTCAAAGTTAGTCTCAGAGTATATACCACTGGTCCCAGACTAGTCTCAACCAACCCGAAGTCAGCGTCATAGTGAGTACAACTCCTACCACTAGTCCTAGACCAATATCATCCTCCATTGACTCGAAGTCAGTCTCAAAGTGTGTACCACTGGTCCCAGACCAGTCTCAACCGACCCGAAGTCAGCATCATAGTAGGTACCACTCCTACCACTGGTCCCAAACCATTATCACAGGCTTAGAGAGTGTACCACTAGTCCCAAACCAGTCTCAACCGACCCGAAGTCAGTGTCATAGCATGTACCACTCTCACTAGTCTCAGACCAGTCCTGCACTGACACAAAGTCAGTCTCAGAGTATGTACCACTGGTCCCAGACTAGTATCAATCGACTTGAATTCAGTGTCATAGTAGGTACAACTCCTACCACTAGTCCCATACTAGTATTATTGATCCCAGATCAATTAAGGTCATCCTAGCGTAGGGAGTATGGTAGATACAGCGATGTGTCCATCAGTACTACATCTATGGTCCCTAACTTCATTTCCTTGCTCATTGATCAGATGAGAGGTACTTCCCATGAGTCCCAGACTGCATGGGTAGGATGCCTCGACAAGAGAATTTAATCAATCCTATCCTTACAAGAGAACTAATCATCCTGCTACACAAATGCCATGGAGAACACATCATCCAGGCCTCATAGGAGAACTAATCATATTGCTACATAATCATCATGGACAACACATCATCCAGACCTCACAGGAGAACCAATCATCTTGCTACATAGTCACCATGGGTTGTACATGCACACCACCAGGGGATAATGAATCACCCTATGGTCATATGTCACTCCAAGAAGTACCCCGCACCCACCCGTAGCTCCCAGAGCTCAATGCGTGATAGAGGACCCTCATCAGAAGGTATTTGAACAACACCAAGTTGTTCTCAGAAAGTCAGGAATTTGACTTTCCTGAGGGGTTTTGTCAGAATATCGGAAACCTGTTCATTTGTACCAATATGTTGGAGCCTTATAGCTCCCCGCTACACCATATCTCGAATATAGTGGTACCTGATATCGATATGCTTGGAGCGATCATGAAACACAGGATTCTCTGACAAATGAATACCACTCTGGTTGTCACATAGGATCACAGTGGTATCCAGTGTAAATCCAAATAGCTCACTGAAGAACTTCCGCAACCAGACTGCCTCATAGGAGGCCATGCTAGTAGCAATATACTCTTCCTCGGCGGTGCTCAAAGCCACCAACTTCTGCTTCCTACTCATCCAAGATATCGAAGAAGATCCCAAGGTGAGACAACACCCAAAAGTTCTCTTATGATCCACCACACTGCCTGCCCAATCAGCATCAGTATATCCAAGTAGTCTCACATCTCCGGCAGTGTATCTTAACCCAAAAGTGATTGTGCCACGAAGATATCTGAATAGATTCTTGGCACCAATCCAATGTATGTGGTGAGGTTCAACCATATGTTGACTCAATGTGTTGACTGCAAAACATATGTCTGGATGAGAGTTCACCAAGAACATTAACGCTCCGACGAGTTGACAATACTCGATGGCATTTCATAAAACAGGTCTAGCAACATTACTACTTAACTTTTGAAATCAAGCTGCATCGGAGTAGTTACGGGCTTGCAGTCCACCATACCGAATATTTCTAGAATCTTCACCACATATTTTCGTCAGGGTAGGAAAATTTCCCCTGGCTTCTGCCAAAATTCAAGTCCTAGGAAATAGTGCATCAGTCCTAGGTCCTTCACTTCAAATTTAGAAGCCAACTCCCTCTTACATTTGTGAATGAGAGGGTCTGCATCTAATAGGAAGAGTTCATTCACATACAACACTAGTACGAGAGGTTTGTCATCTTCAACCTTAAAGTAAAGGTTAGGATCGACTTCACTCCTAGTGAATTCCAGCTTCATCAAGTAGCTATCGATCCTCTCATACCATGCTGAGGGTGCTTGCTTCAGCCCATAGAGGGCTTTCTTCAACCTGCATACATGAGATTTTCGATCATGAATCTCAAATCCTTTGGGTTGCTCCATGTAGACATCTTCTCTAATCGAACCATGCAAGAACGTGGTCTTGACATCCATCTGATGTAGGTTCCATCCTTGTGAAGCTGCAAGGGCTATGATCAAGTGAATGGTGGTATATCTGGCAACAGGTGCAAATATCTCATCATAGTCTATACCTTCTTTCTGAGAGAAACCACGAGCAACTAAATGAACCTTATACTTTTCTGTACTTCCATCTGTTGCATTCTTTATCTTGTAAAGCCATTTAGAAGTGACAATTATCTTGTCCTGGGATCTGGGAACTACTTCCCAGACATCATTCTTCATAATAGACTCATATTCTTCGGTCATAGCATCGTTCCATACTTGATGCTTGACGGAATTTGAGAATGATGAAGGCTCATTTTGTATGATCGTGTTCATGATGGTCAGGTATCCATGATACCTGTTAGGTTTCTTATTTTCACGGAAGGTTCTTTAGGGTGCAGCATGTCCTTCAGCATCATTAAGTAGCCCCCTAAGCCAAGAGGACCTCTTCCTAGAAGAGAAAGGCTCAAATGGATAAATAGGATCCATGGGTTCCTCCACATCAGGCATTGTTACATCATCTGCCCATAGAAACTTCGGAAGTCTTTGATCATGGAGCATGGCATGGACAGCTTCCACAACCATATGGTTCTTCTTTTCCACCACACTATTCTGCTCAGGAGTATATGGTGTAGTAGTCTCCCTCTTAATGCCAGCCTCAGATATGCCTGAGTGAACCAACTGCAATATATCAGAGGTCTTGCTTTGGCTTGAGGGGAATGGTCCCCTTTTGAGCTTTCCTTCGGCACATCCTAGACATACACCTTCTTTCTCTACTCGGAATTCGGGCATCCCTGTCACCATTTGTCTTACATCGGGTAGAGCTTTATAATGAAGGTGGGCAAAACTTCGATGCTAAAGTTCAGACTCAAGAGATGTGTCATAATATATGACACCTCGCGCACTTCCACTGACCTGATACAATGCATCAACACAAAAC
The DNA here is from genome assembly GCA_031772625.1 of Pinus tabuliformis. NCBI lineage: Eukaryota > Viridiplantae > Streptophyta > Pinopsida > Pinales > Pinaceae > Pinus > Pinus tabuliformis. The sequence goes on along the minus strand of CM062819.1, from coordinate 1,148,823,286 downwards.
CCAAGAGTAAAGGCATCTTTAACATTAGTTTTCCATACATGTATCGTGCCATTGCTAAAGGTCACCTTGTAGCCTTTGTCTTCCATTGCCAAGATGGACAACAGGTTCTTTTTGAGGTCGGGTACATATAATACATCCTATAAGTGGATTGTATTACCTTAATTCAATTTAAGAGAGAGATTGCCTACACCTTTCACAAGATATTTCATTTTATCTTTAAGCACAACTTCCAAGTTAGTTTCCTTCTCTATTAGAATATGGAGAACTTGTTTGTAACCAGTGAAGTGCCTTGAGGCACCACTATCAATGAGCCAAATTCCCATTGAGTCCAAAGGAGCAGAGTTAGATAGAGCAGCTGGTAGATAATATCCATCCTACTTATTTTCAATAATGTTGGATTCATACCTGGAATTTCTAGCTTTCTTGAATGATTGTCCTCTTCCTTGAATTCTAGCACTCCTTCTACCTCTGCTATTAGATTTTTCATTCCTTTGATATTCATGAGAGGGATTTTGATCATCGTCTTGGTGTGATTCCTTTTTATCAGAGCACTCCCTTGCATAGTGACCTGGTTTATTGCAAATGTAACATCGTCCTTTTCTTCCACCCTTAGGTCCAGCCTTTCCTTTTGATTTAGTCCCAGAATTTTTCCTTTTCTTAGCGCGAGAAGAAAAAGTAGCAGGAGGACCTTTAGGGATGGGCATTTCTTGCTCTTCAACCCTTGTTTCTTCTTGAATGCATCTAGCCATTAATTCCTCGAAACTAGGAATTACATTATTGTTCAGAAGAGTAGTCCTGAACACGTACCATTTGGATGGTAATCCTCCAAGAGTCATGAGTGCCATTTCCCTATCAATAATAGTCTCCCCAATAGATAGGAGATTGTTCCTGATCTCGGTGATTCTTAAGAAGTATGCTTGCATACTCTCATCTTTGCCCTTCTTAATTTCCTTCACCTTATTTCTAAGGAACAAAACTTGATTTGCATCATTAACTTTAAATAAACTCACCAGTCTATTATAGATTTCCTTGGAGGTGTTCAGGTCAGAGATATAGGCCACTAAGCACTTGTCGATAGATTCATAGATGATCTTCTTTGATTTGACTTCACTGGTTTTCCATTTGTTCTTGGCAGTAGCAGTTGCATTTGATGGAGGCTCAACAATATTGCCTCTCACATGGTCCAATACTTCTTGATCTTCTAAGGTTAGATCGATAGACATCTTCTATCCATGATATTTAGCTTTCTCACGGTGCTTGTCTTTGACAGGAAAGAGTGATGAGGACCCCTTAGTTCTTTTAGGATAGCCTTGCCAATCTTCTCTTCTGTGATTGCTTTTGCTCTTGCTCAGGCTTTCTCTTCACCTCAATTCTGATACCATGTTAATTTATGGGATGTTCTATGCTTATAGTAGTTTAATTATCTTTCTTATTATTATCCACATATTAGCAATCACATGTACATAAAGTAAAGTTCAGATATAACATTAAACGATTAACAAAAAACAAGCCAAGACAAGAGACACATGTGGCGGCTAGCCAGGGACAAACCCCACAATGTGTGGGGAAACCTTTGATCAAATCTTCTTTTATCTTCAATAAGTCAGCATAGAGAAATAGTACAAAGATAATCTGATTTATATCAGCAGTAGCAAACCCTAAACCAGTAGCATCAACATTAGCGGCTTCATCATCAAAACTAGGGCAGTCAATATCTCGTAAACCGTCAGATCGGCTTGATTCCACCACGAAAAAATGCGGCCTTCAGAGGAGGTCTAGATGGACCTACAATGTAGTTCTGAGGAGGGGATCTTCTAGTCAATGCAAGTCAAAGTTTGGTTTTGCAGTTACAGCCCTAAAACTGCGTCCTTCCTTCCACATGTGTGTGAGAGAGTCTCTTTTTTGTGCAGAAGAGAAGAGCCTCTTTTCTACGCAGGAGAGAGAGAAAGAAATGTGATGAGATGAGTGAGTGCAAATGAGGAAAAGTCCTCCTGTATTTATACACATCTTATGATAATTGAATAGATGCGACTGTTGGGCTTCTGAGCTTACATGAGTGTAGGTCAGCTTGATAATTATTCCATAATCAAAATAAATTCATATCTCCATAAATACTTATCAGAATCGGATGATCTTTAGATCAATCCTACACCTCTCAACGAGAGGAATATAATAAAAATATCATCAGCCATGAATAAGATAACTCACATGGATTTTGGCCCTAGTTTCTAATTTTAACAATACACTACCAAAATTATGCACAAGTCATGTAGGTATGTCCACCAATGCCTAAAAAATGCAATAGTAAGGTATAAAAAAATCCCATCATGCCAAAATAATTGTTGTGGTGTATATTCAAATATGCAATCAAGATTATAACTAATTGTATTCATAAATAGTTATAATACCTAGAAGCCATATTTCCACTCCTCTCCAAGGGTTTATACTTTGGACCTCCTGCTTAGTTAATTTTGTAATCTAGCACTATCTGTATTCCCAAGGTTTTAGGGTTAAACCTTTTGTCTTCATTCCTTTCATGATAGAATCCACTAGGTCCAAGTGTTGAACCTGGGAGCTCTAATACCACTATGTAACACACCCCCTCACATCCTAACCCGAGGAAGTGGTTACCAGGTTTACTCGACTCCCACAGTGCAGTTATGAGAATGGGGTGAAATGTCTTCGACATGTTTTTTTGTTGTTGTTTATCTCTATCTACTTGTTGGAAAGTTGTTAAACATCTTAACCTCAGTAAGTACATAACCATCCAAATCAAGGGGAACAACCATAGAAAGATCCCTCCCTCTAATCTTTAGTCACTCATAAATTCATATAACAAAATTATTTTGAGACATCAAAAGGGCTCCCTTTCTTTAGAGTCATTGGAATTTTATTCCCTTGGCCTCAAGTTCTTCCTTACCTTGTTACATTTTCTACCAAGAAACACTTTTGGAAAGAACATTGATTAAGTGACACATTAAGTAGTTGTTGTAACTTCATAATACAACCAAATAAACCCTAGCATCTCACCATGTGGGTCTACAACATTCGCCATCCCTGAAAAGGAACATCAAGAGTGAAGAAATTGCATAGATTACAAGGTCATGTGATAACCCTTGAAACTTGTTATCCAATCTCAAGTATTGATGACACTCTTGACGAACTCAAGTCAGTGATGTACTTGACTAAGATTGATCTAGATTTTGGTTATCACCAATTCCAGACCTAGAAAGGTATGATAGATTTTTCAATACTTAATTTGGGTCTCTACAAGTGGTTGGTCATGTCCTTTGACCCCATCATCACCCCTATCTCTTTTATGGAGTTCATCAATGAAATTTTTTTCCCTCGCCTTGAATATTTCATTTATGTTCCACTTTAATTTTATCCTGATATATAATAAAATTTAGGTAGAAAATTTGGAGCACAAGCATGCAATCTTGGATATTCTTCCCAAAACACAAGAATCCTTATTTGGTAATACTTGTGACTAATACATGGGTTTTTTTATTGATACAATAGTTCATACAAGTATAGGGTCCTAGATTGAGAAAATCCTAGTACTATTTTTATCTTGAATTTTCTAGGAGAATGAATTTCTATAGAAAATTCATCTTCCATCACTCCCATATAGCTCACCCGTTCAATCAAATTTACAATCAAGACTCTCAATGGACTCCACAAGAAGGTAGATCATTTTGGAAGCTAAAGGATGCCCCTTGTTAGGAACGTATGTTTGCATTCTCAAATATGAAATAAGTATTTGAAATATAGTATAATGCCACTCAATATCTAATTGGCATCCCATTCATAAACCTTGATTCAATTCAAGCTCAATTCCCATACTATGACAATGATGCCTACTTGATGTTTCATGTACTCAGGCAATGTAAGCACTATAACTAAGGAATTCATCCTCCACACTAATCATCTCTTCCTTCAATTTTCAACATCACAGTTTAAAATTTAGGCGCAACACCATCTGAAATGAATTTCCTATGTACAACAATTTCATTTCATTATCAAGAAAAAGAGGGCAAGTCAAATATAGTTGTTGATTTTCTTAGAAAACCCCTTTCTAGGTATCTTCACATACTTGATGTAAGGTATGTAGTGTATGAATAATAGAAATACATCTATGTCAAGGAACCATATTTTGTCCCTGATGTGAAATCCATACAACATTCTGCAGTAATTAATCTAACCCCTTTCTTAGATTGTACACTCAGATATGGCTTATTGTATATGTTGAATCCATTGTCTTCCAAATGAGCAATCACATCTTTCTCTCAAGGGGATCATTCTTCATCTTATGGAGGTCACCTTGGAATATAGAAAACATTGCTACATTTATAGCAATACTTCTTCTAGCACTCCATGAGGAAACAAATGAAATACTAAATCAATAATGAATTTGTAGCCAGAACAGACCACCTAACAAGAAACTTGTCCTACATTGGCCCTTACCACCATTGTACAAACCATGGGAATCCATTCCTATTGAGAGGCCTCTTAGGACCATGGGTCATTACACATGTTATGCTTGTATTAGCCTTCTGTTGTTATAAATTTGGGTAGATATTATCTATTATACAAAGCATACATGGATTTATGTTGTGTAAAAACCATTTTTCTAGAATTCATAGATAAGGAAACATCTAATCAAAATAATTTAATGAGTGTTACATGGCTAAGAATAATAACTTACAAATCCAAGACAAATTACTATTTATATCACACACACACATATATCGATTTTATTGATTATGCATGACTATAGTATAGATCATGGACAAAGGTGCATTATAAGAAAGATGAATCAAACTACCTTAAAACCCAAGGCTCACTTTAATGGTTCCTTTTATTGAATGCACCATAGAATTGGGTAGTTTTAAACCTTATTGGTCATGAATATATAGAATAAGCTACTCCTTGTCTCAAATTCACCATAAAATTAGTTATTTTTAAGGCTTATTGGTCATGAATCTATGGAATAAGCTACTACAAAAAGGAACATCGCTAGAACCATGTTATTTTGGAACTCTCTATGAGCAATTTCCTAGCATCATTGTGCACCTTGTGTTTAATTGTAGTATCTAGATACCTTCGAAAATCATAGCTCTAGAATTAGTATGAAGAACGACACATTTTTTTATCTTTTTTTGTAAGCCAACCAAATGGAGTTTGTGTTATTCATGAAAATACATAGCAGTGCATATCAAGCTTTATTAAATAAAAGAATGCTCCTCTCCATCATTCCTTGCATAATATGATGCATGGGAGAGCCTCATTGTTGATGAAATATTGAAGTAAATATTATCACTAATAACATGTCCACAAAAGTAGGTGTTACAAGTGCCTAAGGTGTTGAAAAATCTCCACAAGATTTTCGTAAACACCCATTCCAAGTACAACCTAGGTCTCTTCAATAATACCATTAGATGGATAGGATAAAGTGAAACATGCATCAACTAGTAATACATGGTCTTGCATACTTCCCTAAAGAATAGAGAAATGGAGCAAAAGAATAGGGTTCTTACTGAGATGGTTTAATGTGTGTTTTATACGAGTTGTTTTGAGTTACAGGTTGGTGTTACTATTTATGGTTAAACAAGGCTCTTCGATTTGTCTCTTTAAATCCCAAATCGAGTGCGTCTCTTTCTTACTGCTACATCAATTGATCCACCATATACCATACTTTGATGACCAATAATTTAATCTATAAGTATCAAGGAGACTCCAAAGTAGCTACCTTCCTAGTGGAAAAGTGATGAAAATTTGAAAGGGAGTACATAGAACTTCTCAACAAGGAGAAAATTGCAGCCCATCAAGTAATATATATTTGTGATGTTCAATAATAAGCCAACCATATTTATTTTGAGCATCCAATAAGAACTATGAACATGTTTGGGATCCCTTACCTTCACTTCTTCATTTCATATGCCCACTCCCCACCCATATTAATGAAAATATTTTTCAACTTAGCTTCTATAGCTAGAGTTGGGAATTTCATCTACAAATAAGTGATTAATGTATCTTTAGAAATTAATGGAAAAGAAATATTAGTGTTTACATTGCATAGGTAATTGATTGAGGAGTCTTAACACTCCTAGGTCATTGAACAGTCACTAATTTAATTCAATCAGGGAACAACATCCCATAACCTCTGCCATGTAATTATGTATATGGGCATATTTTTAAAGATCAACAAAGTTATCTTTAAAATTTGAGGGTTATGATCATTGCTCTGGTGTCAAGAAGAATGTAATTTATGCACACAAAATTCTCACCTGGATATAGTTATGTATGTTCTAGTGTCGAAGCTCACAAGCATATAACTACACTCTTTCTTTGAATAGGGGACATATGTACACATAAATGCAATCATTTAATACGTGGAAACTTTCAATATTCATGCAATAATAGTATCAATAACCAAATAAGAAACCATATAAATTCGATGGAATTATGGAAGTCCAACCAACATTATCTAAAATTTATTATATGCATCAATAATTTGAGGTACTTATCTCAATTAGGACCATGCAACTGAGTTCGAGACTTTAACTCCTCACCCAACCTCAAATTGTGTTGCACAGTGGTCCTTCGTGCAGCCCAATCAACCCCGAGCCAGATTCTAGAGTGTGAAGGGGGAGCTTGCTGAAGGGATTAAACTGACATTGCTACCCAAATCTACTACGAGACTTTCTCAAGTTCATTACTTCCACCAACAGCTACTATTGAGTTCCATGGCTTTGTTTTACTAGTGTAAAAGGGAAACTTGCCCATTGATTCTTATAAAAACTTGTATTGAGCTCCTTCTTCTACATTATGCTTCCAACTATGTTCAACTGCAAGTTCAAACATAGAATTGGGCCATGTGGCTCCAATCATATTACTTTGTATTCCCCACTAGAGTTAAGCCATGATCTCTATCCTATCTGTGTGGTTCCATAAATGATTATTGCACATCGAGTATCTATCCTCTAGGCCTCTCGTCATCATAGTTTACCCCAATAATGCACACTTCTCCCACAATGTAGATTACCCATGGTATCAACAGTGTCAATGCCAACTTGGCTCCTCTACGAAGTGCATAATCAGGCAATCTCCTTGACACCACTCATACCAGTGAGGGAACTAAAATGGTTGTGCAGGTCCCTCGTTGCACTTCATCTCCCTCCTCAAGTTTTATTTTTTTCCCCTGCCTACACTACCTTTATTGTTCTTGTAGTTGTGTTTTTTCATTTTCCACATGCCAATTTCTCCTCATGGAAGTCCCTTCCATGTTATGGTCTCCCTGCGCACAACTTTTCCCTTCTTCACTTATAGTTCCCTCTTTATTCAAAATTATTTTCCACTCTACTCAAATCTTCTCCATCTACTTCATATGCTATTTGTGCTCCTCTAACTAATTCAATTCTTTTTTTTTCCTCAGTCGCCCCTCAAAATTCCTCAGCCCTCCTGATTTCTCTTTGTTCGTCTTGTCCAATGCCAGCAACCCCTACCTCTTATCCTATGCTTGTAGCACTCTCCTCACACATCTACCAAGGTAACTAACCAACTGGTGTAAACATGAGATGAGAGGCTACTATGATTGGATTTGACCTCCTATGTGACCTTAAGGAAGTGGAATCAAGATAACACATCAACCAACCTATGCACATCAGCAACAGAACCCTCAAGAGACATGTTAGCCAGTCATACATCCTATCCCTGGGTCCCACTAATGTTCTAGACATATTAAGGCTCCTTCCCTCTTATGTTATAGGCATGACAGCGCATAGAAACCCAGAGTCACTCTCACAGGCTTTCCTGCCAGTGTCTAGAGACCCAATTTTCCAGTTCCTACTAGAGTCCCTAGGATATGAGCCACTTTTTCAGGCCCAGATCCCAGGTCACTACCTAGAATGGAATGTTAGCTTAAGATCATTCAAACAACAGGGAAACAATGATGCAAAATCAATAAGTTAAACAAGACCTTAATCAAACCCCTACTGGCCATGATAGGCATTTCGTCAAACATATAATCAACATGTAACCTATAGGTGTAAACAATAGAATTAAGTGTAAGGACCTCATACATATCTAAGAATATCTATGAACCATTTTTCCCTCATTTCATTTGCTGCATTATCATCTGTTAGTCCATAGATACATTATCCATTCATTTACAAGTAAAAACATGTTGAGGTCCATACACAATTGTTGTCATAAAACACACATATAACCAGCATAATAACCATAGAAGTACTCATGAAAGTACAACCATAAATACCACATATAATCCATCAAGATAATCATAGAAAACAAGGTGAAATAACCTTTCATTAATGATGCAATAAGCCAACCAAAGATGGGATTCCCACATTCCACCTAACCATATATTGGTTGAGTCAAGTCTCTCTTCAGCCAATCACCCCCTTTCCATATTCCAAGCATGAATGTGGGAATCATGAAACACACCAAATAAGAATGGATGTCGCCAGAGTTCTTCACCTACACCATGAGGAATTTGGCTGCCTCCCAGTCTCTGAGGCTTTACCGTAATCCACAGTTTGATCCAGGGATCACTAGGCCCTACATCGAGACACACTCTCAGGCTTTATTGTACATCCCATCCCAAGACTACTAGGCCCAACAGAGAGAAATCCACCTCTTGGATTTACCATATATCCCACCATTCACCAGAAAGGATTCCTAGGTCCACTAAAGCACACAATCCTGTATTTACCACAACCCATAGTTTGGTTCAGGGGTTACTAGGACAATGGCTTTACCATGATCCACAGTCCAGTTTATGGACCGCTAAGCCATGTGTTTTTCATTTCAGAGATCCACCCCACTAAGATTTTAATCCATCTGTCCATCCCACATTTACCTAATATGAGAACCCATCTCACGAAAGCTATCAATAAATGGAAAGGTTATGTTGAAGAACATTGTCACACCTGGAAAAACCCATGCCATGATAGAAAATAACCACATGAAATACCATGCATGCCAAATCTAGAAAGGAAAATACACATGTAGATTCATACCTGCAATGAATCCTGCTCTAGCTACTTGATCCTACCTTTCCCTGCTTGATCTTTTCTTCCTCTTGCCTTCTCTACCTTTCTTGCTCCAATGCCAAACTGCTCCAAGAAAACTCTAAATTTCCAAGAGTGAGAGAGAGAGAGAGAGAGCGAATAGAAGAGAGTTCCAAAACTAAACTGATCAAACTCACCAACTGATCCTCAGAAGCATTTTTATCAATGAGGCCTCTATTTTCTTCATTTTCCTTCAATTTCCTCCTCACATGCAACCTGTGACCTTTCACCTTCCTTTTCTCCTAATTTCCATTATTTTCATAAATAAATGTGTCAAAAATACCATATTTCCTTTCCAAAGCCTTAGCCATTGCCTTTGCTAATTTCTTTAGCCATAAACAACCAAATGAACACTCCGTAGGATGCCTTGCCTGACATTCAGCTTGGAATAAGTGTCCCATGAACCGTGGTCTTATATATTTTTACATGAGCTTTTAACAGGGTTGTTATAGAACCCTACCCCTTGGGGAAACACCTTCCTCAGTGTTCAATGACACCCATAACCAACAAGACTGATGAAAACAAAACATACTGCCCATGGAGCTTTATAACATAGATCGTTGGAGTATTTACAATGAATGACCCACTCAAAAGAAAAAACAACATGACAACATAACTATATAAAAACCATACTGCATATTGGAGCTTTATAACACACCTCATTACGATGTTTACAATAACCACATATACATATATGCACATTTGCTAAACCAACAAATAAAAGGATATGATGTTTGTATCAATCAATAAGTGAATCTAGAGGATCACATCTCCACCCTCAAAGTAATACTAGGATTCACCTCCTTCCCAGGAATTCTAGAATCCACTGCAAAGTCAAATATACATCAATTGTCTAGCACTACATTCCTGCACCACTTGTCCTTTCAGTAAACAATTATCGGCTCATTGTTCTAGGGCGCACTCCCAGTGTGCATCGGATTCCATCTGGAAATGCTAATAACCAAAACAAATATATCCATGACCTTCTCTTCTCTATTACATAGTCCCTCGAGAATCTAGTCACCCCTTTCATGCAGTCACTCACCTTCCAAGTTTTGATGGCACCCCCATCAGGGAAGTTCATCCCTTGGCAAGGCTTCCTCACATCGGAAGATACAGAAAAGCAAGAAATATCACTGCCTCAAAACCATCATACCGATCATAACATGCTCATGGAAATCAATGGACACTATTGGGTACCAGTGTCCCACAATGGCCCTGCTTCTGAATGCTTTACCAGCATACTGCTGCATATTATAATTTCTTTCACTGCTACTTCTAATTCTTGTAGTCAAATTCAATCACCCAACCATGATTTACGTGATTCTTGTACCAAGAAATTACCTTCCATTAGATTTAAAATAAACTAAAATAATTTCAAACCATACCTCATTGGTAGTTTTTCAATAAGGTGCACTTTCAATCCTGTTCGCTTCTTGTCACAACAAGTCAAACTAACTATTTGATCAAAACATCACATATAAACATATCACATCTAGTTAGCACAAAACACAACCATCATAGATCAACATCATAAATCACATGTAACCATCATAAATCATATATAATCATCATATACCATAATCATAAATCACATGCGTAATAAAACTGGAATAAAATATTTATACGTATCCTTTCATCAATCCTTAGCTTCTACCCTTTTTTTTATTTTGTACACACTCCAGATCGGTGGCCACACTAGACAAACACCCAATGTCTTCTCCTCAACCATGTGCACATACACATAGTGTACATCACACACATACAACTAAACACGTCATACAACACCATGCAATACATGAATCTACACCAGTACCACATGTACCACATGTGCACAATACCACCTATGCACTACAACCCCCTACACAACTTGTGCACAACATCACTTCTACATGGCACCACCTGCACAATGTGTACACAATGCCACATGTACACTGCACCATTGTACAACGTGTACACCATACCACATGTACATAGTACCACACGCACGACATGTACGCGACACCATATGTACACAACACTGTCTACACATAGCACCACTTGTACAACTTGTACACAGCACCACATGCACACAACACCACTTGTAAAATAATGCACACAACGCCATACGTACATAGTGCCACATGTACAACATGCACACAATACCACCTGTACATAGCACCATTTGTACACAACATTGCATATCCAATCATGCGCACAACACCATATGCAATATTCGCACAACACTATCTGTACTATCATATACATAACATTTCATAAATAACAGGTACACACACACTATATACACAACATTGCATGTCCACACATCATAGATCCAACATGTACAACATATACAACATATGGCACATAATAGTAGTACCACACATCCAAAACCACACTATCCTTACCAAGAAACCTTGCTTCCAGTGTCTTATCCATGCTTATCCTTGCATGCCAGAGACCACACTGCTTTCACTTTGTTGATGTATCCCTCGGTATAACCTGTCCATAGCATGAGCATGGACATAATACAAACATACAATATAAATTCATATTCACATGATACTGACCTCATATATTTGACATGACTACTCTTCCCACTTGATTCCTCATAGCGAGGAACTTCTCCATGCCATTCGCCTGCATAAGCAATCATTCTGCCACAAGAACGATTCTTGATTATCTGTCGAACAGTGACATAGATACATTGAAACATACATACATATATGTAAACATCATTATAAACAATCATGATCATGTCATACAACGATATGCATACTATAATGTTCCAAACTTATATAAACAGTGATATTCAAAGTAAAATCGACTTTCCACACAGAAAAATTAAACAATCCACAAATGCTCAATATTCTCTAGAAATGATAACCAGCTGAGCCATTTTATTAATGAAATGGAGAAAGTATAATGGTATGGAAAGCGCACCTAGGCTTGCCTCAAGGGAAAGAATGATAGAACCCAAGTGATAAACAATAATCTCATAGTTGAAAATGATTGCTCCTCTAATGCTCTGCGTTGTCTCCTAGAAACTGCATTGTTGGCTAGAAAATAACTACAAGAAACCCCATCTCTGATGCTTAGAAATTATGAACCTTCCGCCCCAAGCTCCTTGGCCAAAACCCACAAAACCTTGAAATGGTTTGGCTTGAATCCAACCTCCAAAATTTAGCCTCCATTATGCCCTATGCCCTCCAAACTACTCAAGAAATACGACCTGCAAGGAATAGTAATGATATCCTCCTCCAAGCTCAAGAAATGAAGAAAACAACTCTACAAGTATTTCCCTTTAACTCCACAATAAAGTTAAGCCTCAAAGAATGATACTCTACCCATCATGTGAGCACCAATTGTTTCCTTTGCATTCGCCTAGGAAGTGTGAAAGTCACCCTCCAAAGTAGAACACTCCTCCAGCTCCCAAACTCTGCAAAATGGAAAAAATCATCCTATGCCTCCTCTCTGGAAAATATCTCACCCAAACTCCACTGCAACACATCACAAGAAAACTTGGCCTCCTCTTCACTATGTCCTCCAGAAATACGCACCACCTGGAGATGAACGCAACTTCTGGAAATCACAATGAGATCCTCCTCCTCAAGAAATGAAGAAAAACCTTCCTAGGGTGGCACTCAAAGTCCCCTGAAGAAAGGGTGAGCTCTTCACTTGAAGAACTCATGCTAAATAGCGAGTGACTCGACTAGGTAGATCAAGTAACCAAAGAGAGGTCGATATACCAAAAATGTGAATGACATGAGGAGATATTCCTTCCTTATATAGATTTTTTGGAGCACTTTTCCCTCCAATTCTTCCTCCATCGTGGGCCCTCACTTAACCATCTCCATGCAAAACTCAACCACCTCCATGCAAATCGAACTAGGGAGTGTGTATTATCCTAGTGAGGGTGCCCCCCATGTGTAACTTAACCAAAACACAAATAAATTTTCCTACGTCTATAATAAAATCGAATGGGGTCCACTGGATCCAAAATTGGCCCCATAATACAAAAATTAATATTGCTCCAAAATAATTTGAGAAAGGAGATGACATTCCTCCCCTCCTAAATGTTGCTTGTCCCCAAGCAACTTCAATGTCGGATGCTCAAGAATGTGCTCTCCTTCCCAAGCGACATCCTCATCCAATAAAATCTTCCAACGCACCAAATATTCTCTGATGATCCTGCTTCTAAATTTCCTCTCCCTAGTCTCTAAGATGGCCTCTAGCTCTAAAATAAAATGTCCCTTATCATCAAGTGGAGGGAACTCCACAACTTTTGTAAACTGCTGCCCCAAAACCCTCTTGAGGCATGAAACATGAAATATGTTATGAATCCTTCTCCCTAATGGTAGCTCCAACTCGTAAGCCACCTATCCAACCCTCATAATCACTCTGTATGGCCCAAAGAATCTTGGTTGCAGCTTTTTTGCCCCCTTTTTCTTCATTGTGGATTGTCAATATGGGTGCAATCAAATGTAGACCAAGTCCACCTCCTCAAAATGCCTCTATATTCTATGTCGGTCCACATACATCTTCGGTTAGTTTTGGGATGTCTATAGGTTATCCTTAAGAGCCTTAAGGATATCTTCTCTCTCTAGGATCCAATCCTTGGCCTTTGGGGCCCTATTGTCTCCAAAAAAAATATCAGCAAAAGACAAAGCATCATAACCATATAAAGCATGGAAAGGAGTCATACCAATGGACATGTGATGGGTGGTGTTGTAACAATATTCTCCTAGATGCAACAATAGAATCCAAGAACTCTACTACCCTGTCACATAATTCCTGAGATATACCTCTAACTAATGGTTCACCCTCTCTATCTGGCCATCGATCTACGGATGATAGATGGTGATCGAGGTGAGCTTAGGGTTGACTAGTCTAAAGAGCCCTTGCCAAAATCCTACCATGAATCGACTATCCCTATCACTGACTATAGTCTTAAGGAGTCTGTGTAGATGAAAGAACTCTCTAAAGAACAACTCTAACAACTGTGAGGTTGATAATCATGTCGGTATGGAAAAGAAGTGTGCAAACTTGGTCAATCGATCGACCGCCACAAAAATACAATCCTTCCCTTCCACTGAGGGAAGTTTGGTGATGAAATCCATATAGATGCTCTCCCATTTCCCCTCAGGAATGGGAAGAGGCTACAACAATCCTGTTGGATGGGTCAACTCTCATTTGTTCCTCTAGCAAGCTTTTCACCCATGCACATGCCTCAAAACATCTCCTTTGATGCCCTTCCAAGTGAAGCGCTCTCTCACTGCCATATAAGTCTTCTTAAATGCCTAATGCCTAGACAAAGGATAATCATGAGCTGCTCAAAGGACACACTCTCTCAATTGTGTTCCTAAAACCAAAAATATGTACCCCTTATAATAAACAACCTCATCCATCACCTTGTAACACTCATCTACATAGTTTCTGTCTAATATCTCGAATGCCCGACGATCCTTGGAGTGCTCTACCAATAACTAAGCCTTCCATTCATGAAAAATGCTCATGAGTGAAAGCTCGACTAATCTCCTAGACAGTTGTTGGTTTGATGGGCCTTGACCCAGGTCCAGCGTTAATTAGCCAAGAAAATCCCTACACTACTGGCCCTTGCAGCATCAATCCACGGAGCGCAGACCAAAGTCTCACCCGAAGTAGTATGGGGGGGATGCAAGAACAAAGTTTCCACACCCAAAGATGGTAGTGATGTTGTTTTATACCCTAACCCTTCCTTCGCGTAGACCAATAAGATTTTTAGGGCTTAATGATACATGTCTCTTATTCGGCTTCGAGACCTTCGTGAAGGTCCACGATCGTCCTTTACGTACCCTAAATAGGTGATTTAGACACTTACGCGCCCATGTGATTACTTTTACTACTATATTTACCCAGATTAGCTTAAGTAGTGGATAACTTCAACATGCATTGTGATCATCTTTGCATAAACAGATATTCTCACTTGCGTTCATATAACAAAGTAAAACACATAGATTCGCACATCAATACATCATTAAATCATAAACCCAGTATTCAACATAACATAATTGCATGCATTCATAATAGAAGTAAAATAGTTCATACACAGGTATTTCTAGAATAATTCTCTTTATTGATGTTCAGATCTCCTTTACAAACTCTAACTACCTTGCACACACAGCTGCAGGGGTCCGCGCACTCAGCTGCAGACTTCTACCCTAGGCCTCTACGCACTCAGTTATAAAGCCTTTTTCCTATGTTAAGACTCATCACTCTTAGCTCTCACAAACCCATTACATTCATCAACATCAACTATGAACTAAAGACTTCCTTGGACTCTTCTAAGACTTCCCTTTTTATACAATCCCATGGTTCAAAACCAAGGGTGGATCTCATAAATTCGACACAAATTACATAAACTAAGGGAAGAAACCCTTGATGACTCTTTACATATTCACACTCTGCAACCACATAATGTGGAGAATTTACATTATTTATACAAAACTTGGGCCTTTAACTCCAAAAATTGGGCTTTTAACCCCAAAATTTACCCTAGGGTACCCATTCCCAACAGGCCCCCAACACAAATCTGGTGTCTTGCCCCCGAGTCACTCTGTTGGTGTGGAGATCTTGTCACAAAGACCTCCCAACTCCACCTGTACTACTGTGACCTCGGTGGTACATTGCGTCACCGCCTGCTTAACCTGCTTGACTAGCTACTCTATCACTGGTCCTGCACTATATGCTTGTATTTTCTACTGCATTGCCTGCAGACTAACCAGCTTTCCTTCAATGGAGGTCTCGAGCACATAGGCTTCACCTAGACAAGGCCCCAATCTGGCCTTCAATACTACCTCCTTGCACTGTGTTGCGTCCACCTGTTCCTTCAGTGCCTTCGCTTCTTATAGCTTCACCAACCTCTGTGCGATGGCGATGGTGTGCATCATCGCTTTGACTTCGTCATACTTCTGCTGTAGTTCCCTTGCCTTTGTTTCTGGCTGTTGTACATTGGGATCTTCCTGTAGGTTGGTAACTACTTCAAGTGACTACTCGAAGAGCAAAGTGCACTCCACTGTGGCATCCACTACGACAACTGCATCCTTGACAGATGCCTCGCGTTGCTCTCTGACTTCTGGTGGAGTCAAATTATGGGCCTTCAAATCAAGCTCCGTGATCTTAAGGTTTAGTTCAAATGGAACCTTAGCCATCTCCATCCTTATGTCGTGCACACCTACAGCAAGCTTGCGAATTCTTGCATCAACTGGCACATCTTCTAGGATATTCAGCTCTAGAACAGTTTGGCATGCCTCAACTACTACAGCTATGGTGCACTCATTCTTCTGTGTGATATTCTCAAGGAGGTCAGGCGTGGACATCTTCTCAACAAACATTTGAGCATTTTTGACCTTCTATTCACTAACCACATTCAACACCTGCTCCTCTCTAGCCCAAAGTTCCACAAGCACACAGTCTTGTAGGGTGTAGAGGGCTTCACTTGGAAGCACAACCAAATTCAACCCAACCTTATTGAGAGCGCTGATGGTGGCCTTGTCAGCTTCCACTTCTGTAGTCAATTCTCCATCCAGCAGCACGATGGCTCAAGGATCCAAGGATCGAACCAGCTCCGCTATTTCTGAGGTCCCAAGCACCAAGCTAGTTGACAACACGCTGCGTTGTCCCACACTGGTCTGCACTTGAGTGGTCTGGATATATAGCTCATGCAGACCCATCTGAATGGCGACCAAGGCTTGCTTCTACTGTTACTTGAGCTACTGTAGTAGTTCCGCGGTTTCATACCTCATTGTGTCCCTGATATCATTCAAATCACCTTCAATCAAGGTGATCGGGTCAAGTGATGATTTGCTAGCCTTGGACTTCTTCCGCGGCCTACTTTTTCCTGCTCCCTAGTGCACTTAACCCGGAATGGAGTAGTATCTGGGTCTACACCTCCTTGGCCTAACTGCTTCTCTTCTTCCTCCATCTGTGGGGAATGAGACTTCTGACTTCTGTCAGAGTTGCACTCTTCCTCTTCTTCCTCCTCTTCGGCCTGCTTCTTAGTAGTGCGCTCTGCCATGGCTTTTTCTTCAGCTTCCCTTTCCTCCTGTCAGCCAACTGAGTCAAATTTTGGGCCTTCACTTCATGAACAGTGACCGTAACGGTCACTTTCTAGCTTCCCTGCACGGTCTCTCCTTCTATATCGAAGCTCCCTTCGCGTTTGCATCGATATTGTGACATGCCTCCCTTCTGCGCAATTCCCTAGTCGTGCAGCTCTACAATCCAGGCAGTGTAGTTTATAGTCTCGCGCCTCCTTTCAGCTGCCTAGAGCACTAAGACTATGCCTCCGCCATATAGTCATTTGGTCGGATCCCCGGTGTATGGATTCAATCTACTGCCATTCACCTTCCCTGGAAATGGCTCTCCATTCAACTTCACGAGCTGAACTACTCCACCATTGGTAATCTCCTTCATGACATAGGGCCCCAGCCAATGCATCCGAAATTTTTCTGGAAATTTATCAAACTTGATTTCATATAGTAATACTAAATCATTTACCTTGAAGGTGCGTAGTTTGATGTGTCGATCGTGCCATGCCTTTTCGTGCTCCTTTTGAACTTTCTAGCGGAATCCAACCAAAAATTGATCCTCTTCAAGCTCTATTAGTTGTGCGAGCCTTTCTTCCAGGGCTCTGCAATCCGCCATTCCTATAAATTCCGCTATGCACAGACTAGGTACAATGTACTCCATCGACATCACAACTTCTACGCCATAAACTAGCCTGAATGGCATTTTTCCAGTCATCTGTTTGCAAGTCTTCTTGTAAGCCCATAACACCACGAGTACGCACACATCCCAGTCATTTCTTTATGCATTTCAAACCTTCATTAGTGTGTTCTCCAATATCTTATTAAATTCTTCCACCATCCCATTAGCCTGCGAGTGATATGGCGTACTCTTCTGATGATAAACCTAGAACTCCTCCGTCAGCACACTGATCGTCTCATTAAGGAAATGCGTACCACGATCGCTCATCAAAATCTCTGGGCAACCAAATCTAGTTAGTACATGCTCAAAGATGAACTTTGTTGTTTTCGACTCTGTACAGTCCTTCACAGGATGTGCCTCCGCCCATTGGTCAAATACTCAGTCGCGGTGATGATGTACTACGCACCCATCTTCTTTCTTGGAGGCTAAATTGGTCCTACAAAGTCAATCACCCACTTTTCAAATAGCTCTAATGACATCTGCGAATTCAGAGGCATCTCATCCCTCCGCGATGGCCTATCCATCCTCTGACATGTGTCACATGCCTTATAATAAGCCTTGGAATCCTTATGAAGCATCGGCCACCATAGCCTAACAACTAAAATCTTCTACGTTGTAGCTTTTCCTGCATAATATCCTCCCACGGCTCCTCCATGAGCTACAACAAGGATGTTGTTTCGTTCAAATTCAGGTACATATCGTCACAGAATTTCATCCGAGCCCATTTTATATAAATGCCCTGCAATGATAGAAAAGTCTATTGTGCGTACCACTAGCTCCTTTTGTTGTTGATTAGCATACCCTTCTGGAGCCGTCCTCATCGTTAGGAAGTGTATGATATCTACAAAGTGATTGTCTACAGCACGTACTACAAAGAGCTACACATCATGTAGTCCTTCATCCAAATTAATAGGCTCCTCTCCTGTGTCAATGCGCTATAGATGATCCGGTCCGACATTCAATTGTACTGGCTTCACAATAACTTCGAAATCATATTCCTGAAATAGAAACAGCTATCTACATATCTTCCCCCCCAACACAAGCTTGTTAACCAAGTTACTTCAATGCATACATCTTAAAATGTCTTCCTAGCAAGTAGTGTATAAACTTCTGGAGTGCGTACACCATAGCCAATCCTTCGCGCTCCATCGTTGAATAATTATTATTAGCTTTAGACAACTTCCTACTCACGAATGCGATAGGGTGATCCAGTTCTCCCTCACCGGCCTGTGTCAATACTATCCAAAGCGCAATACATGATGTGTCCACATGCACATGAAATTACTTCTTCCAGTCCAGGAAGACTAGGATCGGCATGGTGACCATCTTTTCATTTAACACATCTAAGCTTTGCTGACACTCTTCATTCCAATAGAACGTAGCATCCTTCTTTAGAAGCTTCTTCATTGACACGGTAATATGGGCATAGCTTTTGATGTACTTTCTATAGTATCCTGTATGCCCCAATGTTGTGTGCGGTTGTTTCACACTTCATGGTGCCTCTAAATTAATTATAACCGTGATCTTAGTAGGGTCTACCATCAAGCCTTGTCTGCATACCACGTGACACAGCAAGATCCCAAAAGGGACACAGAACAAGTATTTCCTCAAATTGACCACGATCTAATACCTATGGCATGTATCCAACATCAAGCGTAGACTAGCCACGTGGCGCTTTACCAACCCAAACACGGTCTAATCATCGAAGTATACCTCCAAAAACTTGTGAATGAAATTCTTGAACACCACAATGACCACGCACAAAAATATCGTCGGCGGGTTCTTCAATCCAAAGGCATTACTATATACTAGAAGCACCCCTACTCTGTGGCAAAGGTCATCTTACTTCTAAACTCTGGAGCGATCTTGATCTGATGGTACCCCGAGAACCCATCTGTGAATGAATATGCCTCCTGTCCTCCTACATTATCCAGCACCTTGTTAATGAACGGAGTTGGAAAGGGATCATGTACGTAAGCGTCATTCAACTTCCTAAGACCTAAGCATATCCTTATTTCATCCTTTTTTTTCTTGTCCTAAACTACCATTGGGCTTACCCAATCAGATGCTTCTGTTGGTTCAATGATGTATGCCACAAACATTTTATCCAACTCTAGGCGGACCCTTTCTTTATACTGCGGATTGAGGCGATAAGACCTCTGCTTGATCGGCTTCGCGTCCAGTTTCAGTGTAATTTTCATAACCCCTAGATCTCCTATTATCCCCTTTAGGTCTGAGAACTTTGTAGGGAACAAGTCCTGGTATTTGCGGAGAAATTCAACAACCTTTTCTACTGTTGCATCATCCTAATAGTCCCCAATCTTTGCAAACTTTGGCTCCGCCTCTATCCCAATGCTTACTTGTCTTGTTTTTAAAGGCATGATGATATCTTGATTTTCAATTTGTGGTCCTTCAACTTTGTGGTGACCTTCAGTCTCTGGGATGTTAATGTTCCTTGGGTTCTCATCCTCTTCTTCAACAGTCACATTATAGCACTCCAGCATGTGGCTCAACTGGGTGGTCCAATCTAGTTGAATTAAGTCCAAGGGATCTTGCGATGCTCTGGAGATTGTTGCCTTAACTTCCTGCAATGCCTCGTTAATACTTTCAAATCCATCCTCAAAGCTAAATGCAAGCAATAATACCTGTCGCAAAACGTCCCATTCTTCAGTGCCATGGTGGAGCTCTGTGTCCAAGTACCAGTTCATCGGTATTACATCCAAAGTATGAAAAAACAGATGCACCCATTTAGGTTGAGGCTCCACTCCATAGACCTTAGTCCATTTGGCCAGGTGATCATGCAGATCAACCCTTCCATCATATTTCTCTATTAGCGCACTTGTGGGTGACAAAACCGCAATCTCAGCATCTTTGTGTATACGCCCCAATCATCAAAACTGTCCTTGTGCATACCCCACCATCTCACAGGCATAGCGCGCGCAATGCCCAATCCAAGGCCTAGAAATGATGCTTCTCTGGAACTTCCATTTTAATGCATCCAAAAAGTTATCGAAATTAGTTAAACCATCATAATAGGGCAGATTCCTTACCTTCGATGATACACAGCACAACGACTTGGTCATCATATTACAGCGTAGCGTAGATACCTCATGTAGTCGATTCTATTAGTGTTCCAACTCCTCATCTGAATCTCATGTGTAGGGACTTTCGTGGTCCCAAGAAATGCATCCATCTATTTTTAGATTCACCCAATCCTGATCTCATATCGTTATCTTATAAATCTAGTCCAAATCATCATCGCTTTCATAATCGCGGACCAGTTCAGTATAGCGTGGTCCTTTTGCAGGGTCTAGGGGCACTACTATGCGGAGTGATTTCATCTCAAATATCATCTTCTTCTTCTCCAAATTGATCACCCCATTCATATCAATGGCCCAATCGATCCCAAGGAGCGCAGGGTAAGGATTGTTGTCGTGAAAAATCTCCATTACTTCTAATTCAGCCAATGCACTTGCACCCTCAATATCCACTGTCACTCCCTGAAATCTTCCCATGGGGATGATTTTCTATTGATTTTCCATTCTTAACTAGATCATAGACCACTGTAGCGCAGGTCTCCCCATCCTCTCCTGGGTTTGTTTAGGCAAGACTCGCATCTGACCCTAGATCCAAAATTACTTGATCCATCTCATATTCTCCTATCTGTGCAATGAGCCTTATCTCACACCCCATTCTTGCCTTATGCCTACCAATCTTCCTAACTATGCACAGTCCATCAACAACAATTTCTTTCCTGACACACTTATTTATCAGTTCTTGTAGTCCTTTCATAGCCTTGTTATCACACAGTAGTTTCATACAGGTCTCCAAGAAAGTAGTAAGCATGGAAGGGTCCATCTCTTCAGCTGGCTTGTCCTGACTTCCTGAGGTAGAGGCCTTAGCAAAGATTTTATTTGCTTCCATAAATGTTTCTCATGTTCACTTCAGATCAAATTCGACCTCCTTTTCCAGAGCTTTGTGGACCCATTCACTTTCTTCAGGTTGCTTCCCCTTATCTTCGCTAGTTGTCATCCCACTCCGCAGCGCAATATTTACCTTGGGATCCTCTTCGTGAGGCTCAGCCCTCATCATCTACAGGTTCTGAGTCAGCTACAGAGGTTGCACCCCCTTTTCATGTATCTTGGCCAGCAATATCAAGCAATCTTTAGTTGCATGGTTAAACTTAGTACAATAGCGGCACGATAGATGCGTTGGATTCGGGCAGTCTTGCGTGTAGTGTCTCAGTCCTCCAAAGTTGTAACAAATGACCTGTCCCCGAACTCTACTAGGTCCTCCTCCACCTCGGCCTCATCTGCGCCCCTGGTATTCACCTCTCACTCCCCCAGCACCTTGGTCTGGACGCCGAGTTTCTGCCTGCACCCTATATGTGTTTGTTCTATCCATCACTAACTCGTAACTATAGCACTTGCACTCATCATGATCCACCGATTGATAGAAGTTGTAGAAGAGTTGTTGCGGTGTCTGTACAAATTTCTGCAGCAAATGGAAATTGTCTGTCACATGTTTTCCAGCTACCTGACAAATAGCACACCATAGCGCGGGCCCTGTACTTGGCCCTGCTGGAGCTTCTGGCCTCAGAGGCATTGGTCCCCCTACTGCAACATAATTTGTGAAGACTGGATAGTGATCTTTGTCATGCCCCTGACCTTTGCACTTCAGGCACCAAACTTCTTCGTGCACCTTTGGCTGAGTTGTTCTATCTTTCTTCAGACTCTGCATTTCTAGGCAAAGGTTCTGCAACTGCGCATGAATCTGCTAAAACCCCAAATTAGCATCTTGCATTGGTGTCTCATGTAATCTCATCACAATTTCCAGGACTTCCACCTGGGTCCAGATCTTTTGTTGTGATAGCGCAACCCTTAGATGAGGCAAGCACGAAGCCACAAACCATTCGCAATGCTGCCCATATGTCAAATTCATGTTAGCTTCATGGATTGTACACTTCAATCTTTGATCCAGATCCCAAGGTGCCTCGCCTGGATTCATCATGATCTCTTTGAATCCCATAATTGATTGCACTTCAGACTTAGGTCTACTGAATTCCTTATTCAGTGCGATCTGAATATCTACCAATGTCGACGTCGAGTTATCAATGTAGTACTTAATGTACCACGTCAGCGCACATTCTTGCAAAGAACTAACCAATGTTTCTTTCTTCATTTGTTCATTTGTGATACCCTGAGCTTCCCATAGAGCCTTCGCAACGAACCAAAACTGGTCTGGATCCTCATTTCGCAAGCCCTTAAAGACATGTAGCTTTATTGAGTTCACCATACTAAATGATGGCGGAGGTTGCAGTGGTGTAGGCGAAGGTGTATGCAGCAGAGGTGAAGATGGAGGTGGTGTGAGTGGATGGGGTATTCACGGGAACCCTTGCTTTCTCAACTAAACAATGCTCTGCGGAGAAGCCTGTGCTACTTCCTCGTCATCACTCAGAGGAGGTTCAATTAGCGAGCTATATTCAGGGCATGTTTTCCCTTTGTTCCTGAATGTCCTTCCACTTCTCGTAGCCCCAAAAATCAAGGTAGCTACATAACCCACTTTTCACACAAGAGCATCTTAATCCAGGTATTTAAAGACTTTAAATACTTACCTCGTGGCCCCTTAAAGAAGCAACGCTCTGCTTCGCTGTAACTGACCAAGGTATCGACTGTGAACTTTGTTACGACCTTGTTGGAAAATACTGAGGGGGGGTTGAATTAGTACTCCTTAGCAATTAGAAATTTTAAAACTTTTCAGATAATTAGTTAATATTCAATTATCATTAATGTTTATGCAGTAATAACAGTGAATAAAAGAACATAGGAGGCACAAAAATTTTAGGTGGAAAACCCCCTCTGGGTCAAAAACCACCAAACACCTTTCTAATAATTCTTTAATCTTCAACTCCAATTGAAAAGAAAGCTCCAACTCCCTAGAATCTATAAAATCATTCTTCTCTAGATCCCATTGGATGCACACTTCGACAACTTTTACAATGATGCTTTTACAATGACTTTGTATAATGATACTTTTACAATGATTATATGCAGTGCTTCCCACTTGAAGACTTCATGTGGTGAACTTCTTGTTGTTTTTTGCACCTTGATTGTTGCTCTTTTCATGCTACCCTTTCTCACTCTTCAGAACATTAGATTATTCATTGATTCTTCTCTTGATGAATATATAATACCTGCAAAAATTCTTCAAAGAAATACCCATAACATGATAATAGCAAAACTTACCTCATCCTGTAGAACATATGTTAGTGCTAAAAAAAAAACAAACTAGAATACAAAGAAACTAATGCAATTTAGAGATGAAAATGCATATACAGAATATACTTGCCTATATCTTACCTCTATTGCATCATTTTGTTGCACCTTGCTCTTTGCTGCCTTATAAAGTCTGGTCCTTTGCACCCCTTGACAACACTTCATCTAGTTTTTCTTGCCTTCTAGGAGCACGATATTTAATATTATTTATCTTTGTGATTTCAAATCCTCAACTTGTGATCTTCAGTCTTGTAGAAGCCCTCTGAGTCTTCTTTCCAATGTAATAGGTCTAACCTGATTTGGACTCTTCAAGGCAAAGTTATGCCCAATCTCTCACAATGACCTAATTATGGACTAGTTCAGTAGAGAGAACTTGTACGGCATGCAACGTGTGATTGTTTCCTCTTTCAGCTCTGAAATTGATATACAGAAAACTATAGTCCATGCACTATCAGCCACATTTTACCAAATTCCAATCCTCTTCTCATAGAGAGAGTTATGACGATTTTCCAAAGGTCACTTCTTTGAGATGAAATTCGGGAGCCTGCAAAAACCATAACTTCCATAGATCATATATCTGAAAATACAGCAAACCAAGATCTGAAATTTGGTCACGATGTTCATCAGGATTGCGAATCAAATGGGTTTTGATTTTAGAATCTAATACTTCACAGAAATGATGTTATAGCGAAAATTCCATGATCACTACATTTGGAGGATATATGAGATTTATTTTATAGAGTTGAGAGCGGCTTCTATAGAGAATGTTGGAGGGATTTTAGGAGTTTAAAAAATTATTAATTATTTACTATTAAATGACCAAAACCAATTATGAGTGCCATGCCACAACCCCGTAGGGTTTTAGCCCACTAACTGGGGTTACTAACTTCAAACATGAATATCTCTCAAACTGTGAAGAATTACTTAGCGTGCCATATATCAACGGAAACATCTCGACAAGTAGAATCCATCTAGAAGATAATTGACTCAAAATAGAGTAATTTTTCAAGTCAAAATTCCCTTGCAAGATCAAGGTATCCCCTAGTGCTTCTTGGGTTGACATCAATGACAACCTCAGATCATCTTTAGATCAACAATCTCCCCCTTTGGCATTGATGGCAACACAAGTACTCCCCCTGCGATTAGGGAACCTCTTCCTACTACCTTCTCTCCCCCTTTGAGATCAATGGCAAAGGGTAACTCCCCCTGACACACAACTATCCTGCAGAATTGTACACACTTCCACTCCCCCTTTATTTTCTAAATAAGGAAAATTTAATGAGAACTTGGGAGAATCCCAAGCTTTTGATGAAGATATTCAAATGCTTCACGAGGTAAAGGTTTAGCGAAGATATCAGTGATTTTTTCTTTTTTACCAACATATTCAAGCTTGATATTGTTTCCAGGGACCTTCTTGCAAAATATGGGAATATGCTCATCAAACTTGACCTGAAGATCTTGAAAATTTTTCTTCATCCAGAGAACTTGAGTACAACAAGTTGCTGCCACAATATATTCTACTTCTATTGTGGATAACGAGATTGAGGTTTTCTTTTTTCTCAACCATGATACGAGACAACCACCTAGATAGAATGTTTCTCCATTAGTTCTCTTAAGATCATCAACACTTCCTTCCCAATCTGCATATATAAAGGCTTGAATAATGATATTGTTTCCCTTGGAATATCACAAGCCATATTCTATTGTTGCCTTTAGATATCGAATAATTCTTTTGACGGCAATAATATGTGATTCTTTTGGTGTTGCTTGGAATCTTTCTACTTCTCCAAATGCTTACTTAACATCTGGCCGGGAGGCTATTACATACAGAAGACTACCAATCATAGATCTGTACAACCTCTGATCCACATCCTTAGATGTGTTGTCTATGCTCAATTTGCAACCTGTTACCATCAGACTAAGGATAGGTTTGCAATCTTCCATTTTAAATTTCTTAAGCATTTCCTTGATGTACTTGGCTTGACATATAAATATTCCTTTCTCTTGCTGAGATATTTGAAGCCCTTTCTTGAACCCTTGTTGACATGGATATCTGTCAAGATGAGCATACCATGCTCTGGGAGCCTTCTTGAGACCATGCAGAGCCTTCTTTAACCTGCAAACATAGTCTTCTTTTTCTGATAGTAGAAAACCTTCAGGTTGTTTGATGTAAACTTCTTCTTCTAATTCTCCATTCAGAAATGTTGACTTAACATCTATTTGGTAGACTTTTATTTTTCTTGAACATGCATGGGTGAGAAACATCTGGATGGCTTCCATTTTGGCAACTGGTGAAAATATTTCGTCGAAATCAATTCCTTCCACTTGCGCATATCCTTTGCAGACTAATCTTGTCTTGTTCCTGGTAATCTATAATCCTTCAACTATTTTGCTCACCCTGAACCTTTAATGAAACTACCATCTTGTTCAAACAACCTTCCTGTCAATCGTAGAATTGTGCCATATACTGCTACATAGACTCCTCTTGTACAAACATTAAGGAGTCAACAAGCAAGATTGTTCAAAATAGTGAGTCACCTAATGGGCCATCTTGACTTGAGACATTACCTGAAGCAACTACTAATTCCTCATGACCTTTTGCTTTTACAAATCCTGAAAGCATAACTGCTAAAACCTTGTTATCTGCTTTGTCTTCCTGTACCTGTTTCCTTTTCCAGACCTTCTTATTCCTACAATCTCGAGCCATGTTTCCATATTTATGACACTTGAAGCATTCAATGTTGTCCATAGGCGATTCCATCTGATATTTGCAACCATGAGTGCTATGGCCATAGTTATGGTATTTGAAACATTCAATATTTGGCCCATCTATGCCGTATTCTCTTCTCACAAAATCATTGTGGAACCTGTCTCGTGATTCTGCAAACTTGCTTCTAGGGTTTGGTAGATAATTATTGTACCTATCGAAAACTTCACAATCCCTAACCATATGTCCATAGTTAGCACATAAAAATCAATAACCATTAAATAAACAAACATACTTGGAAGATTTTTCATTCTTCTTTGGAGGCAGTTTTGTAGTTTCTTGTGGTCCTTTGTTCTTGATTTCTTTGGTCTTGTTCTTTGGAGTTGCAACATTCTTCTTTGGCTTTTCACTTTGATCAACTTCCTTATTAGAATCATCCTACGAAGCTGTGGAGCTTGTACCTTCATCAACTAGAGCTTTACCATCTTTAATTGCCTTCATTTTCGCTTCTTCATTTGTCTTATCTTGTAAGTATTCTTTTTACAATCCCTTGAGTTTGTTGAT
The DNA here is from genome assembly GCA_031772625.1 of Pinus tabuliformis. Lineage (NCBI taxonomy): Eukaryota > Viridiplantae > Streptophyta > Pinopsida > Pinales > Pinaceae > Pinus > Pinus tabuliformis. The sequence goes on along the minus strand of CM062819.1, from coordinate 1,148,795,924 downwards.
CTCATCACGAGTTGCATCAAGTTCTTCTTGCTTTTGATCAAGATCTTCTTGAAAGCATCTTTTCAAGATCTTCCTTCTTTTTTCTACCTCCTCAACCTGTAGCTTGAGAAGAGTGATCTTCTCTACTTCTCCGTTGAGAACCTGTATATGTTCCTTTTGCTTCTCATTTTCAATCCTGAGCCTACTTATTTCTATTGAAGATGTTTCTAAGTCCTTTTTCTTTTGGTCAACCACATATATGTATCTTTGATCAGATTCCTTTCTTTCAATTTCTACTTCCTGCATCTGTTGTGTGATCCTGCTAATCTCTGCAAATGTTGTGTCGAGTTCTTGTTGCTTCTATTGGAATTCTCTCTTGAGGTCTCATGTCGTCATATTATTGATTTCTTCCAACTTCTTTTGAAGTGACTCTTCAATACAGTTGTGTTCTTCAACTTCAATTTTGAGACCTTGAATTTGTTCTTCAAGAGTATTGGAACGGATCTTCTCAGCCTTGAGCTCTTTTATAAGCTTGATTGCCTCCTTAGAAAATTCTTCTATGGTCAACCCTTCTTCATCATACTTAGAAGGATCTGAGTTTTCAATAACATCTTGACCTGATTTCTTTGTTGAATAGAGATTATGAAGCTTTTCCCAAAGAGATTTAGATGTTGAACATTGACCAAATTTTTTTTTCACAGAATTTGGCAAAACATTCAAAATTACATTTATGGTTTTTGAATTGTACCTTTTGGCTTCGTCGATATATGTGTCTCCAGAAACAATTGATTCCCATACTCCATGTGCTTGAAAATATACTTCCATCCTAGATTCCCATATCCAGTAATTATATGCATCAAAATCAGGGGTTGGTACACAATACTCACTTTCTTGAGATTTTGTTGTACCTGTACCTTCCTTTGAAATCCTTGTAACCCGCTTCTTTGACTTTCCCATCTCTATGCTCTAAAAATTGATTTCGAGCGGTTAAGCTGTTACTGAAGGAACTAATCTCTGATACCAATTACTGGAAAATACTAGGGGGGTGAATCAATACTCCTTAGCAATTAGCACTTTTAAAACTTTTCAGAGCATTAGTTAATCTTCAATTATCATTAATGTTTATGCAGTAACAACAGTGAATAAAAGAACACAGGAGGCACAAAAATTTTAGGTGGAAAACCCCCTTTCGGTGAAAAACCACCAAGTGCTTTTCTAATAATTCTTTAATCTTCAACTCCAATTGAAAAGAAAGCTCCAACTTCCTAGAATCTAGAAAAGCATTCTTCTCCAGCTCCCACTAGATGGACACTCCAACGCCTGAGATTCTTCAGTAGTCAACTGAACAGATGCCCCAACACCCAATGAACTACAACTCACCCTAGCACCACCCTACTACCCTAAAATTTTCACAGGCTTGAACCTATTGGTGACTTCATGCACCAGCCTAGCACCACCCTTAGAAGAATAAAAAAAGAATTGACTCCCGTACCAGGGAAAATGGTCCACTTTACAATGATATATAATGATGTAGAAGAAGAGGACATACTAGACCATAACCCCAACTATGACACAACCACCTAATGATGATCCTAGACCTCTCAACACTACCTCTTCAACTCTTGGCAGATAGACACTAGTACAACTTTACAATGATTCTTTTACAATGACTTTGTACAATGATTGTATGCAGTGCTTCCCACTTGAAGACTTCATGTGGTGAACTTCTTGTTGTGATTTGCACCTTGATTGTTTCTCTCCCATTCTCACTCTTCAGAAAATTAGATTATGCATTAAGTCTTCTCTTGATGAATATATAATACCTGCAAAAAGTCTTCAAAGAAATACCCATGACATGATAATATCAAAACTTACCTCATCCTGCGGAACATATGTTAGTGCTAAAAAAAAATTAGAATACAAAGAAACTAATGCAATTTCGAGATGAACATGCATATACAAAATATACTTACCTATATCTTACCTCTATTGCATCATTTTGCTGCACCTTGCTCTTTGTTGCCCTAGAAAGGCTTGTCCTTTGCACCCCTTGACAACACTTCATCTAGTTTTTCTTGCCTTCTAGGAGCACGATATTTAATCTGATGTATCTTTGTGATTTCAGATCCCCATCCTGTGATCTTCAGTCTTGTAGAAGCCCTCTGAGTCTTCTTTCCAATGCCACAGGTCTGACCCGATTTGGACTCTTCAAGACAAAGTTATGCCCAATCTCTAACAATGACCTAATTATGGACTAGTTTAGTAGAGCGAACTTGTACGGCGTGACACGTGTCACTATTTCCTCCTTCGGCTTTGAAATTTATACACATAAAACTACATACCATGCACTATCCACCACTTTTACAGAATTCCAATCCTCTTTTGAGAGAGAGATTTATGACAATTTTCCCAACATCACTTCTTTAAGATGAAATTCGAGAGCCTACAAAAACCATAACTTCCACAGATCATATCTCCGAAAATATAGTGAACCAAGATCTAAAATTTGGTCATGACATTCAACAGGATTTCGAACCAAATGGGTTTTCATTTCAGAATCTAAAACTTTTCAGAAATGAAGTTATAGCGAAAATTCCACGGTTGTTACATTTGGAGACTATATGATATTTGTTTTTATAGAGTTGAGAGGGGATTTTATAGAGAATGTTGGAAGGATTTTAGGAGCTTAAAAAATTATTAATTATTTACTATTCAATGACCAAAACCAATTATGAGTGTCATGCCACAACCCCATAGGGTTTTAGCCCACTAACTGGGGTTACTAACTTCAAACATGAATATCTCTCAAACCGTGAAGAATTACTTGGCATGCCATATATCAATGGAAACATCTCGATGAGTAGAATCCATCTAGAAGACCCCTGACTCAAAATAGAGTAATTTGTCAAGTCAAAATTCCCTTGCAATATTAGGGTAGCCCCTAGTGTTGCTTGGGTTGACATCAATGACAACCTCAGATCATCTTTAAATCAACATAACCCTCCTATGATATGATCGAACCAGTGATCGACACCGCTTGCGATCTCATCTTCAGAGGCTTCTAATCTCTGTACTAACTCCAGGGTCCAGACTATTGTACCATCAAGCCTCCACCTTCCTTGGCCATCTGCCAATTTCGTGATCCACTTGTACAATTCGAACAGGAACAAACAGAAGAAGATCTCATGTATCTTTGTGTATAGATATCTATCCAACTACTATTATTTTGTCAATCGTGGATTCATGTTCTCTTATCTTGCGAATTAGTGGATCGTTCTATCCAACCAGTCTTCCATATCTTTTTTAATTGGATTCCAGTGATGCCACATCACACATTTCTTTATGCGGATCCTGGTCCCTGCAATGGAACTATTTGTTGGATTGATGGGCCCTGACCCAAGTTCAACGTTAATTAGCCAAGCAAATCCCTAGACTATTGGCCCTTTCGTCATCAATCCGCGGAGCGTGAACTGAAGTCTCACCGAAAGCAGTATGGGGGGATGCAGGAACCAAGTTTCCGCACCCAGATATGGTAGTGATGTCATTTTATACCCTAACCCTTTCTTCGTGCAGACCGATAAGCTTTTTAGGGCTTATTGATATACTTCTCTTATTTGGCTTCGAGACCTTCCCGAAGGTCTGTGATCGTCCTTCACGTACCCTAAATAGGCAATTCAGAGACTTACGCACCTCTGTGATTACTCTTACTGCTTTATTTACCTAGATTAGCTTAAGTAGTGGATAACTTCAACTTGCATTATGATTATCTTCGCGTAAACAGATATTCTCACTTGCATTCATATAACAAAGTAAAATGCATAGATTTGCACATCAATACAGCATTAAATCATAAACTCAGTATTCAACATAACATAATCGCATGCATTCATAACAGAAGTAAAATAACTCATACACAAGTATTTCCAAAATAATTCTCTTTATTGATGTTCAGATCTCATTTAGAGACTCTAACTACCCTACGCACACAACTGCAGGGGTCCGCGCACTCAGCTGGGGACTTCTACCCTAGGCCTCTGCACACTCAATTGCAGAGCCTTTTTCCTATGCTAAGACTCTTAGCTCTTAGCTCTCACAAACCCATTACATTCATCAACATCAACTATGAACTAAAGATTTCCTTTTATATAATCCCGTGGTCCGCGGACCAACGGTGGATCTCATAAAACCGACACAAGTTACATAAAATAAGGGTGGAAACCCTTGACGAATCATTACATATTCACACTCTGCGACTAGAAAATGCGGAGAATTTACATTCTTTATACAAAACTTGGGCCTTTAACCCCAAAACTTGGGCTTCTAACCCCAAAATTGACCCTAGGGGACCCGTTCCCAACAACACTACATCTGCCACTATGTTGTGCTTCCCCTACACATACTCAATATCAAAATCGTAGGCATGCACTTTGCTGACCCACCTTTGTTTTCCATCATTGAGGCCCTACTGCCCCATGAAATGGTGAAGACTGTTGTGATCTGTCTTCACCTAAAATTGATTGCCCACCAAGTATTGTCTAAATTTGGCCAATGCATGCATTATGGCCAACATATCCTTGTTGTAAATGGAATACGACATCTCATGAGGTAGAATCTTCTGTCTCTCGAAAGAAATGGGGTGCCCTCCTTAGGACAAGACTACCCTGATCCCTACACCTAATGCATCACACTCCAATGTGAAAGGTTGAGTAAAATCTGGGAGTGCCAATACCAGAAAACAACTCATCACCTTCTTGAGGCAAGAAAATTCGTCTTGAGCTCCCTCTGTCCATGCAAATGCCCCCTTCTTAGTCAGATCAGTGAGGGGTGCTGCCAACTGTGAGAATCCCTTCACAAACTTCTGATAATAGGTAAATATGCCCAAAAATCTTCTCAATGTTGTCACATATCAGGGTTCTGGCCATTTCGAATGGCCCAACTCCTCATGCACCTTAACCCCATCTGCACCTACATCTTCATTAGCCTATTGTGGTGAAACACAACCCCCCCCCCCCCATTTTTCACTTTTAAATGAAAAATGAGGCCCCTTTTAAACGATCAACTTGATAGTACTACTATAGAAATTGAAAATGAGGAGAGATCTAAATGGGTTCAATTTGTTCTTATTGATATATATTAATTCGTTTTGACCTCATTCGGATTAGTCATTGTGAAATGTACTTATTTGAAGGTTTTTTTTTGTATTTGTTTAATTTAAGGGATCCTTCATTTTCCAACTCCCTTCCTTATGAAAGAATTCTTGACTTCTTGAAACTTTATCACTTGCCTCATGGTTTTGATCGTATGTTTTAGCACCCCCCTTGCTTTCTTTCACATTCATGGAAAGATTTTCATACTGATCAATTAAACACAAAGAGGAACCTTTGATTGTCACATCACCTCACATTTGTCATTTGATCACACTAGTTGGCATTTCTTGCACATGACTGAGCGCACCATTTCACATTCCACATTGATTGTTTATCTCCTTCACTTGGTTTGACATATCCATAAATAAAAGAGTAAATAATTAATCTATATTTTTTGCTATTTTCTTATATAAATAAATATAATTTCATAACTTTAATGATTTGTAAAAACATTAGATTAATTATATTTTTTTTTATTTAAAACATTAAAATCCAAAAACTAAAAAAACATTTTATTTTTTTTATATATTGTAAATATAATATAAAATAAATTAGAGCTTTCGTATATAATATAAATTAAATTTATTATAATAATATAAATTAAATTTATTGTAATAATAAATCAAATTTAATATGAAAAGAAAATAACAAAGTTATTGTTAAAATATATACATATTCAAACACATACTAAATTCACCTTGTAAATTATTTATACTTTTTTACATTAACTTAACATATTTTCTTTATGTAAATTACCTTCTCATACATTTTGTTTGTTTTCACCAAAAGGAGGCGGTACGGAACGCATTCATGATAAACTTGGTTATTTTGAAATTTGGTTTGCCTTTTGGGTACGCACCAGAATTGGTAATGTCAAAAGCGAATGTATTCACAAAAACATTGTTTCCATTGCCGCATGTTGGTAAATTCCATTTCAATTTAAACCATGTTTGTTAAAACAAATCCTGAGGCATTGTTGTGGAACGTATTACAAGCATGCATTAGAACTAGAACAAAAATAGAAACAGTTTCGGCGAAACAATATCATGGCAGCATTGTTGCCAAACAATTTTTGGAAAATTGGATCATACGTGAAAACTAGAAAATGAATATTTTATTCATTTCAAATAATTTAAAATTTGCGTTCCATTTACGCCCTGGACCTTCGCATTTCCTCTGTTTCCGAAGAGGAGTTTGGATATTTTGTTAACATCAAATATTCTAAAAAACAGAAATATATGAGACAGTCGGTGAAATTGAGAATTTTATCTAAAAGATTCTCATTAATTCTTAACATTTTGAACTCCTTTTTGAAGAAATGAGCTTGTTCTAACTGGGTAAACTTACGGCTTCATGAATGTGTCTTACAATGTTTTGTTTACATATTAATTTGCATGGAGGGCAATCTTCCTCAATATTTTTTGACATTATTCGTTGGTTGCAGGTCACAGAATCCCAGCAAAAGGGGAATCCGCAGATTGCCAAATCCTGAAAGGATTGGGACCAGAATTTTAGGGTGCACCATATAGCTTTGAATGGCTATTTTTATGCACAAATCCAGGCATTCAAGAAACAGAACGGCATTCCCAGAAATTGTTATCGAAACTGCTCCTATTTTTGCATTTTTCGACAACACAAGCAGACAGGCGAGGTTCTAGTGGAATTCGTGGTGAAATCATCAGAAATCAGACCGCCAATGAAGATTACATGCGATATATATTGCGTTTGAAACAAGTCAGCCAGGTTTATAAACTGTTTTCAACAGAACCGCATTCCCAAAAATTGTTATCGAAACTGCTTCTATTTTTGCAATTTTCCACAACACGGAGACAGGCGAGGTTCCGGTGGCATTCGTGGTGAAATCATCAGAAATCAGACCGCCAATGAAGATTACATGCGATATATATTGCGTTTGAAACAAGTCAGCCAGGTTTATAAACTATTTTCACACCTGATCATACACAGCATATCCGATGTGCCCGATTTGCTGATCGCCAGGTGGATAAATGGAGAGAATATATGGAAATAGGGATTCTAATTCCTCATCGCTGTTTTTACTCAACCAAGTGTATTTTTGACCAACAGAAAGAAAAAGGCAGCATTATATAAACCATCAGAAATACATATACCCGGGGGGCGATTCAGATCTACACACAGGAGGAGAAATTTCTTAAAATCAGTTTTTCAATAGGTTAGAAGGAGGAAGGAATTAGAGAGAGCAGACTCAAACAAATAAACACAGCAACTTAAAACACTTAGAACTTTAGAACCTCGTGACTTATCTTCATTCAATCACTGAACTGATTTTTATATACAAAGAGGAAGTTTCTGGAGTCGGTGAGGTGGTGGCTTCTCTAGGAAGCTATCCAGCTCTTCAGAGTTCCGCCGACTTCCGCAGACTTCTCCAAAAGACACTAGGTTCTGGTTTTAATGCGGGTGGTTGGATTTATCAATGTTTTCCAACACTCCCCCTTAAATCCAACCATATGACAACTATACAATATATAAGACACTGTAAACAAACTCCTAATTGGCATGCCTGCTAGTCTAAGTCTCAGCTAGGCTTACAACAAAACATTTCATTTTTGTCTTCTTATTAAAGGGTCCATGCTTGTTCCTTTTTCTTTGCTGGTGCCGTTTCATTTTCACCTTTCTTGTCATAAGATAATGATTGAGCTTCTTCTTTCTTGATTGCAGGTTAACATTCTTTGTATTCAACATTGCTTCACGTTCTGGAGACTTCTACTTGTCCTTAATGCTTGCAATTTCTTCAATTTTTGTTGCTTTTTCCTGGTTGTCAATATTTGCACAGTCAAAAACAACGTTAGATTCATAAACAAAACCATATTTATTTTTGTCATCGTGCTCTTTGGAAAGAGCTTTGCTTCCTTCATTTTTCTTTGCTGACATAGTTGGTTGATTCATGTCCTCAACCTCTTTCGCCAGTTCTGTTGCTACAAACATGTTGTCCTGCATTTGATTTGTGTATGGAGATAGGCATCTCTTCTCACCAAACAACAACTCATCAATAAAATGCTTTTCATGCATCATATTTAACCACTCATCATGGGATACATAATTATCATCAAATTTGACTTCATAAATCTCTGCATCACAGGGTGTTTCCTTAATATCACATACTACTCTATTGTCAGCTAAAGACATACTTTCAGCCTTAATCCCAACTATGATGCTTTCAACACAATCACTTTTAGCAACAACACCTTCATCAACTTCAGCTTTCTCACTACCCTTCGTACTGTATTTCATTTCAAGAATAGCCCAAAATATTTTTGCATCACATATTTCACCAAATTCATACAAAATATTTTCATCTAAAGCTGATATGATGAGAAACAATGCTATTGCATTTCTACGCTTATCATTCAAATTCATAGAAATTTCTTGGACAAATTTCCATAAATCTTCTGAACCAAGCAATCCTTCCATTTTAATTGCCCAAAGCTTAAAATTTTTACCTGAGAAAATTGGCAGAACTAGCATTAATCGTTTCAGTATTGCATTAGTGTCTTCAAATTCTTCTATCTGATTCAGATCTACTGTTAGTTGAAGCATTTCATATTCTTCTGCAACTATTGCCATTTCATTCTGTCTCCTCACCTGTTTCAATTCTCTCCAAGACTGTCTCCTCTGTTGACCCATCACTATACCATAGAGTCAAATTCAAAAATAATTTGCAGTTGAGGCTTCACTACAAGCTCCTATGCTGGCAAAAAACTTGACGCTGGTGGCTTCTCACACTTTCTTGGCCACTATGCACACTTTCACATCGAATCGCAAGGGCTGAAGAATGTAGCTCATCTTGAACACTAGCATTGGACAAACTGCATAAATAGAAGGCACCGAACTTCTATAAACTTTATGACGGACAATTCTTGAGCAACCTAAAGTAGTTCTGATCTTTGTACTCTATATCACCATACACGACTGGACTTGGCACATTATCAACAACAATCCTCATAAAATTCCTCATTTCAACACTAGCCATACAAACATCATGCACGCAATCCAATGCTCGATGTTCGGCATGCACAATTCATCTTACCCGCAGCACTCTACTGCACAGCAGGCTTTCCACACAACTTAATGTCCACAGGCAGCAAGAGTTAAATTGCAACTTGCTGAGCCAACAACTGGCTGAGCACACAGCTCCCAACTCGATGAGCACACAGCTCCACCACACGCAGCCACACGCACAACTCCTTCTCTTCAATCTGTAACCTGACTTCAGGGGTTCACAAGCGGCACACAAACATATCTCTCCAGGGGGACTGCAAGTTCATAGCCACACTATTTGCAGAAGAACTCTCACAAACTCACGTAGCTCACCTCACCCGGGCTCAAACCCTCAACTCTTCACTCCACCAAGCCCACTCAACTATGGCACACCAACACTCACCGAGCTCACAGCTCTTTACCAGCCCTCACTGGACCGCGCACATAGCGCCATAGGGCAACCTCTCACAACTCAAAATAGCCCACACTCCTGAGCTCTGATACCAAATTAGAGAGAGCAGACTCAAACTCATAAACACAACAACTTAAAACACTTAGAACTTGAGAACCTTGTAACTTATCTTCATTCAATCACTGAACTGATTTTTATACACAAAGAGGAAGTTTCTGGAGTCGATGAGGCGGTGGCTTCTCTAGGAAGCTATCCAGCTCTTCAGACTTCCGCCAACTTCTCCAGAAGATGTCGACTTCTCTAGAAGACACTAGGTTCTGGTTTTAATGTTGGTGGTTGGATTTATCAATGTTTTCCAAAAGGTTCGCAATCCAGCATAGGGGGATTCTTTGCTATCATTCAATCTGCACATATGCATTTCTGTTTTGTGTAGAAGAGGTGATTGTAAGGATTTAAAGAGAGTTTTTGGCCCTATTTTGTTGCTTAGCACTATTGCAGGCAGTAAGAGCATAGGTCTCAAATTCTCTAAGACTACATATTTTGTAAGCGAAGCTTTGGCATTATTATGGATTTCCATTCATGTGTATTTTTACCTAAACGCCAAATTTTTATTTGTGTCCAAGTTTTGTAATTGATTTCCATTTCTATTCTAAAACACAAAACTTGATTTCGATTTTAATTCTAAAACATATTTCTTATTGATACTTAACATTTCTGTTGGTTCAATTTTGATATGACTTGAAGCTTTGCAGGAGCTATCTCCAAGAGGCAGAACGAGATCAGATCTATAACGAATTCATTGAAATATATTTGAGATTAAATAATAATTTCTTATATTTAACTCGCAAATGTATTTTGCTTTTATCCCATTAATTAATATGAACTATTTCTTTTAATTAATGAAAACTATACGATGAATTCGATCATAAACCAGTGTTTCCCCCTATTTTTATTTCATTTTCTCTCGGAATAAGAGAGGGCTATCCATCTTAGTCCGAGATCGGATTTTCGTTTTAGGATTAATTTTATAATTGTAAATGAAATCTACATAAAGTCCTTTTTAGTTAAAGGCAAACAATTTTGGTTCTCCATGACAAGTTCAAATTTTTATATTAGTCAACTTTTTTATTGATTTTAATCTTTATCCAAGACGTTAAGAAATCAATCATAAAGACTAATGTAATACAATGTATATTAATTCATTTATTAATAACAATTAACATTAGAATTCATTTTTTCTTTTTCTTTTTAGAGTTAGCCTTAACATACTAATTACTCATTAATTTGTAACATTTACTTTCAATAAATAATAGTAACTTAAGGAAATTAGAATAGTTTTAACTTTATCATGGTAGTATAAGTTAACTAAGATTTTATTAATGGTTTACTTAGAATAATAATAATAATATTTAGTTAAAACTTTCATCTTATAGGTTACCATAGATTTCTTAGAATTAACTTTTAGCATACTAATTATTAATTAATATTTAATATTTAATAATAGCCTAATGTAATTAGAATAATTATGGTAATGTATTTAACTAGATCTTAATAAATGTTTTTCTTAGAATAATAATAACATTATTACCATTCATTTTGTAGTTTATCATAGATATATTATAATCTCATAATAAACTAGATTAAATATTTAGAATTATTATTAGAACTATATTAGTGATATTTAGGAATATATTATAGTATAAGGTATAGTTATTTACATAGTATAGTTAGTTAATTAGCATAATAACATAGGATATATTAGTTTAGATTTGACATATGAGATAAATAGGAACATTTTAATATTCAACATAAAGACTTTAACAATAGTATAGCACTATCATAGTATCATATAGGATTACCAATTTATATTAACTTAATACCATAAAGTTAGTTAGGTTAGAATAAGTTAGGCTAATCGTAATTCATAATTTAGTTGTGGCTTGGCTGAGCCCAAGATCAGCTTAAGGATCACTTTCTTGCCTAATCAACAAGAGGGTTGATCTAATGTCTCTTCTCCATTGATGAATGAGAGTCATATTTTAAGTCATCGGAGAATGAGAGAAGGTAACTAGACCTAGTTAAACCAGTCAGAGCCACTACTCCAAACGGAAAAGGAGCTGCTTTAAGCTCCAGACCGTGTGGTTATCCCTCAATGTTGTTGCAATGATTTTTGAGGCATCAACACAGCCCAAACTTGCACTTGGACGTCTTAGGGTGAAACTATTACTCCTCCAATATAAGCAAGATTGTCTCCAAGTGTTGCATGTGATCCTCCCATGTCCTTACGTATACCAAGATGTCATAAAATAATACTAGTATAAGCCTCCTCAATTGGCCTCAGAACCTATGGTTCATGCATGAACGAAAAGTAGTCGGTGCATTGGTCAACCTAAAAGTCATAACCAGGAACTCGAAATGCCCATAATGACACCTGAAAATTGTCTTTAAGATGTCCTTCTCCCTCACCTAGATTTAATGATACCCGGACCAGAAATCTAGCTTAGAGAAATACTTGGCTCCTCTAATCTCATCCATCAACTCATAAATGCGGGGCTAATGTTCGCCCAGTGGGCTAATTTTCCATGATTTGTCCACAAAAAAGATTCGCCAATTTCCAATTTTATAACAGACGATTCGCCCAAATTTTAGAATATAAAATTATTTTACCTTAAAAATCGCCAAAATTATATAGAGACTATATATAAAATAATTATAAATTTGATTAATTTTACAAATATATCAATAAACATTTATAATTTGCATATTAGGGATTAGTGAGATTCGCCAATGTTTTAAACTTCAAGAAAATTTTCCATCCTTAAAATTTTCCTTGGATACATGTTCTTCAGCGTCTTCTTGTTAAGGGCCCTGTAGTCAATACACATGTGGAGAGTCATGTCCTTCTTCTTCACCAACACAACTGAAGAATCAAATGGAATGGAACTCAGTCTGATGTGTCCCAATACTAATAACTCCCTGATGGCCCTCTCAATCTCATCCTTATAGGCCTTGGGATTCCTATAGGGTGTAGTTATGACTGCCTGCACACTGGGCTCTAGCTCTATAATATGATCAAATCCCATGTCAAGTGGTTGTCCCGATGGTATATCTCCAAATACTACCAAATACCTATCCATCATTGCCTGTATGTCTGGATGTTGTGGCATGGTCTTTCCCCCAGCCTCCGAAATCCTCATCTCTACTTCCCATTCTATGTCTCCATCCTATTAGCTGAAACCGTTTGAGGAGGGTGTGAATGCATGCCCCGAAGAACCACCACCTTGCCATCCAGTCCAACAAACTCCAGCACAACCTGCTTCCAATCGGTGGTAACCTGGCCAAGGGAATACAACCAATAGACACCCCACCACATTGGTGTCTGGAACATCTACCACGAAAAAATGGTATGTCATCATATAGTTCCCCATAGTCATTTTCAGAGCGGGAACATACCGAGTACACTGCATAGCCTTGTCTCCTGGTATTAGGACTGAAAACTCCTCAAACTCTGCAGTGGTGATGCCCCTCCTTTAGACCATTCGAGCATCAATAAAATTGTGGGTGGCCCCACTGTCTACTAAAATTGAGACATGTTTCCCCTACACCATACCTCTGATCCTCATGGTTAAGAATTTGGGAATCCTACACAAAGAAGATAGGACTACCCCAGCTGGTGTGAAAGATGCACCTCCCTATGGTGGTGGTCCCCTCCTTGCTAGATCCTCATTGTCTCCTCCACTAAACTCCAACTCCCCATCATCCTCTTGACCATTGTCTGAGAAGACCTCAATGTAATGGGCCTTGCCTATTGTTCACCGATGACAAAGTTCCCAAGGTTCTTAGCATGTAAAACATAATTTCCTCCTCCTGAGGTCTCTCCTGGTCTCGTCATCTGACTGACCCTGACCTTCGGATTCTTTCTACACCATGGGCACTCTAGTGTCACTTCCCTTCTCAGGGTAGGGAGTGTGTGAAGGAAATGGAGCTCGAGTCTTGGGAATAACTTCTGGCAAATCGAGAGTGCAAGAAACTACCTCTGGAAGAGTATATGGTTTGTGTGACTTCAACAATCCCTGCAATGTCTTTGTCAATCCCTCTAAAAAATTTTATACTCTCCTCGCATCTAAAAAATCACGTACCATGACTAAGACCCTCGAAAACTATGAGATATAATGCTCTATATGTCCTATCTTTCTGAGCTGGGTCAACTCCCTAAATTGAGCCTTTGCATCCTTCTAATCAAAGCACTCCATTAATATCCCTGTGAAGTCCTCATATGAAGTCACGTTTGCATACCCAAGAGTGGACAAACCATGAAACCACCAATCTTATGCCTCCCCCTCTGTCGTCTGGTTTAGCTGGAAGTATGTGCTCAACTTCTCTACCCAAGCATGTGTTGTGCACTTGGTGGTGCCATCATATGTAGGAAAATACATTTTCCCAAAAGAACAGTACAACTCATAGTCCTGCATGCCATAGCCCTTCCCCTTCTCATTTTGTTTGAGCTTGAAAAAATATCTGAAACTCAGAGCCTCTTTGAAGTCCGCCCCCATGGGCTGCCACTCTCGGAAATGCTTCCCCATCAACGATGGATCCTCTCCTCCACTAGTCTCACCTTATACCAAAGGTATTAAGGAGGGTAAAGTAGCTCAATTTGGATCACTTGAGGATGGCCACTGTGGAGTAGGTGAAAGATGATCGAATTGTTGAGAGGCCCTTGAAGTTTCTCCAACTAGAAACTCCTGGTGAGTGCTCTGCTCCTCGTTCTACATTTTGATCTCATCCAGCATTTCCTTATGCCCTTTTTCCAAATCACTCAAAGCCTTCAAGAGACTATTGAATTCCATTTCCTCCTTACTCTTGGGCTCACCCATATCTTCTGTTACCATAGTCTTCCCATGATCCTCTGTGTCTAGAGTAATCTCCAACTCCCTTTCCCTACTCCAGTACCTCTACCTCATGCAAGTAATATTTTGTCTTTCCTCCTCACTCATAGAAATTTTTTCCCAAGTCTGTGCCAAAATCTAAGCTCTGATACCATTGTAATGTTCCAAACATATATAAATAGTGATATACAAAGCAAAATCGACTTTTCACACAAAAAAATTAAACAATCAACAAATACTCAATATACTCCAATGAGAACCAGTTGAGCCATTTATTAATGAAATGGACCAAGTACAATAGTATGGAAAGTGCACCTAGGCTTGCCTCAAGGGAAAGCTTGACAGAACCTAGATGATAAATAATAATCTCACAGTTGAAAATGACTGCTCCTGTCATGATGTCTGTTGTCTCCTAGAAACTACATTTCTAGCTGGAAAGGAAATGCAAGAAACCCCATCTCTGGTGCTAATAAAATGATGAAACTTCAGCCCCAAGCTCCTTGGCCAAAACCCACAAAAACCCAGAAAGGGTTTGGCCTGAATCCAGCCTCCCAAATTCGGCCTCCAATATGTCCTATGCCCTCCAAACTACTCAAGAAATATGGCCTGCAAGGAACAATAATGAAATCCTCCTCCAAGCTCAATAAATGAAGCAAACACCTCTCCAAGTATTTCCCTTAACCTCCATAGTAAATTTCAGCCTCAAATATTGATACTCTACCCACCACGTGACCACCAAGTGTTGCCTTTGCGCTGGCCCAGGAAGTGCAAAAGTCACCCTTCAAAGTAGCACACTCCTCCATCTCCTAAACTCTCCAAATGGAAACAATCCTCTTATTCCTCCTCTCTGTAAAATCCCTCACCCAAAATCCACTGCAAGACACCACAAGCAAACTTTGCCTCCTCTTCACTACGTCCTCTAGCAATACGCACCACCTGGAGATGTATGCAACTACTAGAAATCACAATGAGTTCCTCCTCCTGAGGAAATGAAGAAAAACCTTCCTAGGGTGGCACTTGAAGTCCCCCGAAGAAAGGGTGATCTCTTCGCTTGAGGAACTCGTGCTAAACAATGAGTGACTTGGCTAAGAAGATCGAGCAACCAAAGAGAGATCGATATACCAAAAATATAAATGAGATGAGGAGAGTTGCCTTTCTTATATAGATGTTGTGGAGCACTCTCTCCAATTCTTCCTCCATCGTGGGTGTTACACAGTAATTTGTCACCATTGGTCACCGTCCCTGTTACCCCTTTCCTGTACTTTGGAGGACTCATTCCGAGACCTGTGAGTAGTGACATAACTTAAAAACACTTGCATTATGTTCCCCTAAGTATGGACTTCATGTGCCCTGAAGACACCTCCTGCAAAATATCCCTGAAAAGTGCCCTTTTTCCATTAGTGCGGGTCCACAGTGTACTACCCGCGCCAATGAGGGAGATCCTCAAAAGAAGGCGCGCCCATTGGCACTCTGTCTTAGAGTAACACCCGCGCCAACCGAGTTTGGAAAAGATTTTTAACAAACGCGCGCCCGGATGTTTTTTCCCTTCAAGTCATGAAGTCTTTTGAGGATAAAGCTAATCTTCTAGATGTCGAGATTCATCATCTATCCCTTACATCTATCCACAGCGGCTTTTTGGAGATAATACCAATCCATAATGGGTGTTTTGATGCATTGTATCTTCCTCCCCTTCTCCATCTATAAAAGTCTGTCCTCATGCATTTGACAAGCTAGTTTTTGAGTATTGGTGATAGTGCTAGTAGTGATAACGCTTGTCTTGAGTGATAGTAAGAGTCTTGGAGCATAGGGAGGTTATGCTGCCAGAAGTCTGAGCTGTGTATTCATAATCAAAGAGAGAGAAAGGTCTATTGCAAGACATATGTAGCTGCTCGCCCAGCCAGAGGAGAGATTCGACGTCAGAACTTTGGTTGTATTTTTCTCTGTTGATTATTCATTAATAAACGACTATCATTATGGTTCCGATCTTATTGTTCATTATGATAATGTTTGATCTATGTCTTTTCTGACCGATATATAGTTGTATTTAGTGGATTTTATGCTTGTATTCGCTTCGTTCTTTGCATGTGCAGGTATCCATTCGCGGAGATCGTGAGGATCGTGACCTGCCGGAGCAAGGGAACGAGAGTATCAACTCGTCTACGACACTAGCGTTGGACTCCAGGTTGGTTCTCATAATCCACTTTCAATTTGCAACTAGGAACTTGCATGGTAGCGTTAATTGATTGTTGCTAGACCCATTTTGGGCTAGTGGGATCGCCTCTGTCCGCAGAGGGGATTTACCTCTCCAACAATTTGGTGACTCCGCTGGGGAAGCTATTTGTTGTTTGATTCATAAACCTTGGACGGAGCCTGAAGTATGGCCAGGCAGCCTTCGAAACGCTATTGCTTTGCATTAGCGAAGTAGATCAACGCCACTTCAGTCAATCTCCGGTTTGGTTTATGAACCGAACAGCTTGGAGTTTGTCTTGTATTTTGGTTTTCTCTTGCTTGCTTGCGTAAATGAGCTTTCTGGGTTAGTTTTAAAGTTGTTTCTTGTTGTTTGATCTGTCTGAATACTGTCGACCAGACCCTGAACTGCTTGATTTATTTTTTAAGCCAGCAAACTTTATTAGCGCGTTTTTCTACCTGACAGTCGCGCCAGTTGGCGCAGGTTGCACAAAAGCAACTCGCGCTAATTCCTTAATAGCGCGAGCTACAGGCTGACAGTCGCGCCAGTCCTGTGAACTTTACCAGTTTGTTTGTTGGAAGCTTTTTAAACTCAGATTTCTGTATTTTTACATCCTTTTCAGCCACTGGAGTGTGTTAGAACTCTGGTTGACTGGTTTTTTACCATTATCCTTCGAGTGTTTGCCTTTTTCCATCGATCTTATATCCCAGCCCTAGAGCATCTAGTGGCTTGGTACATCGAGCCTTCCGTGGGAGTTTTGGTTCTTTGATTGTCCAGTCAACTCTTTGGTTGTTTTCTGCACTTGTCTAGTGGTTGACAAAACCTTTTATTGTGTGCTTCGAGCAATCTACTTAGTGATCATTTGGATTTCACTTGACTTCGTTTTGGGCTTAGATCACATAGTTCATTGAGGTCTTTTTGAGGTTTTTGACAGATTGTCTTGGTGTTTCAGACTTGGTTCTACTTGCATTGAAATTTGTCTGTTTAATTTTGTTATCATCTCTCAAAATTTGTTTAAATGCATTATGCCATTTTAAAAAAAAACAAATGATCTTTTTGCATTACATTAGCTAGCATTCTTCATTGTTATTGGCAATTAGTCACTTTTTAAGAAAAGAAAAGAAAAAAAAGGTTTCATTTATTGCTATTAGCTGCATTAGGATCTTTGTTGATTGTTTGGTGATCATTTTGTTTGTTTGAAAATCTCAACTCTTCTTTAGTTAGCATTCATTGAACGGAATGATATATTTTGGCATATAGTTTGCATTTAGGAAATTCTGAGAGATCACATACGGTAGGACCTAAAAACTGAAATCTAATTGAAGATCAACTGTAAAATGAACTGAATGAATCTAACAACGCATTGGAACTTAACACATACATTCTAGAGGTCTAGGCTAGAGACGTGTTCCAACGTCGTTAAACCTAGCCACTATTGTTTCACATTACGGTTGGGTGATTCCTCCTTTTGTGACTCGGTAGTGGTCTAGCACGGATTTTTGCTCCCACGTACCGTCGAGTATATGTGGAGACCCCACTAGGTTATCATCCTTTATCCACAGGAAGCTTTGTTTGCCGCCTTACAAGCCGTAATGCACTGAACACAGCATTCGGGAAGATTGACTGCCGTACGGGAAGTCCTTGGTTTTCATCTGATTGCCAAGGTGTATAAGCAGTTTTACGGATTGTTTGGTAAACCCTTTGCCTAGAGTCTCCAGGGTAATCACTTTTGATCCTTTTCGGACTCCTTAAAAGAAAAGGTGCCAGTGAGCGTCTTGTCACTTCGTGCTCATTAAACATTCGAAGGAGACTAGAGTCACCTTTTTGTCCTTTTCTCGACTCTTAAAACATGAAAAGGTCAAGTTCAGTTCCTTTGTCTTAAAATTTATTCGGCCACGATACACATTTACCCGGTTAGATTTTGTTTGCGTTAGTTTGAGTAGGGTCTTGTCTCGTTAGATTCCCTAGGGTTTGTGAAGTTTCATCCTAGCGAAATTACCAATTTCATCTTCCGAGATACCGGTTGTGAGTGAAACTCTTTCTGTTGTTCCGAGTATAAAACCGATTAGTTCTCGTGCTCCAGGCGACGAGACTTACGAGTTTGATTGGAACCCTGTTTGGGAACCTTCTGAGGATGGTATCCCTTTTTGGGAATACACTTCTCCTCGTGTTCCAGCCCCACCTTTTTCTTCCGACATGGAGGACTTATCCCCTACTTCGACTGATGAATCTGTTGTGACGAGCGGTGAAATTCCCACCGCAACGGAATCTACGCTTGTTAGTAGTGCTCCTACTACTGGGAGACTACCTCCAGGCTATAAAGCAATAAGCAATGTTATGTCTTCTGGAACTCCCTTCACGAGTTCCATTTGGTCACAACTCACTTTTTCCACCACGGAACCTTTCACTCCACAAAGTCGCAGTACATCTGTTACCTCAATCACAACCGCTCCAACGGTATGTGTGGCTTCTTCGACTCCTATTTTTAGTCGACCTTCGGCCTCTTTATTCGGAGTCTTTGATCCTACATCAAACGTCCCACCTGAGGGCCCATACTATCAGTATGTACCACATCTTGGTGGGCCTTTGTTGTCTCAACCGACTGTTGAGATTTCAGTTCCGTTGTCAATTGGTTGGGGTCCCACCTCTTATCATGGTGGCCAAGCATCGTCTGCGCAATCCCAAAGACCACCTCATCAAGACCTACAAGGACAATCCTTTCAAGGAAACCCTTTCGCCTCTAGTGGTCCATTTTTCACCTCTTATGCTCAACCTTCTGGTAACTCAGGTCAATCTTCTGTTCAACAAGCCCAACCTGGTATCCAGCAAGGTTATCCTACTGGACAAATTGGTCAATCATTTGTTAACCCAAACCAACCCAATGTCCAGTATGGTCCAATGTCTGGACAAGCTGCTCAACCACCTGGTCAGCCCACCGCCGAGTATAATCAACCTTCTGGGCAAGTCGGTCAGCCTCAAACCCAATTAGGCCAACCAACTGCCCAGCCCACTCGACCATCTGGTCCGTCAGGACAACCTTCAATTGTGCAACAACAACTCCACTCCCAGCAGGTACAACCTTCTGGGCAGGTAGGCCAACTTCAATTTCAACAAGGTCATCCTTCTGGCCAGATAGCCCAACCTACAGGACATCCTTCTGGCGCTGCTCAACCCGGTTTTTTGCCCCAAGCTGGACCACAAACCCCATCCGGTCTTCAAATGCAAGTTGGAGTTCAATCCCAACCAGTCTATCAAACTCAGCCTGTTTCTCAAACTCAGTTTGGAGTCCAGCCACCGTATGGTTACCAGCAACCTCAAGGGCAACCTTTGTTTGCCCCATATCAAAATTATCAACAACTGCAGGTGAATCCTTATCAGAATTATCCGCAACCATATGGTGCTCCTGCAGGACCGTTTGGTAATCCATGGAACGCTGGGGGGCAGAACCCAAATCCCTACGAACAAAACCCTATAGGGCCAAATCCGTCTGGACCAAGCCCTTGGGGGCAACCGCCAGTTGGTTGGAACCCTGGTGTTCCATCCCACCAGCAGCCCCAGATGTCCTTCAATCCTCAGTTACCTTTCTTAGCGACTTTAGAATTACCGGATGTGTCCAAACTGACCAATGATCCTCATGGCGAGCTGATAGATTTTCAAGGTGTGTGTTTGGGTCGTACCACTAACAATGTCGCCGAATATTGTGCTGTAATCGAGCTACTTGCTGAAGCAATTAATCTCGGCATTCGTGCATTGGTAGTGAACCTGGACTCTCAACTTGTCGTCCACCAGCTCAACGGGCATAATACCTGTATAATGGATAATAATAAGGGTAGTATGGAGTCGAACTATCATGCTGTAAGCCTAGCTGGGTTGTTAGTTCTGTCATCATATGATTACGAAAATTCTTCCCGTGATCAGTGACGATGGCTTGAGGGAGGCCGAATCGCAAAATAACATGTTTGAATAAAAATTATTTCGCTCTGGTCGCTCTGCACCAACATCTGCATACATATATATAGTTGTTGTCAGAGACATGCATGTATTACAAAAAAAAAAAAAAAAATTATTAAACATCAAAAACACAAAGAGTTCTTACCAAGCTCCTCATCCCAGTCTTCTCCCACAGGCAATGGGAGATCTGGGTCTCCAGTAAAATCGGTGCCCGCATAGGGCCAATCCTCTATAACGATCATCTGGTGACGAAGCCATATGAAGAACTCGGGCCTCCAGGCCATCTGCTGGCCCCCTCCTCCTCTGGGCATGAGTGCTGCCCATCGAGTCATCCTCGGTTCCCGTGGCACTGGATCTGCCACTTTACCTCC
Source organism: Pinus tabuliformis (assembly GCA_031772625.1). NCBI lineage: Eukaryota > Viridiplantae > Streptophyta > Pinopsida > Pinales > Pinaceae > Pinus > Pinus tabuliformis. Next base: position 1,148,774,973 of record CM062819.1, on the reverse strand, counting down.
CTGAATCCAGAAAATTGGCAGTCGCTCCAAGAAGAAGGATACCACAATGGATCCATACTTGAACTGTTTGTTGCCCCCACGCTTACACTTCGTAAGTTGTCTCTTGATGTTAAGGGTCACAGCTGTGGCCTAGTCAAACAGAGTAGGGTTGAGACACTCGGTTGCCAGCAGTAAATGATTCTTGCTGGCCTCATGGGGCGCCTGTACCCCCGCTGTCCATGTAAAAGTGAATAGTATCACCCGTAGCACTAGGTCTGGAACTGTGATGATATCTACCTTGGCACTGTTCTGTCCAAACTGTGCCCCCAGAAAAACCCGGTCCATCACCTCTCCCATATTTTCTCCGGAAGGCCTACTTCCAGTCAAAATGGGTCGTGCACCTCTCCGTGATAACCCAGTGATAAAATAGACATCGAAAACATCCAGCTCCAATGTCTGATCTCGCAAGCGGAATACCTGATCCTCTATGTCCCAAGCATCCACGATAAATCGTAGTAGCTCCGGTTGTGCACGCAAATAGGAGGTGAGGAAAAACTTCTTTAAGCCGCAATCCCTCAAGGCATCCATGCAGGCTTCATCCTCTAGTTCCAGAGCATCTATAGCATCATGCTCTCTTTCTCTCCATTCTACAACCATTTTGACGAATCCCTGCAACCATAAAGTCGAAAACACCATCATTAGATCACTGGTGAAACCATAATTCAAAGAAATTTGTGAAATTAACGGTAAAATCCACGGGAAAATTAGGTCGCACGGGTGGCGCACCCCCTTTTGGAAAATAATCCCATTAGCGCGGTCTCGAGTGGGAAACCCGCGCCAATGGCGCAACCCTAAATTTTGCAAATCCCCTTGCAGGGGATCCGTCTGTGGATGGAAAACTAAAAAAACAGAACGAAAATGAAGCTAAGGACAAGACCTCTTACCTGCTCTAGACGGCGGCTCGATTTCTTTCCTGGATTGATCAAAATCGACAGTTGAAGTTTGCACCCAAAACCCTCCAATGGTAAACTCACAAGGTGAAAAGTAAAAAGTGAATTTGTTTTTTACCATTTCGCTATTTTATAGCATTTTTTGACCTAAAATGCATTAAAAATATTATTTTTTGGGTATTTTTGAATATATTTATATCAAAATGGGTTTTACGCTGTTTTTGGTATGATGACAGGTGTTGGTGCAACTCAAGCGACGAAACGAGCTCCTTTTTTCTGCTTTTTCAAGCTCGGTAAAACATGTGAAAAGGTTACTTTGAGGTCCGCTTTCAGCTCTTTTCTGACAGTTTAAAGACGAAAAGATTGCCGAGTTACTCCTCTTGACTTGTTAAACGTTAATAAGAGGCGGTCGTTTTAAGTTCTTTTTGTTGACCGTTAAAACATAAAAAAGATTACCGGGTTTTTGTCGTTTCAGACTCGTTAATGGTTACGAAATGACGTGGTTTTGATCGCTTTTTTACTTTTTCAGGTCGAAATCACTATTTATGAAAAGTACTCCTCGATCGTAATGGTCGGGCGGTTCTTTCGAGCATTGTTTTATACTTTTTCGGGCTCGAGAGACACAACTTTACGAAAAAGGAAACCCTTGGAGTTTCCTTTTCTGTTGTCTTTTCAAACTCTCTAAACATGAAAAGACGCCGAGTTCTTCCTTTGTCAGACTCGTTAAAACCTGATGACATCGGATTTTGTCGAAATGACGCACCACAAGCATATGCTATCCCCATCAAGCTTGTTAAAAATAATTGGGGTACTCGCCAGAAATGGCGGGGGAAAATGGAACCATAATTATTGTCGTGTCGGCAGTATGTCGCTCTTGAACATGGCACTTGTCTGCTTTCGTGTTTGGGTGGGGATATCTCATCTCATTTTTCACTTGCCTCCGTGGATTTGGATAATCCTGTTTGACCTCTCATCTGCTCATTGCCTCGTCACCATGACCTTTGATCCATTGATGTCAAATACTGCCAATTCCACTATCGTGCCGCCAATATGTTCAAGAGAAGTTGACCTCTGCAGAAAAACAACCTCCCTCTAATAGCTCACATAATCCTGATTCACAACATTATCTCTCTGTCTCGTGTCGATGATGTGGGAAACATCATGGCCCACCTTCGATCAAGGTCACTTCCTGTCGACTTCAGCTCATTATCCAGGAAGCTGATCTAGAGACTCCCTTACGGTGCCTTGGAGCCTACATGCCTTAATGGCAGGTTCTTCGTGTTCGACGTGAGGTTTGTTACACTAAAAAATGTCACCATGGCTATTTACAGTTAGTATGGCTCTATCAACAGTCATGCTATCCTCTTAGGCAAGTCTTATGCCTCTGCTCTCCATGTCAAACTCCAAAAAGAGAGAAAGTCTTTATAAATGTATTTATCTCTGGGTACGCAGGTTCTCTCAACCTTACCTGCGGGTACGCACCCAATGTTCACAAAAGCTGCGTACTTGTACGCTCTGTATGTAAAGGGGCAGGTGCGTCCCCCTGTAAAGGTCAAAATGCGCAAGTTTCATCTTTAAAAAGTTACTTGTGGTCATTTCTAGAGCATTCTAGAAGGTTGTTCGACGTGTATTGAGCGCCTCCAGATGGTTCATGTACCCCTACCAAAGAGGAACTTATCCCATAAATGAGGGAGCTATCCCATCCAAAGAGGGGATTATCCCATTGATGGTGGACCTGAATAACTTCCTCTAGACCACTATAAATACAGGCATTGGGCCAAAAGGAGGAGAGGTTGAAAGCTAAACATTTCTAAGGGTAGATGCTGCTGGAATTAGGACTCCCATTTAGAAGCTTGTGAGGAGAGATTGCCATCTTTGCTTGTTCTATTTGGAAGTGGGTGAGCTTTGTCAAAGTAAAGGAGAACTCTTGATGGACCCTGGGAGGGACTTGCACAACACCAAGGCTCAGGTTGTAATTGTTCCTTTTGTTTCCTATTAATGCAAATGAGTCCATTCTTCTCAATAACTTGTTATTTATGAGTTGTTTCATGTACTCCTTGGTCTATGTGTTAAATATGTTTTATTCTATGAGATTATCAAGTGCTATTTAATCGTTTGATTGTTAGTGGATGCAGGTTTCAAAGTGAAGGAGGAGCTCATCCGGATCAGTGAGGCTGGACTGCTACAACTGCGTTGGATTACAGGTAGGATCTAAACACTTGATTTCTTATATAGTAAATGCATGTTTAGAGAAGGATTGCTCTTGTTTGTCTTGTTTGTCACTAGAGAGTATTAGGCTCCTAGGGAGGTTGGTTGTGTCCGCACTATCGAATCTTTCCGCCTGACAAATTGGCGACTCCACTGGGGAATCCATTGATGTGAAAGTCTTTTCCTTTGTATGCAACTTTGATCTGAGAAAAGTCATTTATTTTCTGGTTTTTGGCTCTGTGACTTTGTTTTTGGGTGGGTTAGCTTAGGGTTAGATTCAATTTAGTTTTTCTTGAATTTTCCAGTAGGATGCACCCTCTGAGTATTGCACAGTGCGTACCTGTACGCACTGTCGCTGTGTGCACAGAGCAGGCCCGCACCTGTCTTAACGGGTTGCCTGCGTCCCCTGCTAAAATTTAAGAAAATTCCATTTTTTGCATTTTTTCTCTTAGATTTTGCTTTTTCTTAGTTTTTACTGCCCAGATCCATTAGTCTCTTGTCAAAGATCTTCACCTGAACTTGTTTCGGTAGCATTGAGTGTTTTAGTGGATTTCATAGAAGTTTAAGCCCTAGGGTTTGATTTTTGAGTAGGTCTTGTAGTGACTTTGGCGGTAGAAGTTGTCAAGCCTTAGATCTCTCTGGTTTTGTCAGCATTCTTAGAAGTCAGACCTGTCATAAAGTCTACCTGTGAGAGCAACTTACCTTTGAGTGGTCTCTTTGGCAAATTTCGAAGTGCTTGTTGATTAAGTATTGAATTCCATTTTACAAAAAGAACAAAAAGATTTGAGTTTTGTTTTGACTGGTCTTTTGATTCTGCATTAGCTGGTCCTTGACTTGATTGTGGTCAAGTAAAACAACCTAGAATCATCCTTGTAGGCTTTTGCCTCGTTAGTTTTGCTTAGAGTAAATTTCTTTTTGATTTGCTTGTGAGTCAAGTTTTCATAGATTTTATAGCTTTTGAGATTGATTTTTGTTAAAATAGATTTATATGCTTTATTAAATAAGAGAAAATACAAAAACATCTCCTTTGAAAAGTTTTGTTTCAAGTAGCTTTGAAGAGTTTTGAAAGAAAAAGAGTTTTTTCATGCACGTAAGGAGTGGTCATGTTTGTATGCTTGGAAAGATAAAGAGAATTGTTTCTTTGATTGTCTTTACTAAGAAAGTTGTTTTCTATAAAATTTGCATTTCTCAACTCTCTTAGTTAGGAATTTCATTGAAAGAGAAAAGTAGCGTAAATCATCCTAGGTGCATTTTTGTAGTGGTTTGAGTTGAGTCTACACACCATTGGTTTCACTTCCGCTACCTTTTGTCTTTAAGAAAAACCATAAAATTAACGCTTAAAGTAAAATCAACGTAGTAACTTTTATTTACTAGGGCTCTGAAACACCAATTTAGATCAGGCTAGTGTCTTGGAGTAGGAGAGTAATTAACTCTCCAAGACAACAAAACCAAACAAGTAGCTTATCTTGTGATAGAATAAATCCAATTGTCTCATTTGTACTCTGGGAAAGCTCCTCTTAAAGGAGAAGCACGAGCTCGTGTCCGAACCAGTGAGGGGATCAATCCTCCCTCGTTGGGAACGACGCCAGACACGCACGTATTACAAACGGTAAACCTCGGATTAACCATTGTCGAGGAACCAGGGGTCACTTGTCGGTAAACCTTGGATTATTGTCAAGGAACCGGCAAGGGGATTGAGCTTGATACTCTGCCCTTGCGTGCTGTCAGAGTGTAGACTGTTCCCCCAGGTGCATTTGTTGCAGTTGGTAACCTTAGTGACCATTATCTTTAGGATTCTACCGAGGTGACGGTGGAGGGAAGATCCCACTGTACCTGGAGCAGACGTCGGCTAGACTCACTTGGATTTTCCGGGGGGTTCACTTCACTCGAGACGGTTAAAGTGGAGGAACTTGTGCCGGTCTATTCATTAAGCAGGTTGCCGGGGTAACTGTTCCACCCGCCACTTCTGTACTGAATCCGGCGATGTTGGGTTTCATCTCCAACTAGCGTTTTCGGTCTGGAAGGCTACTGTTTGTGCTTGGTTTGACGCCCTAGATTCTTTAGGTGTGTGATTCAAATTTGTTTGGTTCTTTAGAGACTTTAGGTGGTTTTGATTTGAGATTTTACTTTGTTTTCGTGTGTAGTAGTTAAAAGTTTTTAGCTGTGGCGGAATTACCAAGACAGTCCCGTAGACTTCGGGGCCAGTCTCCTGAAGTTGTTTCTGTGGCCGAATTGTTGAGAAGATCCCGTAGACTTAGGGGTGAACCTCCTCGAGACGACCCCAGTAATCTAGAAGGTTTGAAGGTCCTTGTAACTCCTCCTAGTGGCAGTAGAGTAGGTTCACCTGAAGAAGGAGAATCTTCCTTGGTAGTCCATTCAGATTACCAAGGTCTAGAGACAGGTTATAATCCCGAAGCTGTTACAGTTTCTGAACTTGTTGGTAGTTTTTCGTCTGCTAGTGATACAGGCGAAGAACCTGAAATATCTGAACCTGTTACTCCGACTTCTAGTGTTCCAGATTCACCAAGAATAGAACGAGTTATCACCGAAAATCTTCCTACTGGTCTGATTGCTATCGAAGAACTTGCTCCAGAGGAAGAAATAGGCATCTCTAACCTTGAGGATCAACTTACTATTGAGCTCAAGGAGCGTGAATCTATCTTTTACAGTCCTCCTAGAAGTACTACTTGGTACCTTTCGTTAACCAATTATTTAGACAACTCAGGGGTAGGTTTTTCTACACCTCGTACTCCTTTTCCACCTGGAGGTATTTATACTCCTGTAAATATGTCTGGTCAGTCGTCCGTGCTTACTCAAACTCCTGAATCTTTCTTAAACGGCGGTCCTTCTATTCCCACCGGGTATCAATCACTTTCTGGTACCTTTGCGGGGGCATCTCCTCAACCCGTTGATCATGGGTTATTAGCTGGAAACAATGGTAATATACCATTGGGTGTAGGAGACATTTACATGATGTCAGGTTCAGTTCCCGTTTCCCAACCTCAAGGTGGCCAATTACCGCCTGGGGGGCAACCTCAAGGTACACAAATTGTGTCTGGGGGGCAACCTCAAGGTCAGTATGTACCTATGGTGCAATACATGCCTCAAGGTCAACCCCAGCCTCAATATGTACCCCAGGGTCAACCTTAGTATCAATATTTACCTCAAGGGTATCAACCCCAAGGGTATCAACCTCAAGGTCAAGGTCAACCCCAGTATCCGTATTTACCTCAAGTTTATCAACCACCTCAAGGTCAGTCATATGTTCAAGGTATGGGAACTGCACCTTTCAATTATCAAAACTATCCTCAATCCGGTTATGGATCTCAGTATCCTCAACCTGTTACGGGTCAATACCCCGGAATGTTAGTGTGGGATCCATCACAGGGTCAACAGGTGTTGCAGCCAAGTATACAGTTGGTACCTCAAGCTGGACAACCCGTAGTTTCTGGTCCACCCCAGCAACCGCAACCTGTCCAGTCAAATGTTCAAACTTCTGTAACTTCGGTAGTTACTCAGCCGCCAATAGCACCTAGTACTCCATCTCAAACGGCTGCTGCAACTACCGCTACATCTGCCGCACTTACTTCTGGAGTATCGACGGCTCCGGTTTCTACTGTCTCTGTAACCACTCCTCAGACATCTTTACCGTTGTCTGGATCTACGATTCAAACCACGGTCCAGATGCCTACAGGTCAGCCTGGTATAAGTACGGTTGTCACTACTCAACCTCAATTTGTTCAACAACCGTACCAGGGATAGTACCAACATGGGCAAGCTGTCCAACAGCCGGTTTACCAGTATCAACCGTATCCTGGGTACACTTATCAACAACCTCAACAACCCCAGTACAGTCCGGTTAATCCTGGTTTTCCAGGAGGATATAATATCCCTAATGCGACTCCTGTTCCTAGTTATCCTGGATATCCTCCTCCTGGGACTGGTCTTGTGACCCAGAGTTTTAGAGATCCTAACCGGCAGTTACCGTTTATCGCAACTTTGGATTTACCAGACTTGATGCGCCTAACGAACAATCCAATTCAATATCTTCCGTTCTGGCTGCCAATGCCAAATAAGTTGCCCAGTGATATACCCAAGTTCGAAGGTAAGTCTGGAGAGGATCCGTCCAATCATGTGATGACTTACCACCTCTGGTGTGCTTCAAATTCTATCTCGGATGATTCGATCCGCTTACGTCTTTTCCAGCGTACACTCATTGGTCTCGCGGCCAAGTGGTACATTGAGCTACCACGGGCCTCTTTTTACAATTTCAGCCAGTTAGCTACCTCGTTCTTAACTCACTTTCAGTTGTCGGTCAGATACGATAACGGCACGGAGTTATTAACTTCACTAAAACAATCAACGTCCACGTATATTTCTGATCACATTCATGAGTGGAGACGTCGAAGAAGGTTAGTGAAAGTTTTTATCCCGGACCAAATCTTAGCTGAATGGTTTGTTAAATCATTATTACTGAAGATTACTGAAGATGTAGCTAAGGCCGGAGTAGTTACTGAGGAGCAAGTCATTGCTCAGGCGCAGTACCTTGACTTAGATTATACTCAGTCGGGTACGTTACACGAGAAGATTCTGGATCTTCCAAAATCGAATCAAATTGCTGCTGCTCCTTCGGGATCCCATGCCACTGATGGTATGATTGGTATCGTGAATACAAAGAGTAAGAAGAAATCTTCCAAGACTTCTACTACTCCTATAATCACTTTGCCTGATTCCCCGACAGGAGAGTCTTCTCCTGAACTTTCAACCGATATTCACGCTGTAGAGTCATCTACGGCCAAATCAAAAAACGGTGGAAAGAAGAAAGGAAAGAAGAAGGCTAAAGCAGACAAGGCTCCGAAGGAGAAAACGGAAAAGTCGGAAACCAATGACGAAAATCGCAAACCTCGATATCCTTGTCTTATTTGTGAAGAGGATCATTTTACGAGAGATTGCCCTCATCGAGCCGAGGTTGTGAAAATAGTCAAAGGTTCTCCCACTCCTGCTGTGTTAAAAGATCCATTTCCAAAGCAGGAGAGTAAGATGATAGGTTCTTCCTCGACTGCCAGTGAAGAACCCATTTTGATGGTGTCTCATGTGAGGATTGCGACTCGATCGCAAGATTATGGTAGTAAGAATCCTGTTGATGGTAAAGAAGCATAATCTTCTCATTCTAATCCATCAACCTCAGCTCCTGGTTCCGATCCACTACAGATCGAAAAACCTAACCCGGACTTAGTAATCAAACCGCCCGCCAAGGGTGTTCTTCGAAGGTCTGCTTTCAATCCACATGCGAGAGCAACCCAGAATTACAACATCGTTGAGGACTTAGCTGTTTCACCCTCAGCAATTTCGGCTTTAGAAGTGCTGCAATCATGCCCAGCACAACGAAAATTACTTTTGTCGGCTATTGGAGCTGTTGATGTTCAGGACCCGAATCTGATAATCTTCGATCTAGAAAATAGTACACCGCGTCTACCCCATCAAATGGCTTTCCAAATTCCAGTGATAGTCAAAAACAGGCCTATTCATCGGACTGTGATTGATGAGGGAGCTTCTACGTGTATTATGTCGATTCAATGTTGGAGATCGCTTGGTTCTCCTTCGTTGAACCAATCCCCGACCATCCTTAAGGCCTTTGATGGCCGTGGGTTCCGTCCGTTTGGTATTCTACAGGAATTGCCTATAGGGGTAGAAGGTAAAACCGTTAGTCTGGATGTGGAGGTGGTTGATGCCCCTCTAGACTACAACCTTCTTTTGGGTCGAAGTTGGTCATATGCTATGACAGCGGTCGTTTCATCGGTCTTAGGAGTAATTAAGTTTCCACATAATGGTAAGATCGTGACGATTGATCAGCTGACATACTTTTCATCCGACCCAGCCTCTTCAGAGAGTATCCAGCATGTCGGTAAGACGACAATCCCTTATAGGGACGTTGGCGTAGGTTTAGTTAAAGATTCCGGTTTACTGGGAACTTTTCCTTTCCCTCCAATCAACGCAAACCCTTCATTTGCATCAATTCATATGATTACATCAGACAACATTATTTATGATGATCCTTGGATTGTCCCATCTGAATCTGAGATAGACTCATTCGGTGATGCTATGCCTTTGAGTCCATATGAGATTGCTTATGAAGCCGTCATGTCTTTTACCGACTCGCGTTCAACCCAAATCGACCAAATGAATGTGGTCAGTGAAGAATCACTTTTCACATCAACCTTAGAACGGATAGCGTTTCCCGAAGTCGTGTCATCTGACGAACAACTTCGCGAAATCCTAAGTGTAGGCGATCTACCATGGGAAGATCTCCATCACAGATCTTCGTTTTTACCTAAGGATGATGCTTTTGAAAATGATTTTTCATCTATCTTTACCGCTGAATATGTCAAAGACGCTCAGAATCCAACGAAACATTCTGATTCAGAGTTGAATTTAGGGAATATTTCTCGTACTATTCCCATTGATATTTCAGTGAAGCCCGGAATTGAGGAAAACATTCATATAGGCACCTCATGTACAGAAGATGAAATCCAAATTTACAAGGTCCTATTCCAAGAATTCCGCGATGTGTTTGCCTGGTCTTACGAGGAAATGCCGGGAATCGACCCTGCCATTGTTGTTCATGAAATTAAGACCTATCCGGATGCTAAACCCGTCCGGCAATGGTTGCGTCAGATTCACCCTCGGAAAGCGGCTGCGATTAAAGCAGAAGTCGAGAAGCTGTTGAAAGCAGGTTTCATTTATCCAATCCCGTTAACGGATTGGGTATCGAATATTGTTCCGGTCAACAAGAAACAAGGAACAATAAGAATCTGTATCGACTATAGGGATATAAATCGAGCTTGTCCAAAAGACAACTATCCTACGCCTTATATCGATCAAATTATTGATGATTGTGCCAGAAGTGAAATGTTTTCCTTCATGGATGGTTTTTCGGCTTATAATCTAATCAATATTCTACCTGCCGACCAACCAAAAACGGCATTCATTTGTCCATGGGGGACATTTGCTTATTGCAAATTACCTTTCGGGCTTAAGAATGCCGGGGCCACTTTTCAACGGGCAATGTCTTACGCATTTCATGACATCAAGCACATTGTGCAACCGTACCTCGATCATTTGCCTGCTCACTCTTTACATCGAGCTGATCACCTTGTTCACTTACGAGCAATCTTCATGAGGTGTCGCCATTATCGAATTCGGTTGAATCCCCACAAGTGTGTGTTCTGTATAGAGACGGGTCGATTGCTGGGATTTGTTGTTTCAAAAGCCGGCATTCGCATCGATCCCTCGAAGGTTGAAGCTATCATCAAATTGCCTCCTCCTTCGAGTTTGCGCCAACTCCAAAGTTTGCAAGGGAAAGCGAACTTTTTACGCCAATTCATTCCAAACTACGCCGAGGTCACTAAAGGTTTTACATGGTTGTTGAAACAGAACGCTCAATTCTTTTGGGATGAGATTGCCCAACAATCTTTTGATGCACTTAAACACGCGTTGACCCATGCACCGTTGTTGCATCCTCCCAACTACAACCAGGACTACTTCTTATACCTCGCAGCTTCGCATTCCACTATTGGAATGGTGTTAGTTCAAGAAGATGAATTCGGAGCGGAACATGTGATATATTATCTTAGTAGGACATTAAACCCCACTGAGCTAAAATATTCACATGTGGAGAAATTGGCCCTGGCAGCCGTTCAAGCTGTCCAGCGTTTTCGTCACTACATTCTTCTCCGTAAAACTACAGTTATTTCGGATTGCAACCCTATGATTTATATTTTGACAAAACAACTGCTAGGGGTCAAGTACTCTAAATGGATCGTTATCCTGCAAGAGTTCGACTTGGAGTTTGAAAAGTCCAAGTCTAAGAAATCCTTAGTTTTTGCGGAATTGATGTGTGATTTCCCGCATGCTGACACAGAAACTGTGGCAGAGGAGTCCATTGCGGACGAATCGTTGTTTCTTATCAGTACTTTAGATCCGTGGTACGGGGATATAATCTTCTATCTCCAAACCCAAACCTTCCGGCCTGAAGCCTCAAAGTCGGAACGTCGAAAAATTAGGTTTCAATCCCAGCAATACAAGATTATTGGAGATACACTTTATCGCCAGGGGGCAGACTTAGTTTTTCGACGTTGTTTAACTCATGAAGAGGCTGAGAGGGTTTTGAATGATTGTCACTCTGGAGCATGTGGCGGTCATATGTCTGGGTATGCCACAGCTCAGAAGGTGTTGCGCGTTGGCTATTTCTGGCCGTCCATGTTTAAAGATTGTATCATTGCAGTCCGGAAATGCCACAACTGTCAAGTGTTTGATCGCAAGATGCACGCACCACCTGCTCCTCTCCACCCTATAATTGTCGTTGGTCCATTTGCCAAATGGGGTATCGATTTTATTACTTGTAACCCTCACTCGGCCGGGGGGCATGCGTATATCATCCTCGCGGTTGATTATTTTACTAAATGGGCCGAGGCGATGCCTACATTCGACGCAAGCAGCAAAACAGCTGCAGTTTTCGTATTCAATCATATTATAGCTAGGTTTGGTGTCCCACAAGCAATCATCACTGACCATGGGAGCCATTTTCGAAACATCATGATGACTGAGCTTACAAGCCAGCTTGGTTTGCGCCACGATAGCTCTACTCCTTATTATCCGCAAGCCAACGGTTTGGTTGAGTCTATCAACAAAGTTCTGGTTATCATGATCCGACGAACCATTGGTATTCATCGGTCGAATTGGCACAACATGTTATTTTCAGCGCTATGGGCATACCGAACCTCAGTGAAAACTTCAACAGGGTTCACTCCTTTCCAGCTAGTTTATGGCTTGGAAGCTGTGTTACCCATTGAATGCGAAATCCCATCACTTCAAATGGCTGTCGAATTACTCGCAGCTACTTCCGAAGAGGAGAAACGTTTATTATACTTAGCTCAGTTAGATGAGACTCGACGTGACGCTGCATTGGCAATCGAGACTCACGCAAAGCGAATGAAAGCTCAGTATGATAGAAATGTGACCCCTCGAAGTTTTTCGGAGGGAGACCTAGTGCTATTATATGATCAAGCTAACGATAAGCTAGGTGCTGGAAAATTCGTTCCTATGTGGCATGGACCCTACATTGTAAAGCGAAAGCTAGCAAAAGGGGCCTATGAGCTGGTAGATTTTGATGGGGACTCTTTGGGTAAACCCAGAAATGGACTTTACCTAAAGAGGTATTATGCTTAAATGGTGGGTATGGAGAATTTTTAGCTAGTATGTTTGTTAGTTTAGATAGTGTGCCTAGTTTAGAGAGTGTGTTTTTAGTCATTATTCTGGCTTATCTTGGTTTTACTCTTGATATTGCAGATGTCGACGCCTCTCCAAACATACATTGGATTTGCTGATGGTGCTTGTCGTAGTACACAGAATATCTCTTCCGCAGCTTGGGTTATCTATTCGCCCTCTGACGAGTTAGTTTCTATGCATGGGGTAAGCCTTGGTTAAACGACGAACAACATTGCAGAATACAGTGCAGTGGTTGAATTATTGTCTGAATCTATTACATTTGGAATTCGACGTTTGATAGTGAGGTTAGATTCTGAACTCGTTGTATTACAGCTTAATAGAGTATATGCCATTAGAAATCCTGTGTTATTAAGGTTGTTTTTGAGAGTGCGCCTCTTGGAACGTGAATTTGATTACATTGAATATCAGCATATTCCAAGGTCTTTAAATACATTAGCAGATGCAATTGCTTCTCAAATGTTGGACAGACATTTATGATAATCATGCAAGTAAATTTAAAAACATTTCATCACATATGTTAAACAAAATAAGCCGGTAATAATGATATACATATAGATAGGAGTGTGTCAAAAAATATACATCGTCTTCGATCATAGGTTGAAAAACACCTTATGATCGCCAAAAATGATAAATACAAAAAACCAAAAATGTCATATGTGTCTACAAAAGTGACTAGCCAATCACTGGTGGTGCTCTCTATACGAGACCACTGCCCGCGCTACCCTACACAAGAACCTCCTAAAAGGTCCTGGGACTGCGACCACATAGCGCTGAAGTCGAATAGGAATATCATCTATGGTGGTCTCTGGTATATCCGCCGTCAGACGCTCTAGATCCTGTTCCAGCTCGGCTAAGGTCTCTGCGGCCGCATCCTGTGGGGGTGGTGCTGGTACAGCTGGTACTCTCCTCTCAAAAGCCCGGAGGTTGGCTGGACGCCGTGGACCTACATCTGCATTTTGAAAATTTTTACTGTCAGTTTTGAGACGATATATATAAAAAACAAAAAAAAAAAAATAGATAAATTTAAAACTTGTGAAAAATAAAGTACCTTTGTCGTCCCATTGTTCTCCCTGTGGAAGAACCATGTCCGGATCACCTCGAAAATCTACTCCGGCATACGGAAAGTCCTGGATCGCAAAAACCTGGTCCTCTAACCAGTGAAAATAACTAGCAGGGAATCGAACAACTGCCGCGCCCTCGTCAGGATGCCGGACCATCACCGTAACCCATCGTATCAGCTTTGGCTCCCGAGGACCCAAGATATCAACAGTGAGATGCTGAGGGATCAGCATCGGAACTCTCTCTAAGGCAAAGCTCACAATTAGAGGCCCATATCCAAAGGTCTTCAGTTGTCCGTTCTTTGCCCTAGTCAGTTGGCCCTTCATGTTGGCCGACACAGCATCGCACCAGTTGAAGATGGTGCCTCGAAAACAGTCAATCGCCATCCGCATTTGGGACCCGGTGGCAATATGTAGAGCGGCTGCGCCGCAAATTCTGGTAACCGTGAAAGCTATAACAATGAGTTCACGCCGAGAGATGTATTTGATTTCTATGCCTTTCGCATGGTTTTGATTGGGTATGCACCAATCTGCCCGGAGACTAGCAAGGGATTGGCCACCCGGCCTAGTCCCGGCTAGATTGAGTTGCTCGCCCCTATTTGGCAAGCCAATGAGAAAGTATATGTCAGAGGGCTCTATCTCGAGCTAGTGCCCTCCGATGTAAAAGCATTGCTCATGAGTGTTCCATCTCTCAACCAGCCACTCCAAGAATCTCACCTGAACCCTCATGCCAGGTATGGCCCAGTATTTATATAGTCCGCATGCTTTTAGGGCATCAATGGAAGGTTGGTGACCAATTGCGGCTAAATCAACGTCCTCGTGCTCTCTTTCTCTCCAATCCAACATGGTGAGTGCCCTACACACCAAGAAATAAAGATTAGAATTAATTTGGGAAAATTTAAATGGTTATTTTTGGGGTTTGGGGTTTCAAATTCCGCCCTTCGCGGGGGACGCACCCCGCGTTTAGGACACAGAGCGCCGGTACGCAGCTGGCCTGAAGGTGGGCTGCGTACCCCGACCTTTTTCCTGTGTAGGAAAAGATCGGGGGACGCAGGTCACCCTTAGGGCACCTGCGTACCCCGCAGAGCAGTTTTTAAAACCTAAAACCCCCCAAAAACCAAAACTAAAACCTAAAACAAAATTTTAATCGGATGAAATTGAAGAGGAGGATGTTGTGAAATACCTGGAAGAGACGGCGTTCGATTCTGACGGTCGGATTCTCCGCAATGACCACGGGAAGTTTCTTGCCAAAAGCCCTTTTCTCAACCTCAACAGTAAAATGGTAAAAAGTCTTTTTATAGGTTTTTTGGATGAATGAATGCTAGGTTTGTTTATTTTTCACCATGGAAGGATATTTTTTCAATGTATTTTTGCCTATCTTAAACAGGTATGAGTAATGTGTCGTTTTTGTGCAGGACAAAGGGATTTAGAGGGAAAATTGTCATTTTTCACGAACCAAAATATCAGAGTCATCTTTTAAGCCCTTTTCTGACTCCTAAAATATGAAAAGATTGCCAAGCGTCTCTTTTACACTCGTTAAAACGGAATTAAAAGACGGTCCCCTTATAGCCCTTTTCTGACCGTAAAAACAGGAAAAGGTTGCCGGGTTTTTGTCGTTTCAAACTCGATACTGGAAATAAAACGACGTGTCCTTGATCGCTTTTTACTTTTCAGGTCAGTGGCACTAATTATGAAAGTACTCCTTGGTCGCAAGATCAAGCGGTTCCCCCAGGTATTATTTTATACTTTTTCGGGCTTGAGGGACACAAATCTACGAAAAAGTTCAACTTGGAGTCTTCTTAAGTTTTTCAGACTCTCTAAAATTGAAAAACGCCGAGTTTCTCCTATACTGGGCTTGTTAAAATTTCACAGTAAAGGACCTGTTCAATTACAAACAGGAACGAACCACTCCTTCCTAGGGTTCGAATCAAAACTAGGTTGGACTCATCTGAAGGATGAGCTTATAATCAAGCATATGTTATCCTCCTCAAGCTTGTTAAAAATAAAGAGGTACTTGCCAGAAATGGTGGGGGAAAAGAGAGAAGAATGAGCCTATTTGTTATCTTTTGTCTCAGAAGAAACTTTATTACCACTCTTGGACACGACACTTTTCATTCACCTGGGTTGGGAAATCCTTTACCTCACAGTTGATCAAACCACTTTGAAAGCCTTCAGTTGGGTTTCGGGGATTAACTTTGAGTCATTTATCACCAAACCATCTGTTGTGTCGTCATGTGTTCAAGAGGTCTACAAGCAAAACTTTCATCTGTGAAATACTTGTCATCCATTTGACCATCCCTGAGTCAGTCCTTACAGCAACATTTCTCCAACTTGAACAAATGATTTCGTGTTGTGGGCTTGCCTGCAACGGGTCGCTTTCTATCGACATCAGCACATTATCTAGAGAGATGACTTAGAAATCGTCAGTACCTTGAATTCTGCATGCATCAATGGCAGGTTTCTCGCCTTTGACGTCAGTTTACATCATTGACTCTCGATCGAAGGATTCTGTGAAATGTTCGACATCAACTCTTTCATTCACATCTCATGGATTGTACTGGGTACTTTGAGAACCATTGACATTACTGGTGGTCTCTCTCACACTTGTTAACAGTTTACATCATCGACTGGTAATCAAGTGGTTTCTACCATGTTCGACATCAACTCATTTATTCGCATGGCTAGAATCGTACCAATTCGGGAAGCAGAAATGAAGACCCTGGATCTAGTTTCCACCATCCAGGCTGCAAGGAGTTTTGTATTCATTATCTAAGTAGACTAATCATAAACAGATGGCTGCGCCCATACTGTGTCTACAAAAGTCTATGATTATGATGTACTGCAAGATCATTCCTGTATCAGAGTAGTTAGTCTGTTAGTTAAAGTTTTGATCTGAGTATGGGAATGCCTACCTCAGTGATGATACAATCTTATACATGTATTTTGTGTTGAAAATTGCAGGTTCTGACCAAGTTCTCCACGAGATAATCCTTGAAATGATAAAGCGCTTCACCCTTCCTAGATAATACAAAACCCTAATCTATTACAGGCTTCGCACTTTAGGGGGCAATCTGTTACACTAAAAAATGTCACCATGACTATTTACAGTTAGTATGGCTCTATCAACAGTCATGCTATCCTCTTAGGCAAGTCTTATGCCTCTGCTCTCCATGTCAAACTCCAAAAAGAGAGAAAGTCTTTATAAATGTATTTATCTCTGGGTACGCAGGTTCTCTCAACCTTACCTGCGGGTACGCGCCCAATGTTCACAAAAGCTGCGTACTTGTACGCTCTGTATGTAAAGGGGCAGGTGCGTCCCCCTGTAAAGGTTAAAATGCACAAGTTTCATCTTTAAAAAGTTACTTGTGGTCATTTCTAGAGCATTCTAGAAGGTTGTTCGACGTGTATTGAGCGCCTCCAGATGGTTCATGTACCCCTACCAAAGAGGAACTTATCCCATCAATGAGGGAGCTATCCCATCCAAAGAGGGGATTATCCCATTGATGGTGGACCTGAATAACTTCCTCTAGACCACTATAAATACAGGCATTGGGCCAAAAGGAGGAGAGGTTGAAAGCTAAACATTTCTAAGGGTAGATGCTGCTGGAATTAGGACTCCCATTTAGAAGCTTGTGAGGAGAGATTGCCGTCTTTGCTTGTTCTATTTGGAAGTGGGTGAGCTTTGTCAAAGTAAAGGAGAACTCTTGATGGACCCTGGGAGGGACTTGCACAACACCAAGGCTCAGGTTGTAATTGTTCCTTTTGTTTCCTATTAATGCAAATGAGTCCATTCTTCTCAATAACTTGTTATTTATGAGTTGTTTCATGTACTCCTTGGTCTATGTGTTAAATATGTTTTATTCTATGAGATTATCAAGTGCTATTTAATCATTTGATTGTTAGTGGATGCAGGTTTCAAAGTGAAGGAGGAGCTCATCCGGATCAGTGAGGCTGGACTGCTACAACTGCGTTGGATTACAGGTAGGATCTAAACACTTGATTTCTTATATAGTAAATGCATGTTTAGAGAAGGATTGCTCTTGTTTGTCTTGTTTGTCACTAGAGAGTCTTAGGCTCCTAGGGAGGTTGGTTGTGTCCGCACTATCGACTCTTTCCGCCTGACAAGGTTTTCATCATTGGCCTCCGATCGAATGATTCTACGGGTGTTCGACGCCAGATCACTAATTCGCACGCCGTAGATTGTACCTATAGTACCTTGAGGGCCATTGTCATTATTGGTGGTACCTCTCGCGTCTGTTAACAGTTTTCATTATTGACTGGTAATCAGACGATGTTCATGCATGTTCGACTTCAGCTCATATATTCGCATGCTTGAACTTGTACATTTTGTTCGAGTCGAGATGGAGCGCAAGACCCTGGATTTTGTCTGTTGTAATCCAGGCGTGATTCTTGTTACATGACTCATTCATTGGATGGCTGCGACCATACCTGAGTCTATTCATTGATCCTAACCAGATGGTTGCGCCCATACTATGGATCTAGATTATTATGTACTCTCTTATGGATGGCTGCGACCATACCACATATATCATGTACTTGAGCTATCAGTTGTATCTCTTGATGCAGATTCTCGGCGGCAGCTACATGTGTTCTTGTAAAGCATTTCACCCCTCTCTCTCTCAGGCCTCATGCTTTAGGGGGCATCTGTTACACAGTAATTTGTCACCATTGGTCACCGTCCCTGTTACCCCTTTCCCGTACTTTGGAGGACTCATTCCAGGACCTGTGAGTAGTGACATAACTTAAAAACACTTGCATTATGTTCCCCTAAGTATGGACTTCATGTGCCCTGAAGACACCTCCTGCAAAAATATCCCTGAAAAGTTCCCTTTTTCCATCAGCGCGGGTCCACAGTGTACTACCCGCGCCAATGAGGGAGATCCTCAAAAGAAGGCGCGCCCATTGGCGCTCTGTCTTAGAGTAACACCCGCGCCAACCGAGTTTGGAAAAGATTTTTAACAAATGCGCGCCCGGATGTTTTTTCCCTTCAAGTCATGAAGTCTTTTGAGGATAAAGCTAATCTTCTAGATGTCGAGATTCATCATCTATCCACAGCGGCTTTTTGGAGATAATACCAATCCATAATGGGTGTCTTGATGCATTGTATCTTCCTCCCCTTCTCCATCTATAAAAGTCTGTCCTCATGCATTTGACAAGCTAGTTTTTGAGTAGTGGTGATAGTGCTAGTAGTGATAATGCTTGTCTTGAGTGATAGTAAGAGTCTTGGAGCATAGGGAGGTTATGCTGCCAGAAGTCTGAGCTGTGTATTCATAATCAAAGAGAGAGAAAGGTCTATTGCAAGACATATGTAGCTGCTCGCCCAGCCAGAGGAGAGATTCAACGTCAGAACTTTGGTTGTATTTTTCTCTGTTGATTATTCATTAATAAACGACTATCGTTATGGTTCCGATCTTATTGTTCATTATGATAATGTTTGATCTATGTCTTTTCTGACCGATATATAGTTGTATTTAGTGGATTTTATGCTTGTATTCGCTTCGTTCTTTGCATGTGCAGGTATCCATTCGCGGAGATCGTGAGGATCGTGACCTGCTGAAGCAAGGGAACGAGAGTATCAACTCGTCTACGACACTAGCGTTGGACTCCAGGTTGGTTCTCATAATCCACTTTCAATTTGCAACTAGGAACTTGCATGGTAGCGTTAATTGATTGTTGCTAGACCCATTTTGGGCTAGTGGGATCGCCTCTGTCCGCAGAGGGGATTTACCTCTCCAACAGTGGGCCCTCACTTAACCACCTCCATCCAAAACTTAACCACCTCCATGCAAATCGAACTAACGAGTGTGTATTTCCCTAGTGAAGGTGCCCCCATGTGTAACTTAACCACAACACAAATAACTTTTCCTAAGTCTAATCTCCTAATAAAATTGAATGGGGTCCACTAGCTCCAAACTTGGCCCCATAATATAAAAATTAATCTTGTTCCAAAATAATTTAGGAAGGGACATGACACATACATACATACATATATATATATATATATATATATATATATATATATATATATATATATATAGATATAGATATAGATATATATACACATAAATGTTAGCGTTAATAATCATGATCCATGATGACCCTGTCAAACATGATATACATACACACCTACATGTATACATATATAAACATCAACATAATCATGATCATAACATAATTACCAGATATCAAGTTCAAGGTTTAAGAGAACTTCCTTTATTCATGCAACACATGTGCAACATTAAGAATAGTCGTTCCCAACATAGCCAAGGCATTTGACACCTTAGATCCATTTACTTTACCTTTTTGTTTACCTTTCTCATGACTTTACTTCTACCGTCCATTTACCACAATGGACCCAGTCAATCCAACTAATTTTCATAGTCTTACATTTCGTTGTGCTTACTCATGCATCGAGCTTCATCCGTGTCTTACATTACCTATTTGGTACCACACATCTCTCCTTGAGCTCCATTAAATTTCCTCCTTCCCCAACTAATTCCTAAGGCACTCAAAATAATAAAGGAAAGACCAAGAAGAAAACCATGGAAAACCAACAAAAATATGACACCATAAACAAAGTGGCATAGCTATGCACTAGAAACAATCAAAATCATCATTTAAGCACAACAATTGCAAAATACCAAAAGCACAAGACTAACAACAAACACCATGACACAATCCCCATGGTTTGCAAGGAAAGCTCAACTTTAGCCTTCTTCAGAATTTCATGGCAGTTTCCTTGCCATGCAATCCCCTACATCATATTTCCATGAACACATGATTGTTAGTGCATAAATAAAAATAATGACATACTAGTTACCTTACCTTGTTATGCAAAACACGTTGCTTGCAACTAAACACATCCATGCCATCTCTCATGGGACTCCAATTCCCTTGACAGATCCACCTGCAACTAGAGACTAGATAATATACATGTCAAGTACATGTTCATGACTATAGCACATATCCACATAATGTCAGACAAAATCAAGGTTAAGAATACTTCCTGCATGCAAGGCACTCATTCGTTTGGAATTAGGGTTTCCAAACATAGCCAAAGGAATTCTTGTCAAATTCCTTTCTTTTACCCCTTTTACCTTGTTGCAATCGAGGCTTACTATGTATTGTCACATCACCCAACTTTTAGTTATATAAACATATCAAGTATTACCTTTTCATTCTAATACCAAGTAGGTTTCCTGCAATTGTTTACCCATGTCAATCACACGTTTCAAATATCAAAACAATCATATCTATCAATTTGAAATCAACCTTTACAAACAATCATGTGATAATCCATATTCAACTCATAGTCATTAAACATAATGCTATAGTTGTCACCTACTATACTCAAGTGCATATCAATTGTCTCAACACACGTGTTAGTACAATCATCTGAAAACAAGATCACTGGAACACATACTCATATTATGTAACTCATCAAGCATTCAACCAACTTGAAAACACACCATATTAAATAATTCAACTAGATGACATGATAGACACAAAACACTCAACATCAAATAGACGACATAATCAAGAATGAAGCACCAAGCATACTAAATAAGCAAACACATACCTTAGTGGAGGTTATCTTGTCTACACAACCAATCTAGTTAGCAAGATATAACTTTACAACATGTCAACTCAAACATAAATAAGATCATGATATCCATAATACTAACTAACTAACATGTTCACATCATAAAATCATAAGAATTTATCATTCATGCATAACAACCACATGTACAAAGTCATCACAAATATGTTGGCTCATACTTGAATATTGTAACCATAACCATCTGCATAGCCCAATCCAATTTAGCATGATACATATAACATCAAGATATTAATGTTATAACCCTAATTGTCAAGTTAACTAACATATAACAACAATCAGTTAACATATAACATACTCATCAACAACATATGACCTAATCATTGAGCTAACTATCATATAACAAGAACAAGTTAACCTATAGTGTACTCATCAACAACATATAACATGATCATCAAGTTATCTAACATAAAAAAATAGCAATGCATACAACCATAGGTTACTATCATTCATGAAACATGTGCATGTGACTATACTAATCAACTATCATCTATCATGTATGTAACCATAACATCAAAAACATGTACATAAACCTAATGCATATGACAATCCTTAACTTACATACCTACATGCCAAACATACAATACATGTATGACAATATGCTCTTACCTCGAGGTCCAATGCTGCAACTTCACTTTAATGATCTACATCTCTTGTTCTATCTCATCTAACACATTAGCATCATAACAAAAAATATCACCATGATGACCTAAATTTGTATACAATGACTTCACAAGGCATTTTTGACCTATTATTCATGCATAACTATAACCAAGACTATACATGCATAACACCTACATATAAACATATAACACATGAGTGCAAAATAATATACAGACCATTCTAGCCAAAGTACAGTCATCAATGCATGACCATGTCAACTACCCAAACCATGACCTCATGCATGACAACAACCACCTTGGGCACATTTTTGATAACATGTGAACACTGATGTGCATAACAATGCATAATCAGCCATACACACATGAAGACATACTCCACGACAACACCTTCAACCTTCACATGGTAACATCACTACAACCATGATCAACACCATGCAAATGCAACAAACACATTGGCTACATGCATAAGGAACGCATATGAAACCAACATGAAAGCATGATCAACACACAACCCAAGGAGAGTGCAACCACCCTCTTATACCACTCTGTAACACCCTCCTCACACATCTACCCAAGTAACCAGCCAACTGAGGAAAACATGCGACGAGAGGCTATTATGATTGGATTTGGCCTCCTATGTGACCTTAAGGAAGTGGAATCAACGAAACGCATCAACCAACCTATCCTCATCAGCAACAAAACCCTTGGGAGACATGTTAGCCACTCATACATCATCTCCCTAGGTCCCACTGATGTTCTGGACATCTTATGTAAGGCTCCATCCTAGGGTCCTCTAACAAAACTAAATTTCTCTAATTTAAATACAATAAAACGGGAAATAACTTATTTCTAACTAAACATTTAATCAATGATAATTTACCATTAAAATTTATTTCCCACAATTAAATAAGTAAACATTTCATTTCAATCACTTACATGAGTTAATCTATAAATAGAGGAATACATGTTCCAATAGCCTAGTTGAGATGCCCTTGAGCTCCTGATCCTGTTGGGATGCTCCTCTTGACTACCGACTGGATTTACCTCCCAGCCAACTAGGAAGTATTTCCTAGCCCAGGAAACCTCCACAGGTTCCCTAGCCCTCCGAGCCCAAGTCCAACCAGATGTAGTGTGTCCAAGTTAAACAAATACTCTCCTTCTCTCCCTTCTCTTTTCTCCACCTTCCTCTCAAAACAAAATCCTCCAAAACCACAACCAAAACCAAAACCAAAACCAAGACCAAGGATCCCCCTCTCCTCCCATCATCCTTCCCCTTTTATGCCCCCTTCTCTTCTCCACCTCAACCACCTATCATTAATGTCATAACTACCCCCTCATCCTTACATTTGACTTATCTTCTCCCAAGTAAATTTGAGAGGACATTTTGGGGATGAGATATGAATATATAATTTGGTAATTAATTGGAGAGAACCATGTCTTCTCCCAAGTAAATTTGGGAATGAGATATGAATATATTATTTGGTAATTAATTGGAGAGGACCATGTCTTCTCCCAAGTAAATTTGAGAGGACATTTTGGGGATGAGATATGAATATATAATTTGGTAATTAATTGGAGAGGACCATGTCTTCTCCCAAGTAAATTTGAGAGAAAATTTTGGGGATATGGATATTTAAATTGGAATAAATGGAAGGAGACCATATCCTATCAAAATTTAAATTTGAATGGGTAAGTTGGGAATTGAATAATAACAAAATTTATATTAGTAATAAATTTACAGTTTCACCAATGTAGGTATGTACCAATATTTCTTTATAATTATAAGTCAATATTTTAAGGTAATTTAAACACTAGTAAAATTTGCATGATAAGATTAAGTAGGGCATTACATACACCCCTCCTTTAGAAAACTTCGTCCTGAAGTTAGAGTGAAAAAGATACGAGTTCAAAGTAGTTTTATAATAAGGCATAACAAAATAGAGAGAGATTTGTAGTAGTAAAATTTGATAAGTCAGACAATGACATCACGTCCCATCAAGAGTCTCCAACTAATCTATATCCTCCTATCCTTCCTAACCTACTTCAGTTCCCACCCTATCCATCCTCTGTTGCTATATACCATGGCATCGGCTATACCAATATAACCACTGATAGGACCAACATGGCGGAAGTGTCGACTATATCAACCTAACTTCCCCATCAGGAAACTGGCAATCATAATCACATGTCTAGGGGAGTGTGTCCATCACTGCCCTCCCACGATTCTAGGTTTGGAGGTTACACGGTGGGAAATACCTCCATCCCTCCTTACAACTAGGGTCAACACCACTGGCAATCGTTATCACACGTCTAGGGGAGCGTTTCCATCACTTCCCTCCCACGATCCTAGGTTTGGAGGTTACACGGTGGGAAATACCTCCACCCCTCCTTACAACTAAGGTCAACAACCTAATATGGACCACACTGCAGCGCTGGTTGGACTTGTCATCGAATAACCTAATCAGGTAGTCTTTTCACCTGCCATTTACATTTTACCCATGTCATAAGAGTGCATATCAAGTAGATAAAAATGTAATAGAACAAGGTACATCATACCTTTCCTCATTAGATGTCTCGACCTTCCCCAATGGAAGAGTAGATCTTGGATATCATATAGTTTTTTTTTTTTTTCAATCTGTAGGTTAGTTCTCATTCATGCATACATATAACTATATATATATATATATATATATATATATATATATATATATATATATATATATATATATAGATATATATAAGTGATCTTAAACATAATGTTATTAATTTTAGTATCCATGTGTCAATTTTGTAGTTTATACTGAAAATAAATCTTACATTAGATAAATCATAATTTCGCTAAGTCATTCATGAGATAAATCATATCCACTTAAGCCATAGATGAAACAACAATAACTCTAATAAGTCATGCACTAGATAAATCATCACCAAGTAAGTCATACATCAAACATTTCCATCATCGGTACCTAATCCATCTAATGATTTATATAAGTAGTTTCACATGTCCAACTAAATGCATAAATATTACATACAATTCATAAATAAATAACGTGGAACTGCAAAATAGAGCCTTAGCATAGGTAGCTATTGAAGTCAAAATGGGCATCACAGATGCTCGAAAACTGAGGGGTAGCTTGGGTTTTTCAAAAAAAATCCTTAGGAGTGATGGAAGGAAGTAGAGATTAGTGACAAATCCAACAAGGCCAATGGAATCAAAGGGTTATCTAAGAGGGATTATTTCTTATGTGTTAGTAATGGAAGTAAGGTCAGAAGAATATATAACTTTCATTCTAAGCTTGCTGGAATTTGATGCAGAAATTCTTCAAGGAAGGGGTCCAAAAGGATCCTCCTTCAACTGGGAAACTCATCTTTACCCTAGAAATTGAAGTTAATGAGCTTGGTAGATTATTAGAAGATATATACAACACTATTACTCATCAAGGACTAAGTTCACAAAGCAGAGAAGAGATGTTGCCACACTAAACTCCTTCCAATAGAGACGTCCCAACAATATGCATGATAATATGTGAATTATAACCTCTAAAGTGCATGCCATCCTCCATAATCAAGCATGCACCAAGTCAACACCTTCAAAGATGGCACGTGTGAAGTCTCCAAGAGGTGGATGTTTGTTAGCAATGGCACAAAAGTAAGGCCTCAATATGTGAATTTTCATAGCATTCAACCATCTCCATGAAAGAAGGGACAATCTCCAACAATACACCTTCACATTTGTGCAAAGATACTTCTCCAAGATGGCACGTGTGGACAAATAATGCATGAGGGAATGTGTAAGGTGGGAGATCCAAGGAAAAATGAGTTAAATAAGCCATGCATCATATGCCAAGTCACCAAGAATCCAACCAACTCATAAAAATGTGCAATATGCTTTCAAATGTGAGCTCAAGGAGGGGAGCACTCTACGCGAAACCATGCTCCATACAAGTACCCCCTCCACATGTGAATATCATCCATAAGAGCTAGGCCATTAGAAAAAAGAAGTCCTAGCCATGCTCATATCCATTCATCCAGGTAACAAACCATGTGTAATAAATGAGTGCATGCTGAGCGTTTTATGCCATGATGGAGTCATCAAATGGAGATGCCAATACAATGTCTACTTAGCCTAAAAGTGTTATAGGGTGTTACATCAATGGATCCTTATATCCTCTTATCCAATCATCTAGCAAGGAGTGGAGACTAGAACATTGCATTATCAAGTGTAATGCTATCTTTCTATGATAAGCAAGTATGCCAAGCAAAACACCATCAAAACCTCTAGCACATCCTCATCCATGTCATCACCAATGCAAGGAGCCAAGTGAAACTTTAGCCATCCAAAGCTCTTTCGGATGAAAATCACAAAGGTAATGGAAAAATTCACTATTATAGGCTTCATGCAAATGAGGAGTAACAGATATACCATGTTGAAGATAGAGGCTAAGAGCCCAAGACAATTAGAGGCACATCACACAAAATTGATATGACACCTAATATATAGTGGATAAATCTTTTAGGATAGAAAACTCCACTCGAAACAATTGTTTTCATCACTTGATTTCATGGCGTGTCCACAGTTGTGAGCACCACATTTTATAGGTGCAAGGGCAATATTATTCAACTCTAATAACCATTGTGGGCTAATTAATGACCTACTAATAGTGTACAATCAATTACATTAATGACCACTAAGGGACCACTAAGTCAACACACTAACCACTAGTGTAGGCTATAACTACCCACTAAGGGTGCTTCATAATGACTTAATAACCATAAACTTGAGCTTATCCACCATTATACTAGCACATGTTATTTTCAATTGCCCTTATATTTAATATTATCAGTCTCAAGGAATCCCTAAGAGAATGGTTGTTGATTTTAATCTATAAAAGACCATTTGGTTTTATGTCCACCTTTATGTTTTGTCTGGTTTAAATTGTTGAAAAGCATAAAGTGATTTTATAGGATTTTTATGACAATGCTAATGAGACCTCTTATATATTGTGTATGGTAGGATCAAGTCAATAAGTAGACAAGGTTACAAACTCAACCTCTTTCCTGTGGAAGTTTTTTTTTTTTTTTTTGGAATTGAACCAGGGTTAGTGATGGTAAACTTCCACATGTATACTACTAGACCATATCTTAGTTGACATTGGTCCATTTTTAGACAACTTGGATCATCAAAATTTCATTAAAAAATAGTTGATCATAGCAAAACTTTACCTCTCCAAATATTTACCTCCATTGTTAACTGAATTTAGCCAAGGTCTAATACAAACATATGTCAAAATTCAATTGTCTAATCCTGCCAGATTCAAATTATATATTGTTGTTTACTTGAATATGTGGGAACATTTCAGTTTACTCTGCAAATGCTAAGATATAAAAAGTTGTTTGATTCAGGATATTGTGTTTTATTTTCAGGTCTTTGAAGCTCTTGCGAAACTTAAAAAGCTACTTCACCCAATCCCGAGGACCTAATAACAATAAAAAAGATGATAGCAGAAGCACACTTAGTTATTAATAAAGCAATCAAAGTTGGCACCTTGCATAGAAACACAGGGGCACATAGAAAGTCTCGACTTGCAAGAAGAAAGAAACTATAGAAATTCATCATGGCTGGTACAGGCCAACTATGGCTACATAAGAATCATAGATAAGGAGATGTAAAATCTTTGAAACGTGAACTTTACCTAACCTGAATTATTGCTTGATTGGACCCTTCTAGGCTTTTTATTTATATTTTTTATTTATGTTGCAAATATGTCTGCCCTTGAAATAATTCACACATGATTTTTATCTTACAATTTGAGGTCATAATTCATTAGTCTAGCATGCGCTTCTATTGGGATTTTTCTCTCATCATCGCCATCTATTTGAGGCACATGTATCTTGTCTTGACCAGAGATTTTGGATGCACTTGATATTTTGAAAAACTATCGCTCTTTTTGACATCAGAAAGATGGCCTTGATGGATTGCAGTTTTTAAATGCAGGCATTAAATACTTAAATGCAAGAGAGTTCAGAATGCATTAAAGTTTGGTTATGAGACTTCTCCCTATTAAAAGTGTATTTTCATTCTAGGCTGATATAGAAGAAAGAAAAAGTACTATGTATACAAACCAAATGTTCCAACAGAGAATTCATAGCAGGGAATTTCCGCTGATATGTGTAAGTTCTACCTTATCTCAAGGCATGTGGAGGTTACATTCATAGTGCTCTATTCCAGGAGGTGCCAACCAAGTGCTTATCAAGATAAGTAAATATTGGAATTTGGAGAATTCCTTATGACAATGGGACTACTCTAGGGATAAATATAGGGGTCTAAGTGGTTGGTGCACATCCTCCAAGTGTAAGCAGTTACTAAGTGTTGCATGTACATTTTGACACCAGGTCTCGCATCTAAAATTCAAATTCATTGGGGTGGGACTTAGCATTTGAGAAATGGGCTTCACCTATTTGTGAACTAATGGGAGGGCCTTGGATTTTGAGCAATGTTCCTCACCCAGTTGTCCCTGATTCTGACTCTCAGCCAACATGTTCAACTTGCTAACAAAGAGTGAGAGTCAGCACTTGTGACTACTCACAAGTCAGAGCTTGACATGAGAATAAATGCCATATTATTGCTGCCGTGGAGGCCAAGTTGCAATCAATCGGAAAAATTGCTGATGTCGAATATAAATGCCATAGAAAGGAAAAGAAAAGCAATCATTTTGAACAATTTGTGGTTGAATTTTGTAGAGTACCAGTTGAACTCTTATATTCCAGCCTAGATGAATATTTGCCTAGCTTAGTTTTCAACATTTGCATGTACATCCCTCTTGCCAAACAAGTTATGCTTGAATTTTGTATATTCCTACTTTGTTTGTATATACCGTACGCTTCCACCAACTTGTTATTTGTTATTGGTGCGTGCAATGCAAAATTGGATACAATCACACAATAGAAAAATGTGAAATTTTTGCTCTGTTCTTTTCAAAACTATCGATTCATAAATGGTAGACCCATGGCTAGTCCATCTCATCAGCACGAATGCTTACTATGGAAATAAATGTCTTTGTCAATCATAAATAGGTTGAGATCATGCCTTCAATGTGAACTCACCATGATGAATGAGATGGACTTGTGAAAATCTAGTTTCACTATTCAATTTGCTTGCTATGGTAAGCCAAGAGAATTCTAGCAATGAAGTAAAAAGTGTACTCTAATTTAATAATCAATTGCCAACAATAAAGCAAACTTCACTCTTTACAGTATTCCAGCCCAGCATTCAAACCATCATATGTCTGCCCAACCTTTAATACAAGTAATTAATAACAAGATGCAATAAGCTCTATTATGGTTATCAAACACCATATTCATTTCTTTCAGTTCTACAAAGAGCATTAATAGAAGGCAATTTGGTCCATGCCCACTCGCAAAACCAAGGTGAATCATAGATCTATAACTAGCTATTGTTATTCAAGATCACTAGAAGCCAAAAAAACAAATTTATGACATCAAACAGTCTAGACTGTAAAATATTATCCTGAGAATTATTTAGTTTTTCCTCCATAGGGGTGGAAGAGGAGTGGCATACCAGTTGTGGGGAGATAGCTGAAGGCAAAACTATTTTTGCAGCTTTTCTGGCTTTTCTGGAAATCTTCTTAAACATATGATGCATAAATCTGGCCAGTAAATCAAGGCTTTTGTCCTCCTCTTCCTCATCCTCCTCTTCTCCCTCATAGTAAGCCTCTACATTGTACCCCTCTTCCTCTTGAAAACTACTTCCATATTCATTATTCCCCTCCCAATCATTCTCTTTCGGCCCATATACGCATATCATGTGCATGACTTTATGACCTTATCAGAGTATGTCCTCTTTCCTCTTATTGTAATTGTCAGATCTTTCCAAACAAGAACCCCATCCCTTTGTGCTAGATAGGTCTCGCTGCAAGTGAAAAAGGTTTTCTTAATTGATGGGAGGGCTAAGAGAATTCAGATAGGCATCTCTGTTATTCTAGGTGGAAGTTGCAGTCATCTAGTTTATTTTTTTTTGTGGAGAGAGATGCGGAGCCCCCTGGGGAAGATTGGGGCTCTTTCTCAAAAGATAAACCCCTTGGTATTGTCACAAAATCATCATCGTCATGTTTTATCTGAACCACAGAGGACTAATTTTTCTCCTCAGGTGACCTCTAGGTAGAATGCTTCTCCCGTAACTAGTCGTGAAAAGCGAGGCAGAGTCAAATCCTCCAAGACAGATGAATTCAATGTGTCGGTTGAGAATTCAGAGCATGTAAATGGACGTGAGCATAGGATTGATATTGGAGATGAGAGTTCTGATCTATTGGGACAACTTTTGGTTAAAGTGATGAATGATCTTGATGAGTTCAAGGTCTTGGTCAAAATTTTAGAAAATGAGAGAGCATATCTATCTGAAGATCTTCATGTAGCGAGAGCTGAGCTGGAGCAAATGAAAAAAAGAAGTTGATTTCCACCAAAAACATGAAGAAGAAAGGAATCGATTCTCTGAGGAGAATGCCAAACTTGCTGTAGAGCTATATGATTGCAAGGAATATTTATCAAGGAGGCAAGATGAAAAATCAGAACGTGATAAGCAATTGAGAGATATGGTACTTGAGCTTCATAAAGCTACATCTGAAAAGATGAATTTTGCAAGCAATGTGCGCAAGCATAGACATATGTTAACAAAGGTAGAGGGTGAATGCTTTCTACCTATCCTTGAGGCAAGATACGACTCATCTTTGTTGCAGAGTCAAACAGAACCATTGCATGGAGAGTATACTGACCAAGAAACATCATTGGGTGTTCAGAAAACTGATTGCCAAAATTCAACAGTTCATAGGGCAGAAAACATTGAGGAAACCATTCAACCATATAAATCTGTTAATGAATCAGAAATTTCAAATATTGATTTGCAGCTTGCAACTGCTGTGAGTATTACAGTAAAAAAAAAGAAGCTTGCAGAATGTACAATCTTGCATGAGGAGAGAGATTCAGCTATACAACAACTTGCTATTACCCATGTTCATCTTAGAAAGTTGGTCTAGCAGAAAGAGAGGATGACTGAGCGTAGTGAAGAGCTAGTTGACCATCTGCGGCATGCAGAGTTCAGTGAAGTTGGAGAAGAAAACATGCAATCTTTTGTGGCATTGGACATCCGGGTCACTGACTGTAGCAAATTCATGAAACAATTGCAGAAAGCATTGGATGAAAGATCACAGTTTGGACCAAATATAAGAGAACTTGAGTCTGTTTTGTTTTCAAAGGACCAAGATATTCAAGATATGAATGTTAAGTTAGTTGAGCTATCTTAGAAAAGTTCCCAACTTGAAGAGATTAGTGGTAAGTGCACAGTACTGAAAAATGTGCTCAAATGGCTTTTCAAGCAGCCCAAAATGAAAATGAAAGAGATTCCTTATAGTTGGAGGTAGAGGCCCTTAGAAAATATTTTTCAGAAAAGGAAAAATTAATGAAAGCCTCTTCAAAATTTCATTTTGACTTGAAACACCAGTTTGACACTACTGTAGAGAATTTAATAGCTGCAATTGAGAAAGTCATCAAGGTGAGACTTTGGCATCTGTTCCTTCCTTGGAGAGAATGTCTTATCTGGAGACAAGCCTCCTTTTGCTTATTGAGAAGTATAAGGTAGTTTTTTCACAAGTGAACCTAGTTCATAAGTTCTTACTTGCTTGCTTCTAATTATGGAAACTTGTTGGAAAAAGAACCTACACTTTCTTTGGATGTGTTCCTCAGGGAAGTCTTCAGTTACAAAGAAAAGGAAGTAGACCAGTTAAATGAAGAAGTAAATGTAATGAATTCAATTAAAACTCAGCACAAAGAAGAAATTAGGGGATTGAAGGACCGTTTATGTAAATTTGATGAGAATCTTAAAGAAATGAGCATGGATAACAGCAAAATGAGAACTGAGCTTGAGCAAACAGAAAGAAAATTGTCATCAGTGAGAGAAAAGCTTAGTCTGGCCATCGCTAAAGGGAAAGGATTGGTTTAGGAACACAATACACTAAGACAGTCATTAGTGGACAAGTCTAATGAGCTAGAAAAATGTTTGCAAGAATTGCAGAAGAAAAATGATACATTGCATGAAATTGAAATGAAAGATTCTAAGCGTGTTAAAGCACTGGAATTAGAGCTAGAAGATATTCAGAATTCTGCAAATGCTTTTCAAGAATTAGTTTCTAACAAGGACTCACTTCTTCAGAAAATTGAAAATTTCTTTGGGAGATGAATTTTCCAGAGGCAATCCACTCCAAAGAAATAATTGATAAAGTTGAGTGGCTTGCAAAATCATCTCTTGAACTAAATAACACTATGTCTGAAACAAGTGTTGATGATGACAAAACTGGGAAGAGTCATCTTGAAGATCTAAAAGAAGAGTACGAGAAACTACAAAATAAATACCGTAGTGTAGTTGAGCAGTCAGATATACTAGAGAAGTCTTTGTTGGAAAGGAACCATCTTATTCAAGGATGGGAACAAGTCCTTGAGAATGTTGATATGCCAACATCTATGCGATTAGTTGATCCAAAATTTTAGATTGAATGGTTCAGTAGAGCACTAACGCAGGTCCAACAAGATGCAGCTTGTTTTAAGCATGAAATTGAGAATGCTCAAAGAATTGCTGACTTATATGCCTTTGAACTGGAGGACTTGAAGAGGAGAATAGAAAGCTTAGAGGAAAATCTCTTGAAAGTAAACTATGAAAACAATAATATTTGAAAAGCCTCAAGGAGCTTAATTCTAAATTTGAATCTCTAAATGAGCAAGCAGTTCAAGATGCATCTTGGAAAGAGAGTTATGCAATGATCTTGTTGATCAACCTATGAGTGAGTCCCCTGTGGAATCAAGCATTGTTGATAGGAATTTAATTACAGAAGATTTTATGAAGAGACTATTGGATATGGTTATTGACACAATGAAAGAAGACCTTTAGTAGTGGTGGGCCTTTGGACTCGTGGCATGGATTTCCTTTCGTTGTGAGGCTCTCATGAAATATTGAGAGAGAAAACTTTTGGTTTCTGGAAAGCTGGTCCCATCAAGGTTTTTGTTTGGGATACACACTGCCTTAGCCTTGGGAACAGAGGGATACCATTTATTTGCAGAATTTACGGAAGATAAAACACCACTTGCCACCATACATCCTGTTGATTATGGAGCTCGCCGATGTTTTACAGTAGAGTGCCAATCCATCCATTCTGATAGTACTCCTGAAAGCTCATTTGATTCTCACTTTGATGAGAGCCCTGCAAGTCCTAAAGGACAACAGAGTGCTAATAAGGATACACATTGGAGAACTATTCATATTGTTTTCTTTGATGAACTTGAACATTTACAAGAACATCACACTAAAGGAAATGAACTGCCCATGTCTACTGCAAACATAGAAGGTGTTGAACAGACAGTTGAGTTAAAGATGTGACGAGTTGATTGTCGGGGCTATTTGATTAGTAATCTTAATCTATTGATGATAAATGGTCTTGTGTTTGAAAATTTCTATTACAGTTCTATCAAATACACATTTATTTAAAAGTTTGTTTTACATTTCTGTCACATATACATTTATTTGAAATTTGCAATCCTCGTCCTTAGATAACTTTTATTTTTGTTTCCTTTCACGCAGGAACCCTCAGTACGAAACATGTATATTGTTTGCAAGGGATTAGCAGTGGAGCCTACCATGTTTCCCCTGTTTTTCTCCAAGACTGGACTGAGCATTACCTCAGCAGTGGGGAAGATGAAGAACTTACTAGGGAATCCTTCAGCGGAATCGAACACGCAACCATGATGTCTGCCACCAATCTCAGCCATGTCTGAATTCTTCATGCCATAAGCCATTTGTTTATCCGCGTGCAAATAAAAATATAAAACACTCCTCAAAGCCTCATACCTACATTCTTATGACCAACTGAGGAATATTTCACGGATTTGAAAGCAAAAATTTGCCAATTATTGTTAGCTCTGAAAAGTGTGATGGTTTATGCAACAAATAATGTTCCAGTAGCGAGATGTCGGACACCCAGTATTGATGAGAGAGCATAAATGTCAACAATCTCTGGATTCTAAAGGCTTGTGTGAGGCTTGGTAATGTTGGAGCGATTAGGGTTGGAACAATGATTTGTAAGACTTGGGACGATGGACAAGTACTCTGAGACATTCAAGTTCACTTGAGGTTTATAAGCTCTTTTAGCAGAGATTTGAGTCTAGTGGGTCTTGGGTCCAGATTTTGAACCCGCTCTGATACCACATGTAAGGCTCCATCCTTGGGTCCTCTAACAAAACTAAATTTCTCTAATTTAAATACAATAAAACAGAAAATAACTTATTTATAACTAAACATTTAATCGATGATAATTTACCATTAAAATTTATTTCCCACAATTAAATAAGTAAGAATTTCATTTCAATCACTTACATGAACTAATATATAAACAAAGGAATACCTATTCCAATAGACTAGTTGAGATGCCCCTGAGCTCCTGATCTTGTTGGGATGCTCCTCTTGACTACTGACTGGATTTACCTCCCAACCAACTAGGAAGTATTTCCTAGCCCAGGAAACCTCCACAGTTTCCCTAGCCCTCTGAGCCCAAGTCGAACCAAATGTAGTGTGTCCAAGTTAAACAAATGCTCTCCTTCTCTCCCTTCTCTTTTCTCCACCTTCCTCTCAAAACAAAATCCTCCAAACCCACAACCAAAACCAAGACAAAGGATCCCCCTCTCCTCCCATCATCCTTCCCCTTTTATGCCCGTTCTCTTCTCCACCTCAACCACCTATCATTAATGTCATAACTACCCCCTCATCCTTACATTTGACTTATCTTCTCCCAAGTAAATTTGAGAGGACATTTTGGGGATGATATATGAATATGTAATTTGGTAATTAATTGGAGAGGACCATGTCTTCTCCCAAGTAAATTTGAGAGGACATTTTGGGAATGAGATATGAATATATAATTTGGTAATTAATTGGAGAGGACCATGTCTTCTCCCAAGTAAATTTGAGAGGAAATTTTGGGGATATGGATATTTAAATTGGAATAAATGGAAGGAGACCATATCCTATCAAAATTTAAATTTTAGGGGGTAAGTTGCGAATTGAATAATAACAAAATTTATATCAGTAATAAATTTACAGTTTCACCAATGTAGGTATGTATCAATATTTCTTGATAATTATGAGTCAATATTTTAAGGTAATTTAAACACTAGTAAAATTTGCATGATAAGATTAAGTAGGGAATTACATCTTAAGCCTCATACACTCTCATGCTATGGGCATGAGAGCATCCAGAAACCCAGAGTTGCTCTCACAGGCTTCCCTGCCAGTGTCTAGAGACCCAATTTTCCAGTTCTGTGCCAGTGTTCTCAGGATTTGAGCCACTTTTTCAACCCCAAAGCCTAGGTCACTGCCCAGAATGGATAGCTTAAGATCAGTCAAAGAACAATGAAACAATGATGAAAAAGTAATAAGTTAAACAAGACCTTAATCAGATCCCTACTAGCCATGACATGCATTTCGTCAAACATGTCATCAACATGTAACCTACAAGTGTAAACAACATAATTAAGTGTAGGGATCTCATACTTATCTGAGAATCGCTATTAGGCCATAGATACATTATCCATTCATTTACAAGTAAAAACATGCTAAGAGCCATACATAGCTTCTAACATAAAACACACACATAACCAACATAATAACAAAAAAAGATACTCATGAAAGTACAACCATATAGACCACATATAATACATCAAAATACTCATATAAATACAAGGATAAATAACCTTCCATTAATGATGTAATCAGTCAACTTGAGATGGGAATACCTGTTCCACCCGACCATATATTAGCTAAACCAAGTCTCTCTTCAGCTAATCACCCCCGTTCCATATTCCAATCATGAATGTGGGACTCATAGAACACACCAAAAACACCAAATAAGCATGGATGCCGCTGAAGTTCTCCACCTACACCATGAGTAATTTGAGCACCTCCTAGTCTCTCAGGATTTACCATAATCCACAGTCTGATCCAGGGATCACTAGGCCCTATACCGAGACACACCCTCCAGGATTTACCATACACCCAATCCCAGGACTACTAGGTCAAACGAAGAGAAATACACCTCTTGGCTTTACCATATATCCCATCATTCACTGACAAGGATTCGTAGGCACATCGAGGCACATAATCCTGGATTTACCGCAACCCACAATCAGGTTCAGGGACCACTAGGTCATTTGTTTTTCACTTTGGAGATCCACCCCACTTAGCTTCGAATCCATCCGGACATCCCACATTGACCGAATATGAGAAACCATCCCATCAAAACTATCAGGAAATGGCAAGGCTAGGCTAAAAAACACAATCACACCTAGAAAAACCCATGCCATGATAGAAAATAACCACATGCAAAACCATGCATACCAAATATAGCAAGGAAAATACACATGCAAACCAATACCTACAATGAATCTTGTTGTAGCTACTTGATCCTACCTTTCCCTGCTTTATCTTTGCTTCCTCTTTCCTTCTATGTCTTTCTTGCTCCAATGCCAAAGTCCTCCAAGAAAACTCTAAGTGTCAAAGTGAGAGAGAGAGAGAGAGAGAGAGAGAGAGAGAGAGAGAGAAGAAGAGCTCCAAAACTGAACTGATCAAACTTACCAACTTATCCCTGGAAGCCTTTTTAATAATGAGGCCTCTATTTTCTTCATTTTCCATCGTTTTCCTTCAATTTCCTCCTCACATGAAACCTATAACCTTTCACCTTCCTTTTCTCCTAATTTCCATTATTTTCATAAATAAATGTGCCAAAAATACCATTTTGCCTTTCTAAAGCCTTAGCCATTTCCATTGCCAATTTCCTTAGCCATAAACAACCAAATGAACACCCCCTAGGATGTCTTGCCCAACATTCAACTCGGAATATGTGTCCCATCAATTGTGGTCTTATATATTTTTACATGAGTTTTTAACATGGTTGTTACAGCTACGATCTTTATCTTATCCTTGTGGTTGCATCAATGATTATTACACATCGAGTATTTATCCTCTGGGCCTCTCCTCATCATAGTTTACTCCAATAATGCACACTTCTCCCATAATGCAGCTTACCCATGGTATCAACAGAGCCAATGTTGACTTGGCTCCTCTATGAAGCGCATGCCCAGGAAATCTCCTTGACACTACTCAAACCAACAAGGGAACTAAAATGGTTGTGCAAATCCCTCATTGTACTTTATCTCCCTCCTTAATTTTTATTTTGTTGCACTGCCTACACTGCCTTTCTCGTTCCTATAGTTGTGTTTATTCCTTTTCCACATGCCAATTTCTCCTCACGGAAATCTCTTCCATGTCATGGTTACCATGCACATAAATTTTCCCATCTTCACTTATAGTTCCCAATTTGTTCAAAATTATTCTCCACTCTACTTGAATTTTCTCCATCTACTTCATATGCTACTTGTCCTCCTTTAACTAATCCAGTTTTTGTTTTTCCTCAGTCCTCTTGATTTCTCTTTGTTTGTGTTATCTAATGCTAACAAACCCTACCTCTTTTCCTTTGCTTGTCCTGTCGTTGTTTGAACTTAGCTTCTTGTTGGTTATTTTCCAACCTAGCCAAAATCTTCTAAACCAATCGAAATTGCTCCATCTGTCCTTTTCTTTCTAGATTTCTTTTGTTGGCTAGCCTTGTCATCCTTGATTTGTTTGTGTCTTCTTTCTAGAATCTTGAAATCCAATCACCATGGTGCCACTTAATCCTCTATCCACTAATACTTTTACAATCTTTCCCTTGTGCACACATGTCAACCTCCATGGATACCATAAAACAAGTAGTATCCCAAGCAATTTCCCCCTCCAAAGCTCTAGAATTTTGTCCTTGACTCAACTTACTTTTATTAAATTTAATTAACAATAAATGGGAAATGTAACTAGGGATATCACAATGTGACTAAACCATATAATAATTGGTGGGGCCCATAAGGACACCTCATTTGTACTCAACTGAGATGTACTTTGTAAAGCTCCCTAGCCACCCACTAGGGAATATTACTGTGCATGTTATCTCTGTTATCCATTTTCCTAAGAATTTTATTTTATTTTACCTCATGTATGGGATCTATGCTTGTTTGAATGCACTTTAAAATGCAATAATTCATATACGGGAATTGGATTACATAGCAATATTGTTTAATTTACAATTCACACACAACATAGAAAAGGTACATAATTAATTACAACATAAATCAAATAAATATTAATAGTAGAACTTATCTAATGAAAATTTCCAACTAGCTACAAACCTTAGATCTTCCTCCCAATTGTAGACCATGTTTCTCACTTTCTCTCAACAGTGGGTCACCCCTGAGTTGGAGCTTCAAGTCCATGGGACAAAAGCTCACCCAAAACTAGGCACATTTCCAGTAAAATAAACAAATAAGGCCAAGGTACCAAACCCCGTAACCTCCAACTTATCATTTTTCATCCGTAATCATCCCACACCTAATTAGTTCACCCCTTATCTGAACTTTCAATACCTTGGCTTGTTTCATTACCTATAGGTGTCTAACTTAGTCGGATATGGATGTATCAAAGTCTTGTAACTCCAAGAGTTCCTACTGCCCTCAATGACTTATAGGTATCCTCCATGCCCTCATACCAAACCCTAGCATCCTCCAACCTACAAACTCACATCCCCCATCAACCCCAAACCCCAAGTAGTGCAAACCTTTACCTACACTTGCAATTCCTCGAGCTATGCCACTACCTTTAGGGTGACCAACTCCGATGACCAAGGATGTCCATAGCACCATGGCTCCAAGAGTTCCTACTGCACCATACAAGGGAAAACAAAATTATACCACCGACATCCCCAATTTTATCTGCATACCCCCTTTCTTACATCTGACACCCCTCAAATTCACTTCATGAAATTTCTATTAAAAGCCAGTGCACTTTTGGTATATTATTAAGTCATATGAGCCCCCTTTTGATACACATGGAGTCGTAGCCCCCACATTCTTTTCATCGAACTTGGTCTGCAACATTAATACATTTTGTATTAATGTGTATGAAATTTCATATTTACAAAACTAGGCTCTCTGGCCTCAAAGAAAATTAAAACATATGAACATGGGCACTCTGGCCCCAAAATATCTACACATACATGCACATGATCATGTTAGTGCTCGAAAGTAATTCTCATCTCACCAGCTTAATTAATATGTACCATCTCACCAGCCTATATTTTGTATGTACATGTTATTTACAATCCAAGGGTCGAGTTGGGGTGTTACATTTCCTTGCCCCTTATTTAGGAAATGTCCTTAGTGCATTACATATACAGATACATACATACATACATATATTTATACACACACAACAAGATTATACAAAATGGTGAGGCTTCTCTTCACTCATTGTATCTTCATGCTTCCATGTAGCATCTTCGAGACCAAAGTGGGTTCACTTCACCTTTACCTATTTGTACCCCAATGACATCCTTTACTTGTCATGCATATCTTGATTCCTTATCTTTCATTATCTTTGCCTTATGTGTGTGTGTGTGTGTTTGTGGTATAATATTGCATCTTAATGTGTGTCATAGCTCAACTTGTCTCAATAGTCCTAAGGGAATGGGTTCTCATGCAAACATTAGGGACATATATGACTTAACCAATGACTATTATCCCCTAAAATTTAGCGAAATAACTTATGATACATAAATTATAGGCTCCTCTCATGCATCATTAATTCTCTATTATTGCCACCTTTATTTTCTCTTTGGCTTCTATATCCTTGCTAATTTATTTTTCTTTCTTACAACTCACTATTATCTCCATCTTATGGAAAACAACCCATTCAAGAGAGACAATATGTGGAATATTAATTTCACAATTTAGTGTTCATATATACCTACCCACTAGAGGTTTGGTTTGGCTTACTTTTTTGACGTAATTACTTGACTCCATTACCTTTGTTTAGATGTGTGACTTCTATTATATGTCTAGTATTTACATCAAGTTTCCTATCACCTTGTTCAAACCTCTCTTGGCCTTCCATCACTAGTTTGACCATGCCCAGTCCTTTAAGGAGCTTGCTTACTCTATGGGATTGTTTGTGTTAATAAGTATTCTTCGCGAAGGTGTACGAAAAGAAACCACTTTAGGTTATGGATGACAAACAACCCAAACAATAAAAATGGTTGTTAAACATTGTGGATCTGCAGCAGATGATAGAAAAAAAATCTGCCAAAGCCCCGATCCATGCAACAAAACTAGTTAAACAGAAAAATGGAATAAGAAAATAAGCGCAAATAACTCCAATAATCCAATGGAAACCAGATATATAAAGAATATATTTTATTAAATGAAACCTGTGAAGGGAACAAATAATGTTACCAGTTCCCCTCTATGGGATGGGTTCTTGGCTATCCTCAATGTCTTCAGCTTTTGTAGAGTCTCTCTCCTCTATAATGTGTAAAACCCAGCAAACAAAATGTTTGAGATCAGTGAGAACTCATCTAAAAGAAAAATGGTGTGCGACAATGATAATAATCAGAGCTACAGTAGTGAGTGAAACAATGAAAATGATCAAAAGTGAAGAATGAATGTAAAACCCTTCTATTTATAACAAAATATTAGGTTATTCTTGAATAATGAGAAATAATAAAATATTATTAACCAAATTCTAGAATTAACCATTTGGAATATTTTATTATATTTGGTTGGAGAGAAAAAATATTTAAACTTTTATTTAGAAATAATAAATAAATAAATGATTTATTTATCATCTCAAGAAATATGGTTAAGGAATAATAAACAAATAATGATTTATTTAAGTATTCCTAGGGGATTTAGTCAAAATTGACGAGGAATAATAACTAATTAGTGATTAATTGATTATTCCTAAAGAAAAATAATATAACTAATGATTTATCTATTTATTTCTCATAACTGGGTCCAATATGACAAGGAATATTAGTTAAGCAATGGTTTAATTAATTATTCTTGGAAGATAATTAAATAAATAGTGATTTATTTAATTATTCTTCATGGGTTTAATTATAAATGACTTAACAAATGTGGTTTATTAAGTAATTTTTCATAGTGAAAGCAATTTTACTATGGTAAAATTGGCCCTACATGGTGTACTTTGATCCATCTAGTAAATTATGGCTAGATGATCATTTTTTGGTGATAACATATTGCCCCCCAACGTACGAGCGTTAGGAGCAAAACGTATGACCGAAGTATGTTGTAAGGACACAATCACTAGACAACGAAGTGGAGTCAGAGAGAGAGATAAAGAGAGACCAATGGAGCTGAAGCAACAAAGTATAGTGACAGAGGGGGTGAGACCAATGTAAGTCTCCTTTTATGTTGTGGTACCGGATCTCAGTGAGGTGAGGGAGGCATACCTATACTCGTCGAGATAAATTAGTACAAAAATAATAATGTGCCCAGGAAAATGAAGTTGATCAATAAAGTACATGTTGAATGGTACATGACATGCTGGCATAAATGAGCTAGAAAATAATATAATATGTCCCATATACATAATCTGCCTAGAAAAATGTGAGCGAGGACTGAATACAATAACATCTAAGTACATGAGATATAATGTCCCTTCCCTCAAAAAATGGGTGGGAGGGAGGGTATAACAACCAAAGAAGCCCTATTGAACAGGAAAGGGCTCTACAAAACTGAATGGATCATTTGAAGGAGACATGCATGTCATGAGTGCTGCAAGTGGCAGGAACCGAACCCATCAAATTTGTTGAACTACATCTGAGGTTGTAGCATAATATGAAGGTATCCAGGCATGTGAGGGACTACCTAAAGGGCCACCCTCTCATGAGATCTGAAACATCTCACACACACCTAGGAATCACTGGTATAATCTGTTGCATCACTGGACCATCATGTGTATGAATCAGGAGCATGAAACAACCAAGTCAAAGGGAAATAATTATTCCATTTGCTTGATCTGAGGCACAAAATAAGAGTGGAAGATGGAACCAAGATACAATGCCCTCTAGACCGTTCTTCTGGAATAGATGTGTTGATGTCAACATAATAGGGCCCGCCATAGGTGAGGCAATGAGGATCCTCAACTAAGGCATGAGGGAAAATAGTAATGTGACTGATGGACTAACACTAGGGAAAATGGAGAAAATGGGACTGAGTGACAAACAAACGACTTCCCTTGTGAGAGCATAAAGTGCATGATTGACTTGGCAGCAACTAACTCAACTCTGGAGGGGATGGTGGAAAACACAGGATGAATGGTATGCAAAGATGGATGGAATATTGTGACATGATACAATGGGACGTGAAAACAGACTCCATGGATGCAAGGGTGACTCATCACGGATGCTATGAGCAAGGGTGACTCGATGATGCTACCACATAGAATAGGCCTACTGGGGACTGTGAAATCATGAGCAAATGATGGTTTCTCATGACAAAAATCGACACATGAGATGACAAGTGCCAAGGGAAGGTGGCCCCAAAAGTACAAGTGTCACTTATGAAGAAATTCAATTTTGAGAGGCGACGGAGTGACCCTTCTTGGAAAAATGGCTTCCTGGTGTAGTTTCAAATCATCAAATGAGACGATGCAACCTACCTAAATGCATGACAAAAATAAATACACGCAAATCAATGGGATATTCTATGGGTAAAATTTCTTAAGGTATAGTGCATTGTGAGGATTAGGAAGGGGTTGGCCTTCAAAATCCTCTAGAATATATGCCCATTTTCCTAAGTCCAAGGGTAATCAAGGGTGGACATAACTTCCTGGATATCCTCATCAGAATGGAAGATGGGCGAATGGGAGGAAGAGTGACTACATGATGCGGCAGTGATACCTAGTGCATCATCCTAAGAAAGAAGGTTCATATACATATCATCTGAACTAGTAAATGAAGAGCTAGTAGATGGAAAACCTGCTAATGTTGAGACTTGGGTTTCTAATGAAGGCGGTTCGATAGAAGCATGTGCATAAACCTCAAAGAGGTTTTCCTGCGAGGAACTCAAGAATGACAACAGGTAAAGGATATGGACCATGAAGTTCGTCATCTCGACATCAAGGGGGGATCACGATGGTGGGACCAGAGCCCCCCTGTTCTATTGTACTAGTGGTACCATAAGCCATAGGTAGAGAAGTAGATGATATGCTACAAGTGCCCTCAAAGTCGTGAAGCACTTGGAGGCAATCAAGAAATTCATCGAGATGAGGGAAACAATGGGAATAATAACCATAATGATCACACAAGGCACATGGGTGATTTGTGCACAACATTTTAAGTCTTTTGGCTGAATTTGGTAAGGTGACTAGGAGCTCAGGGATATTAGACTAAGGAAACGTTTCATGAACCAAAGGGTTGAGACGAGGAAGTTCAGGACAATTATTAGTGGCGTGCCCAACAACCTCACACAAAGCGCAGGGAGGTGTCAGCTTTGGAGCTTTAGGGGTTGGAGGAGCTTGGGGAGCCTTGTCCTTAGGTTCTTTCCTCTTGGCCTTACCCCCATGGCCGAATTCTTTCGCAACAGGAGTGGGTTCCTGTTGAGGTTGTAGTGGAACTAAAGTAGCGACAGGGGTCGTAGGGACTAGTTGAACCGTGGTCAAAGCATGATATGGTATGAGCTGACCAGGCAGAGTGTTCGCTGGGGATAGATGTACCAGAATGGGATCCCCAAAGTCATATTAGGGAGAGTCAATGAAGCCATGATAGGGATAGAAAATATTCCAAGAGGAGGAAATAAGAAAGGTATCTGTCCTACAGGGTAATGTCCCAACGGAATAGCTCCTGGATGGTTAAGACCTGGAGGAATAGTTCCTAGTGGGAACAAAGGGGAGGCACCCACAAATGGAGGAGGTCCTAGGGGGTGGATCCAGATGGCTCGGCTAAGATGATAACAACAGGGTGTTGGGGAGCAGGTTGTTGACCAGAGGTACCAGACTACTTTTGAGCAGGCCATGACACTTGTAACATGCAGACACTCAAAGAGCTAGTCTCAAAGATGGGAGGAGGAGGACTAGGGAAAGCACCCAACAAGGTAGAATCTTTGTAGACTCTAGGTGAAACACCGGTGAGAAGGGTGGCAGACTGCTAACCGCACATCGATGAGATAATGGACTCAAGGGAGGTTAAGGATGATGTCTCATAATATGTCAATTGATCGATAGTGACGATATTCCCTTCATGGGGGAAGCACATATTGCGGAAGACCGCAGATGCGATGGCTGACATGGTGTATGTGTAACTACAACCCAATAGAATGTTGTAATCTAGAGGGTCATCGATAACCTCAACATCTACAGTAACAATCTTACCTGCAAGAGTCACTAGACAATTGCGATAAATGTCGAGATGCTGGGAGGGGTTACCATCCAAAGCATGCAAAGTGATGGTGGATGGGGGTAGTTTAGGTGACTTTAGTTGCTTCCAAATGGCAGCGGACATCATACAGGTGGATGCACCTTCGTCAATAATGCATCACAAGATGATAGCATTACGAACTTGAACTAGTATCTGGAAAACAATGGATGATGGTAATGGAGGATGTTCTGACAGATCAACAAGAAAGACAATCAAATGATCGTCTGAAGGATCTACTGTGCCCAAATCAATTAGTATAACTTTCTTCTGAGATGGGCATGATCGGAGGACCTCGAACATCGACATGGCAGCAAGTGATTGCAGCAAGTCGTCTACTATACTATATGTATGGGCAGCTCGGTTAGAAGTCGCATTACAGCGTAATGGTTAGTTGGGGATCTTAGAAATTGACTCAAATTTAGGTTGAGGGATCTGTAATAGACCATTTGGTGTCATAAGAGGCTCAATATATGTTTTCGTTTTGGTCTCAGTTGCAGACGAAGTCAATCTCTTGTCATATTGATGTGATTGAGTTTGCAAGTTAGTATCAGAGGTATTGACCTCATCAGAATTCATCATGAGGATCTTGTAGTCACCAGGCCCAAAAGGGTGGGGAGGGTGGGCTGCTTGACCTTGTTAAGGTTGAGCAGCAACAAATCCTTACTTAGGGAAAGGATTTGTGAGCACCTCTG
The DNA here is from genome assembly GCA_031772625.1 of Pinus tabuliformis. Classification (NCBI taxonomy): domain Eukaryota; kingdom Viridiplantae; phylum Streptophyta; class Pinopsida; order Pinales; family Pinaceae; genus Pinus; species Pinus tabuliformis. The sequence continues at coordinate 1,148,730,127 of CM062819.1, read as the reverse complement.
GTTGAGATGGCGTAGGATTCTGAGGTGATTGCTGCATGGGCAGTTGACCTCTAGAAACTACTTGGTCTTCCCACATTTGGCGCATCTAGGGTAAGAGGGGACACTCATGAGTATAATGGCCATGTACACCACAACATGCATGTTGAATCTCCAAAATGTCTTCAAAATGTCATATATTTTTACCTTCATCGCCACTATTTCACTCACATTTTGCAACTCTATAACCTTACATTAGCCTCCATTTTCATGTTCATATGTGGTGACATTAGTATTTTCCAAAGTTATTAGTTTCAAGTATTTATAGTGGATTTATGATTAAAAGTTAGAAAAATAACATGTATTTACTTATACCTAAATGTGGAATAATTTTGGTGACGTGTAGGTGATTTGGAAGCTTCCAAGACACTCTTATGTGGCCTCCAACGTTTAATTTCGAATTCTCTTCAAGATTGAAAGAAGATTTGGGAGGAGTCAAACATATCTCATAGGAGAAAATGTCTAAATAAAGGATTATTCAAAGAGATTTGAGGAGATAATCATTCAAGCCCATTTTAAGGAGAAGATCATGAGGATATGGATATCTCATCCAAGATTTGTGTGAGGATTTGAAGGGATCATATTTTGTAATTATGGAAATTGGTTAAGAGAAAAGTGGAGTTGCATTTATGAGTTGCTTATCTCCTTTTCAAAGCAACTCATGTATAAATATGAGTGCTATCTCTCTATTTGGGGAGATCTGATATGAGAGGAATGTAATGTTAGGTTATGTTATGTTATGGTTGGAGAGGATTGTAAGTCAGTGTAATGTAATAGATTGAGATTTCTTTATTGTCAATGTGAGATCACATGTGTTTGTTTTTTCTATTTGTAATTTTTTTTCTTTTCATCTATTGTTTTCTTTTATGCAATTCAACTTCAGTTGTGTGCTTCAATTTCAAACATTACATTATGTTAATTTGGCTTCAATTATGCATATATTGTGCATGTGCCTCGTAAGTCTACGAAATCCTCGGGTTGACAATTAATGATTAGGAAATTATTAAACAACAATAATTTTGCCCAACAATGCATAAGGCTTGTTCATATGAATAGCCTTGTTTTGCTTGGATTGGTCGCCCTGTAGCTGGTTGTTGGTGTTAGGTTGGTTCCCATGGGGTTCATTACCTTGGTTACCATGGTTACCCTTGTTACCCTTCCCCTTATTCTTTTTCTTTGAATTTTGGGTATTGGTTACACTCTGTTGTGCATGTACTTGACCCCGAGGGGGCGATGGCTGCTGGGGTTGAGGATGCATGGGAGGCTGCGATGTTAATGCCTGAGGGGCTGAAGTGCTCGGTGGTGCATAGGTGTAAGATGGTGAGGGGGAAACGTTTTGGTAGATAGGTTGAGTACTAGCTAGCCCTGATTTCTGCTGATGTGGTTAGGTGAATGCATAAGATGTGCTTTGTCTTGATTACATGTTGCTGGTAGGAGGGGGATAAGTGTTGGATGAAGTGGTGCCCCCCTGCGGATGGCCATAACCCTGCTGAAGATATGGTGAAGGATTTGAAATAGCTCCAATGATACCATCAACAGCGTGATATTCCCCCCGGTGCATTGGCACCCCCAAGATGAGGGAGGTCTTGTATAACCATATAGACATAACCAGATTGAGCATAAATCAAGTCATATATCATAGTAGTCTAGAGAGCCTCTTCCTCTATCTGAGGAAATTGAGACGTGACATCTTTGGAAATAGGCATTAAAAGAGTCCTGAGAAACCAATCGAGGTAGACATGGTCTTCGAAGGGCGGGGCATGACACATGCTCCTCCTTCTATGCCATTGTTGAACATGATTGGAAAGATGAGTGGCAGAGGACTGACGAAATGCGGTCAAGAGCTCTGTACCTGTGTTGTATCGGAGAGGTAACTGAAAGTATGAAAGGAGCGCTTTAGCAAGCGTTGCGAAAGTGGAACGAGAAGCGGCGGGTTGATCAACATACCACTTTGCAACATTTTGAGTGAGTGTGCATTGGAAAAACTGAAGATGAATAGAATCATCGGTGATGGAATTGGATGAACACCACATATGGAAGGAGCAGACGTTATTGGTGGGGTCCTCTCCAGAATTACCCTCAAACTTGGGAATGTCGGAGGGAAGCTTAGTCGGCATAGCTGGCCAACCAGCATCGTGGTGTATAGGGTCATTAATCAACTAGCTAAATTTTGGGAGGCTTAACCCAACCATGAAATGTAGCATTGGAGCTGCCAGAACGGTTCCTGTAACGGTTTCGCTAGAGGTGACTACTGGACCAGAGCCAACACCGGGTTGGTTTCCTGCACCTGCAGTGGGTCTTGACATGATGATGATATGTGGTGAAGGAGGCTCGAAATTGGACAAGGAATCAAATGAACTAGAAGAAGAGTCGGTATGGGGACTCGGGGGATTATTAACTTGAACCTTGTGGGCAAGAGTAATACGTCCAAGTGGAAACTGGGGATGAAGGCCTAAGAGTCTCCGTAGCAAACACCTTGGTGGCGCAATGGTTGTAAGACACAAGTGACATAGAAATGGTGAAGGTAGATAAATGAAATGTCTTTGTCTCTGTTTGGGGAGATAAATTAATTAAGTATTGGCTTGGCAGTGCTTGTGTGTGCAAGTGTGTTTATTAATTAAGACTAGATCATGTTTGAAAAAAGAAAATGATTACTGAAATAAACTGAAATTAAAAACAGAAAATGAACAACAAATCAACTATCTAAAACCCCACCCAAACCTGGTGTGGCTAAATCAACTGAAAACACACACAAAAAAGGCCAAGAGATCTAAGTGTCAGTGTGACTGGGATCAAATGACACTATGCTACTGGAAAGTGGTGTAGCAACAACACAAAACCAATGAGGAAAATCACTGCAAAAGATAGGGAGATGGGTGTGAAACCTAGGGAAAACAGTGGTATCCTAAGGCAAATGACTAAACAAGGTTCAAAAGGAAACTTTGGATGGAAACAACCTATCTTTGAAGATCTGAAAAGGGAAGGTACAAATATGGAAAATATCGCTAGATGCTCTGTAGAAACTCATACTTCTTACTCAACTAAACTCATCCTATAAAGATGGAAGCATACTAGAATCCCTAAGGGGCTAAATTCCACTTCGACGAGTGAAATAGAGTATATCAAGGCCTAAGAGGGCTAAGACAATGGTAAACCAACCCAACGGACTACTCTCGGAAAAACCTAGCAAAAAAATCAGAAAAAATCCCAGAAACCCCAAAATCGAAGGTACTGACCTGTTTAGCGGAATATCGCACTTTTTGGGCCAGAAAGTGACTCTGGACCTCTAGATTGTAGGTTTGGGGCAAAAAAGTGCAATTTATTCTCCTCAGTTCTTGGGTGGCAAGTCTCGGAAACATTTGCAGTCTTTGTCACGACCGGTTCCTGTGACCTACATAAATAACTAGAAAACTTGCAGAAGTTAGCAATTTGACTGATCTAGGGTTAGAAAGCTAGTAAACAACATTAAGAGATTGAAAAATAAAAACCCTAAGCTAAAAACTGAAGGTCACCCAAGTTTCTGAATCATAATTAAAAACGTAGTGTAGTCGCCAATTTGTTAATAAGTATTCTTCTCGAAGGTGTACAAAAAGAAACCAATTTAGGCTATGGATGAAAAACAACCCAAACAATAAAAATGGTTGTTAAACAATGTGGATCTACAGCAGATGATAGATAAAAAATAAAAAATAAAAATAAAAAAAAATAAAAAAAGTGTCAAAGCCCTAATCTATGCAACATAATTAGTTAAATAGCAAAATGGAATCAGAAAATAAGCGCAAATAACTCCACTAATCCAATGGAAACCAGATATATAAGGAATATATTTTATTAAACGACACCTATGAAGGGAACAAATAATGTTACCAGCCCCCCTCTATGGGATGGGTTCTTGGCTATCCTTAATGTCTTCAGCTTTGTAGAGTCTCTCTCCTCTATAATGTGTAAAACCTAGCTAACAAAATGTTTGAGCTCAATGAGAACTCAAATGGAAAAGAAAAATGGTGTGTGGCAATGATAATAATCAGAGCTACAACAGTGAGTGCAACAATGAAAATGACCAAAAGTGAAGAATGAATGTAAAACCTTTTTATTTATAACAAAATATTAGGTTATTCTTGAATAATAAGAAATAATAAAATATTATTAACCAAATTCTAGATTTAACCATTTGGAATATTTTATTATATTTGGTTGGAGGAAAAAAGTATTTAAATTTTTATATAGAAATAATAAATAAATAAATGATTTATTTATCATCTCAAGAAATATGGTTAAAGAATAATAAACAAATAATGATTTATTTAAGTATTCTTAGGGGATTTAGTCAAAGTTGACAAGGAATAATAGCTAATTAGTGATTGATTAATTATTCCTAGAGAAAATAAGATAATTAATGATTTATCTATTTATTTCTCATAACTGGGTCAAATATCACAAGGAATATTAGTTAAGCAATGGTTTAATTAATTGTTCCTAGAAGATAATTAAACAATAGTGATTTATTTAATTATTCTTCATGGGTTTAATTATATATGACTTAACAAATTTGGTTTATTAAGTAATTTCTCATAGTGAAAGCAATTTTACTATGGTAAAATTAGCCCTACATGGTGTACTTTGATCCATCTAATAAATTATGGCTATATGATCAATTTTTGGTGATAACAATTTGGGCCTTTGAGCCTCCAATATGGCCCATTTTTCCCTTGGATGCATCATTTTGGATCCTCAATGACCCAAATTTATGTTAGGTTGCTTGATTTAGGGTTTACTAGGTCAAATATTCCTTAACCCTTCTTGATATTTTGGCACCAAGTGAGTCATGGATTCTTTGGGCCATATCATGATTGTAGGTCGTGACTCATGAAATAGAGGATACATTCTAAAGAAAATTCCTTTGGGACTTGAAGTTGAACCCATGGTTTAAGTTCAAGGCCTATAATGTAACATTTTCATACAAATTTCTCTCTCTAGTAGCTAATCTAATGTTCACTTACGTATTGAGGTTGTTCCTTCACTTATTTAATATATCATTCCTCTCATCTTTGTAAGGCCTCTTCATTTCCTCTTTTTTCCTTGAAAATGCCTTTTTGGTAAATAGTTGGATTAATGTCAAATACTGATCTATCCTTCTAACTTCTCTTCTAGGTAATTGGGTTATTTGCAGTTGCCATCTAGAACGACTATGTGATTCTCTTACTAAAATCTTGGCTCCATCCTTGAAGACGTATTCTTTGGTCCTAGCATGTTTCCATTTGCATAGTCCCCTATGACAACTTGAATGATTCAACCTAATACCTCAAGGGAGGTTCTAACACCACTTGGACAATGGAGGTATCAATTCTTCTAATGGCACTTTGGTTATCACGTAGTGCATTGTTAACATTGTTTTGTGTAGTATATCTAGTGTTATATATTGATTATTTTGGAGATTTGACACAAGTTTATTTTGTTGGAAAATTGAGTTGCATTTGTAGGTACATTCAAGAGGTTGAACACTCTCTTAGAGGCTTACCATGACTCTCTTATTCATTCCAAGTAACTTCGATACCCACAACAACATTCATCTGGGCAAATTCTTTCATTTCTGACACTTAGTTTTTAATTATCTCATCAAAAGAGATTGATAGATTAAACCTAAGTTATGCATTATAAACACTTATACATGTACCTTAATTAATCTACAACCCTAGATCAACTATTTAAGAATGAACCATAACTAATCCATTGGCATCCCATTTTGTATTTCCCCTCTTCCTATAGTTTCTTGTATTTTTCTTTAAGCTATGTGACAACTTGACTCTCCCATTCCTCATTGAAGTAGAATGATGAATCACTTTAACATGTAGTACAAATCAACATCTCACATTTAGATTTTTATTAGGTAAAACAAATACACCTCCCTTAACGGAAATGAAGTTATCATATTTATCGTTGGTGTAGTCTTAACGGAAATGAAGTTATCATATTTATCATTGGTGTAGTCTGATGACAAAACTTTTGACCTATTTATCAAATATATAACCACATGATTCCTAGTAAGAATGTATCATTCTATCATTTAAATTGCATTTTGAATATAAAAACAAATTCAATACATTAAAAAAGCCATTAAAACACTTGGAATATAGAAATTTAAAAATTTAAAATTACAATTTTCCCGATTTCAAAACAAAAATCACCTCAATAATTTACCCATTAAACTAGCACTTTATCTATTTTATCCTTCCCCATATTTATATTATATTCATTTGAAAGTTATTTAATAAATTCGATATGCAAGAAGATTCTACCACTGAGATGACCATTTCAAAGATTTCGATTCTTATGAAAGAGAATCTATAAAGTTTTAAAAAAATATACATAAATACTCAATTGCGGCTTCCAATTCATTTGTAAAGTAAAACTGATAGCTCCGAGAATTCGTTTTGTTCGCTGCGGACATCGGAGGATGTGGAAAGGATAAGGCTGCCAACGTGGTCGTCAAATCAAAATGAGAGACGCTTCTCTCAAAACTGGTAGGCCCCACTAGTTCGCCCACCTTCCGTACCCCAGCAACCTCCACCAAGCAAGTGGAACGGATCATTGCACCCGACCCTACGAAACATGAAGCATGCATACGGAAACCTTTTCCTTGTACGTATTCTTCCACCAGCACGTGGGTGACAGCTCAGTCCACTCAAAATGGTACCGACAAATCCACTTCATCGATCCCAAAATGTATCCATCGCAGTGGCATGTGGGACCAGCCGAGTCCTTTAGTTCTACATTTTGAGAAGGATGTTTTCTTCACTTGATTTTACGTACACAGCCAACCAAGCTTGAATTTCAAGCTTTTTTTCTTGATGATGATGACACTTCATGTTTTTCACACCACTCATTTCATGTTTGATGCCAATTCTCATACCTAGGTATGTCATTTTCCTTATTCCAACAATGTTCAAAGGTCGGACCGTACTCATGAATAGAGTGCAACTCTCACATACATATTCTGTCCTCCTTTTTTTTTCTTTTCTGCGGTTAAATCGGATAAAACGGAGCCACAAACAATGACAAATTACAATGATAAGAAATGGTAAATGGTTATTTGATTTGTCACGGATCCTATCTTCTTTTCTTTTTTCTCTTTTTTTGTTTGTTTGTTTGTGGAAATCTGGTAAAACTGAGCCATAAACAACAAAAATGATAAAAAAATAGTACATACTTATTTGACGCGTCAAAGTTTTACCATAAACAATCACTTGGTGGCCAATGTGGAGCAACTACAAAATGTGTCTAATGTTTTTAGTTTCATAGGGTACTTAGTCTCATTATCTCTTATATAAGATCCACTGGTACTTAGTCTCATTATCTCTTATATAAGATCCACTACTTGATCTTTTTAGGAAATGGGAAGAAGTTTTTTCATAGATTTATGCTAATTGTCAAGAAGCTAAAATCATTTGGCCAAGCTTTGAGACTCGAAAATATATATAATTTCTACGAATAAGAATCAATAACAATAAGAGGCTTTCATCGTGGAGGAGCTCATGGGATTCGAATCCTGAGCCTTCACCTTTCGAATGGATCCAAACTAAGTTGAGTAGTTTGTGTTGATGTGGAAGAATCTAACATTAGGAGAGTGGTAGAGCGGTGTTTGGGACTGCAATTTTTCCGTGTTGTGGTCCAATTACTAGCATCGATTATAATTTATGATAGGGAATATAGATGCTTCCATCTCAAATTAGCGGTTTCAAATTTATTTTAATAGTCAATCATGACCTTTGGGAATTCTATTAGCTATCAAATATGTTTAAAAAATGGAAAAACATTTTGTGGAATGTCAAATTCTAGGCTTGTAACCAACATTCACTTAAAAATAGTTAGCAGTCAGATATATGTGGATTTTCGTACCAATGGGGATTTTCGTACCAATGGATTGACATCGTCCTTATTGCTTAATATTTCATAAAAATGATCAAAATGGTTTTATTATTGGTATATTTTATTGAGGTGTTTTTTGTATTTTTGGTGAATCTAGTGATATGATTCTTGAGATTACAATGCTCACCATTTAAATTACATTTTTGAATGTAGAAATTGATTCATTGCCATGAAAAATGCTTTGAATCCTTGTATTATGCAAAACCCAACAACTTAAAGCTACCTCATTAGAATACTACTTTTATTGTGGTGGAATCAAAACATTTCAGTTTCCAAAGTTTTCACAAATGATAATTATTTAAATTATTTTTTGAAAATAAAATATATTCTACATCATACAAAAAAATCAGAATATCAAAATATTTGAATTATATAAAAGCAAACACTTAAAATTATCAATATTTTTTTGACTAAGAGGAAAAAAAAAAAACTTAAAAATAAATGATAAATATTTAAATTACATAATTTATTATTATTATTATTATTTAAATATTCAATAATATAAAAATTAAATATACCAAAAAAAATCTAAAAATAAATAATAAATATTTAAATTACATAATTTATTATTATTATTATTTTTTAAATATTCAATAATATAAAAATTAAATATACCAAAAAAAATCTAAAAATAAATAATGAACATTTAAATTACATAATTTATTATTATTATTATTTTTTTAAATATTCAATAATATAAAAATTAAATATATTTAATATTATAAATATTAAATTATTGTTATATATTTAAGTATAAATTTTAAAAAATATTAATTACCAAATCAGATATTTTTAATACATGTGAATTATTTTTACCAAAAAAATATATGTATATATCCTTTCAAATGCATTATTAGTTAAAACTACATATACCTCATAATATTTTAACTAATAAAGTTGATTCGATGATTATCGTGTTAAAGTGTCAAGGTAGAAAATCTCCATTTGTAGGTGACAAAATTCAAAAGGAGTTGTTTAAGGAGGCAGAGGAATTGTTCAAACGGTCAAAAGTGGTCGGAATTAGGGTGAGAAAATTTCAAAAAAATTTGTAGAGGTCGTTTTTGAATCCTGTTTTGGCTGGTGAAAATGGATTCAGGGCCACCAAAAACGTCTAAGACGTCTAAAATTTTGAAGTTTAACAATTATAACTTGGATTTACAAAAACCCTTACCAGATTTTTTCTAAATATAATCGAAATTTCCATAACTTTCCGAGCAACTCCTCCACCTCGTTATACTACTCGAATTCAAAAAGGCTCAGAATGTAGTTTCTTGCTGACAATTTGACAAAGTTTTATGTTGACAGTTTTAAAAGCATTATGGTTTTCACTTTCGCTGTATGATATGGTCTATAATTTGACAAGTTTTAAGCTCACAATATTAAAAACATTATCACGTGGTCTAGGGTAAAAAGTCTGCACGGTGCTTATCGTTTAAAATCCAATAATCAGAAAGTCGAATTGTGAAAAGGTTAATGCTTAACACAATAAATTGCACCATGGACATTCATAAGTTTATTAATGTGATTTAGTGATGTTGATATCACATAAAGTGGTTTATATATGTTCATCCGTTGGCATTACGAATTATGGATCTTTAGTACATTATTTTGTTTGATACGTTTAAAATTATAAATATAACGTATTTTAATAATATTTTTATTTGATTTATAAATTACTATGAATTTTAATTTTATATTTAAAATATTATAATAAATATTTATGTATACCGGTAGAATTTAAGAAAAAAGTATACAATAATTTATATAATTTTCTTGAGGATATTTTCAAAAAAAAATTTCATATAACAATTTATTTCTTTTTCAACTAAAACAAAATTTTATATATATATATATATATTTTGTTGTACTCAATTAAACCTTTCATTAAAAAGATGATGCTTCTTTCCATATAGGAGTAATAAAGAGAACAAAGAGTATCTGGATTAAATAGAGGTGTCAAAACAACAATTGAACCATATAATTTGATTAGGAGAGGAGAGGTTGAAAAAACAAGATGAGAGTGTTTTATAGAGTAAATAAGGTTTTTCATTTTTCAAGTTTTTGATTCACTTCCCTCCCTTATTATCCTTAGAGTGAAGGCTCCATCTCTAAAAAAGAATTTGGTTTTTAGAATAACCATATCACTTAAATTTTCCTTGATGTTCTAAAAGGATTTCACATATTTTCATCCCTTGAAGGCACGAGTTGAAAGACACAAGATGGGCCACCATTCAAGATTGAAACTTAGTTGATTTGGGGAAGATGTACTCTTTCTTCTTCCTTTTGATGGTCCTACTTCACAAAAATGTGGACCCACCCTAAGCCAATTGATATTATTAATAAGATCAAACATTCCAAAATTTGTTATTCTAGGCTTTCCAAGGGGTATGACCCACTAGGGATCAAAGGGCATAAAGGAACAATGAACAAAATTCCACCACTAAGGACTAACTAAGCCATCAAACATTGGTGCAACATATGAATGAAAAATCTTCTTTCATGGATCAATGTTTTGGTGAATAACACTCCTAAAGACTCTCATTAGTTGATGCAAAGGATCCTTGAAGGACTTGATGTATTCAAGTTATATTTTCCATGAGAGTTCTAGCATTTTGTGTGTAGAACCCACCTAGGACATAATGAACCAAACAAAAACATTAACAAAAGCCTGCCTTTAATTTGGACCTCAGTTAGTTGAACACTAGTTAAGAATACCAAAATTATATGAAAGGAGAGTAAAACATTCCACCACTTATATCTTTGGTCTCCTAGTTGGTGGAGTCTATTACGAAGTGGACCCAGGTGGTGCACTAAGATGGGGAACTCCTAGCAATCTCCTTTACCATTCAATCTCAAGATGACTTGATCTAATTAGGTCATTACTAAGGAAAAAACCCAAAAGTAATATATGCAAGCATTCTCTAAAGTATAAGGGTGGATGAAAGCTTTGTCTCAACAACATTCATTAAAGAACATTAATAACAAAGCAAAACTTAAGCCCCATGATAACTACTTACCCTTAGAGCATCTTTAACAAATTTACAAATCCTTTGGGTCTCTTTTGCCACAAAAGATTATAAGTGTACCTTAACTCAAACTAAGGATCATCGTCATACACTTCGTTAGATAGCAAACCCATCAATGTTCCAATGGGAAATCAATTCATTTAATAGCCAAAAAGTATTAAGGTGTTAGTACATTTTATAAGAAAAACTATTAAAGTGTTAATACATTTTATATGAAAGATAATTATCTGAATCTTACAACATAACTCGATGCAATGCTTTCGTGTATTTTCTCCCACAATAATTCGAATGGAAGAAATATAATTTATTCTTAGGAATATGTTTTGTGGGATGACCTAATGGGTCATTACAAATTTATAATTAGAAATTACATTATATAAATAGGAATTTATTAGTAGAATTAGAACAACCAAAATGCAATAGAAAATGATCTCAACTAACATATACATTTCTTAATAATTTATTATATAACATATTTAATGAAGCTAACTCATATATAAATGGTTTCATGCATTAAGTTATTCCGTATAAGACTCGACAGAAAATGTATATTAAGCACATAGTAAGCAAGGGATATCACAAATTTACACTTAAAAAGAAAACCCCAAGGGGAAATTTTATTTGATCATATCAGTTATGTTGCCTCTATTATAAAGTTGGTCCCTTTTTATAGCTTTACATTGCCATAACAACTATGCCATAATTCATATATTTAACTCAATCATATCCATAATTATAATCTATCCCAAAATCTCATAATTAATTCTATGAAATCATCATCCTTAACTTATTTCCTTCTCCCTGCCTTTGATTCATGCATAGAATTTTATGCATAGTCTACCTCATTGATATATTATAATGTATCCATTAAATATCACGAGTATGGTTTAATCCTTCATACACCCCCTTAGAAATACTTTTAATTTCAATATTCAATCGTTATCCTCTATCTCTTCAACTAATCTTCTAAACTAGTCTAATATTCAACCCTTTCTTTCATGGTTTGTTTTTTTTTTCTTTGATATTCTTTAGCAATGTTCATTGTATATGTATATATATATATATATATATATATATATATTTATCGATATTCTTTAGCAATGTTCATTGTATTCATATTATATCTTATGCCTTCTTCCTTCATCCTTTATCTTCTACAATCTTCATATTTGGTATTTTTCATTCCCCCACTTTGATTTTCCTCAATTTTCATCATGTATATGAAATAAAAATAAAAACGTTACCATCCACCATAATATATGGGAAGATAGCCATTGTTGATTCAGATTGAATCATCAAATATTTTTCATCTATTTCAATACTTTCTAGGTGGAAAAAATTATAAGAATAAACTTCTAGGACCTTGTTAGCATCAAGTCCTAGTTTGGAAAATCGATGTCAAAAACCAAATGTAACCTTCTAGAATCATTTTGAAGGCTCAAACAACATATTTTGTTTATATATATATATATATATATATATATATATATCCTTGCAAGTCATTGGAAATATTCTACACACTAAGATCTTTCCAATAGTGCAAGAATCATCTTAATCATAGATCATATGCGAATGTTATACCTTCCACAATTTAACCTACCAAGTTGATTATCTTTGTATAGGTTGATGCCACATTAGATCCCATTACTCAACCATGTGGGGCTAGCCACATGTAGGATTTTAAGAAGATTCTATAACGTGCAAAACCTTATCGCTAATTGAAGGTTGAGGAAGTAAAAAACCCTAACTCTAGATGCCTATCGAGCTATGTTAAATATAGAGTCACTAGGAGGAGGGAGGTCCATCGTTTGACATTATACTTGTTCCGTAGCTAAGAAAAAACATCTAGGAGTAGTATTTTGAGAGCATAATTGAGAAAGAGTAGGATTTTGTAGCATCCATTTAGTCCGTAGTGCCAAGAGGTAACTCCATAACCATGTGCCCCTTCCTTTGTATGTGCACATGTTTATAATTGAAGCAAAGAGAGTAAAGGATAGGCCTCACCTTCTTGATAGGTTTTCCTTTTTATTAGGTTTCCTAGGATAAATCATATCTTCATTTGTGTGGATGGTGTGTACTTTGTGCCTATTCTTTCATTTTCATATTTACATTATTTCTTAAATTCAATACCTAAGCTAGAGATAACTAATTTGAGATATAAGCAAATGGCCTACATAATATAATATTTTAGAATATTATAAGATTTATTGTGATGAACTATTATAGTGGAATATCCATGAATTATTTACAAATCATATTGATATCTTAATAATTTTCTATGGAGTATATGTGGGAAGTTTTAGAATCCAAGAATTGGCTTATGAAAAAAGTCTCAGAACCATAACCATGTTGGATGAGTCATATTCACAATAACCTTGGAGATCTAGCTGAAGAGAGATTTTCAATGATGGAAGAGAAAATTATCGATATCTCTCACAATATGGTGCTCCTTATTATGAATCTAGCAAGAAAGGTTATACCATTCAAGATTGTTATAGGCTTTAATTCAAGAATTGGACTAGAAGGAAAACTGAGAGAAAATGAAGACCCCAAAAAGGAGTCAAGGAAAGAAATCGAGAAACCACAACCAAGTTCTAGTGCCATTACCCTTTCATAGTCCTTAACTAAAATGGTAAATAAAGTGGATATGAAGCCATACCAAGGGGAGATCATCATAGTAAAGTTGAATCATTGGTTGTAAGAGCTAGAGACTTATCTTAATGTTCACCATAAGAAGAAGAGTAGAATATTTCATCTTCCAGTCTAAAATTAGGGGGCCATACATTAACCTGATTGCAAAGTCACATGGAGATACTTGGAATGGAGGGAAATCCACCAGTAACCAAGAGGGAGGATTTCAAAACTCTGATTAAGTCCCAATTCTATCATGTTGGGTATGTAAAGGACCAAAGGATACATTGGAATTACTTCGGGGAAAGGAAAGGGGTGGGGTGTGCAAGAATACACCACCAAATTCAAAAAGATGATTATCATGTTGGGCATCTCTCCCAAGAACTCGACTATATTGATTAAGTATTTGGGTGGTTTTCATAATCATTTGCAAAGGAAAGTTATTATCTTAAATCTCTAGATACTATGATGAGGCCTATGTGCAAGGACACTATATAGAAATATAGGCCACAGAAAAGGAGAACCAAGTGGTTCCAAATAGAAAGAGAACCAAGACACTTCCAAGGAAGGAGAAAATAAGTGGAATGGGAAAGAAAAGAAGTCGGGAACCACTACACATTGATTCAAGGATATAAGTAACCATTGTAACCATTGTAATATCAATGGTCACATTGAAGAAAAGTGTTGTAAACTACATCTAGAGCGACACATTAAGAACCATAAGAGGGATGCTAAGAAGAAGAACCTTTTAGCCATGGATTCAAGCAATGAATTAGAGAGTAGATAAAATGTGGATTAGAATATTTCTTGCACTTAAGTGTAGAAGGAATTGAATCTAAGTAGCCTTAATAATCAAGAAGAGAAGGAGATGGAAAATCCCTTCCATACTAATACCCACATCAAGAATATCAAGGTAGAGGCTCTATTCAATTCCAATTCATAGTCCAATATCGCAGCATCTAATCTAGTCTACAAGCCTAGGTTGGAGATTCATGCTTATCCAAGCTTATTCTCCATTGGGGTGGGTGAACAAAGATGCATAAATCAATTTCATGAAATAGTGCAAGACCAAGCTTTTGTGGGTGAATAGTTTGTGGAGTTTATTGATGAAGTGGAATTAAAAAGACACCCCTTGATGTGTGTGGTGTTATAAGAACCCCGGGTTAAAATTTCATGTAACAAAGTTAATAAACGAAAAACTAATACCAAGATCATGGGCAGTTATTCCAAGATGAAGATTGGGAAAAACATCCTAGTGGGTGTTCATTTGGTTAATTATGGCTAAGGAAATTGGCAAAGGCAATGAAAAAGGCATTGAAAAGGCAAAGAGGAATTAATTGGCATTTTATTTATGAAAATAATGGAAAATGGGAGAAAAGGAAGGTGAAAGGTCACATGTTACATGTGAGGAGGAAATTGGAGTAATATTAGTGGAAATCGAAGAAAATAGAGGTCTCATTGATAAAAAAGGCTTTAAAGGATCAGTCCACAACTTTTTTTAGTTTAGTTTTGGAGTTCTCTCTCTATTCTCTCATACTCTTGCACACTTAGAGAATTCTTGGAGCATTCTAGCATTAGAGAAAAGTAAGGCAAAGGAAGGATAATAAATAAAAGGAAGTAAGGACCAGGCAAGGAAGAGTTGGATCAAGCGACTACAACGAGATTACTTTGTAGGTATCAAGTTGCATGTATGATTCCCTTGCTAGTTTTGGCATGCATGGTACATGCATGTGTGAATTTGGTTCTCTTTTTGTCATTGGAATGGATTTTTCCAGGTGTGACAATGGTTTTATCTTTGCCTTGCCATTTATGGATTACCATGGTGTGATGAGGTTCTTTCATTGGTTGAGATTTGGATTTCCGGATGGTTTTGGAAATGAGTGAGGTGGTCTCAAGAAAATTCCCAAGGGCCCAGGATTCCCTTGACCAGTGATGGTGGGATTGCAGTAAAGCCTTAGGGTGGAGACGGGAAAATTCCTCAAGGTAATAGTGAATAATTCTAGAGGAATCCAAGCTCGTTTAGGGCCTAGTGATCCCTTGATCAGTTTTGAAGGGATTGCGGTATAGCCTGGTAGTCTATGTTTTTGTTTGGGCCTAGGAATCCCTTGACTTGTAATGGCGGGATTGTGGTAAATCCTGGTTGTATAGGTGAGGGTTTTAGGCCTAGGATTCCCTTAACCGGTTTTGGTAGGATTGTGGTAAAGCCTGAGGAAGCCTCAACTGTTTTGTTGTGAGTCCCATGTTCATGCTTGGAATATGGCATGGGGGGTGATTGGTTGAAAGAAAGATTTAGTTTAGCCCAATCTATGGTTGGGTGGTATGTGGAAGTTTCTAACTTGGTTGGATTTTCCTATCTTAATAAGAGATCTTTTCCTTTTGTATTTTGTAAGTATTTATACTTGTTATTATGTGGCTTTGATTCCTATTTTATCATTGTTATTATTCTTGTTATATGTTGGTTATAAGCATGGTTTTATGAAATAATTTAGTTATGGATCTCATCATGTTTTGATTGGTAAATGAATGCTCAATGAATGCATGACCTAATAGATGTTATTGCAGCTATTGTGAGAGGGAATTAGACCTTCTTGATGATTCTCACATAAGTATTAGACCACTATGTTCAAATATGCATTTAAGACCTGTAGATCTCATGTTCACTATGTTTTTGACATAATTCCTATCATGGTTAGGCCTTGTTAGGTCAAGTTCTTGTATACGTTTTTCATTCATGGATGTGTCCTTGTGTCATTCAATGTTGTAGAAAGTTCTATCAAGTCCTGGAAAGAGGTCTAGATCCTAGCCTTGAAAAAGTGGCTTAGATCTTGGGGTTGCATGCAAAGAACTGGGTAATTTAGACTGTAGTCACTGGGAGTCAAGGTTATCCATATTTCTGGAGCCTTATAGTCACTAGCTTGCATTATTATGCAAGCGATTGGGAGTCCAAGTCAATGAAAAAGCAGTCGAGCTCAAGGTTTGAGCACCTGGAGTGGTTGTTTAGCTTTTAGGGGCCCTATAACTCTTGATGGAGGTCAATAAAGTTTTTGTTGGATGATTACACTTCCTTAATTGTACCTAGGAGGTTGAGTGATATAATAGTAACTCTTCGTCACATATTTACCCTGGTGGATCGGTGAACTTGGGTAAGTGTGGGAGGATGGTGTTACAAAGTGGTATTAGAGCATGGTTCAATACTGGGACTGGATGGGTGGAATGTGTTCGTCATGCACACATGTCGATTATAAATGTGCTAGTTACAAAGGTCAATGTCTATATGTTCATTATGCATGCATTTTTATGGTTATGGTTACCATGCATGAGGTTGATATATTGTTATGATTATGATTATACATTTATCGTGCTAATTTGGTTGATCTTGCAAACAAGATATCCTCCCTTGAACTATACTGAGCTATGTTGGTTATGTTTATGTTTTGTTTATCTAACATGATATACTTGTAGGAAGAAGAGGATCAAAGATGACTAGCAAAATGGTGGATTATATTTCACAAGAATCTCCTTACAAATTAGATGAGAAGCATGGTAACGAGTACTCTCCTAACATAGCAGACACTTTAAGACATTTGAAGGAAGAAATAAGAAATTGCAAAGAAAATAATGATAAAATTATTCAGTCATAAGAGAGACGTTCCAAGGCATAAGAGAAACAAGTAGAGGCCAGTTATCCTTTAGAGTTTGTCATACTTGTAGAGACATGGATCTCTTAAGATAAATCATGGATAGGAGGGTAGGACTAATGGAGCAGATGTTGTTGAAAATATCAATAAGAAATGTTAAAAATAACATCAAGAAAGTAAATCGTAATTTAATTTCTCCTTGAATTAAAATGGGAATTAAATTGTAATTCCACCTCTCATGACAACTTGTAATAGTTAACTAAGTTAATTTGACTTAGTTAGCTCAGTTAATTCGAGTTTATGGTTTAACTAGAGTCATGTAGAGTGTCTTCTACAATTAGGAGCACTAGTTGAGTTTATTTTGAGTTGTAATTATTTGATTCAGTCCAACTGAGTTAAAGTTAGTTAAACTAGTTCCAAAGGAGGAATTAGTGGGAGGTCAAGTAGTGGGGTGTAACCTGTAGTAGTGGGGTGTAACCTGCGACAGTGGGGTGTAACCTGAAATAATGGGGTGTAACCTGAAATAATGGGGTGTAACTTACTGTAGTGGGGTGTAACCTGCAGTGATCAACCAGTAAACTAAAGATTCACTCATAATTAATTCATGCATGTCATATCAGAGAAGGAACCAATCGATATTAGAGTTCAAGGACAATGTACTATCAGTTGTAAAATCATCTAAATAACAATAATGGTGCATGCAGTTAAAGGAAGTCCTATGAGGATTGTGTAATTCATAATTAATGAATTTCCACATTAAATGGAGGCTAATTCCCAAGGGAAAAACACAAGGAATTAGTATCTTGAATGCTTGGAAATTCAACTAAGTATTGGCCAAAGGCAGTCAGTCGAGAAGAGGATAAAAAATACTTGTGTAGGTTGAGCTCAAGGTTGAGTAGAGAATATTGTATTCATCCAGATTCTTTGACTAATGAAATATACATATAACAGGTGTTTTTAGCTGTGGGTTTCCCCACAAAATAATTGTGTTATGTGTGATTGAATTATTTCTCTTATATGCTTCGTGATTTCATTGATCATTTATTTTTTTCGCTTATTAGTAGTGTAGATTCAAGTCAATTGTTTTAGCATATTACAATCTACAGTTTGAATATACAAGGAATTTCTACATGGTATCAGAACTAAAATCACTATAAAAGAGGAGAATACGAGTTTCTCTTTTACTAGAGAAATAAAATTTGTAGTATCATACCTCAGAGCTAGTAGGATGTTGTTCTACGAATTGAGACTTGAATATGACCTTGAGAGTAGTTTAAAATATATTTCTGGGAAGGACAAGATGGAGGTAGTTTTGGAAGACAACGGGCTTAAGGAATTCATAGGCAAAAATATTGCTAAGCTAGTCGATGCTCAAGATCTGGCAGAGCGGAGAAAGTGTGTAGCCAAGGCGAGAAGGATTATCCTAGAAGGAGTTCGAGATCATATTGTCTCGAACCTCCATGGTAAGGAGACTCCATTTGCAATGTTGAAGGCCTTGACAGACCTATATCAAAACAATAGTGACCATAGGAAGCTTGCATTGAAGGAAAAGCTCAAAAAGATCAATATGGAGAAGGGTGACACTATACCAAAGTACTTGACCAAGTTCACCCATTGTTGGGATGAGCTTGGAAGTGTCGGTGTTACAGTTGTTGAAGATGATATGGTGAGCCTAGTACTTCTAGGCCTTCCCAAGAGCTGGCACAACTACTAGGACTCAATTAGTGGGAGGGAGAAGCTACCAAAGTGGGAGCGGATGTGATCTGAATCAGTACAAGAAGAGATTCGACGAAACACTAGATATGGAACCCCATCCAAAGAAGTGGAAGAGGACTTTGCATTAGTCAACAAAGAAAGGAAATCCAAGGGAAATTAGTCTGAATGAGAGGAGGGTAGCAAGAAGAAGGACTTTTCAAACATCAATTGTTTTCACTGTCATGCTTTTGGGCACGATGCCATGAAATTCCCATAGAAGAAATCTAGAAAGAAGGAGACTGCAGTAGCAACAACAGGTGAAACACTAGCTTCACAATTCAAACTTGATTTCACTCTCATTGCATGCATGGAAAACACTATAATGGGAAGCATGTGGTATCTCGACAATGGTGCCTTGTTCCATATGATAGGGAATAGAGATCTTTTTAGTGACTTGGGGGAGAAAGAAATCAAGCAAAACATAGAGTTTGGAGATGATGGGAGGTATAGTGTGACCGACATTGGTACTATTACTTTTAAAAGGGAGTCTCGCTCCCCTCTCAGACTCACATATGTGATGTATGTTCCAGGATTAAAGAAGAATCTTATTTCTATCATGATATTGGAAGATCATGGCTGCGATGTGATTTTTAGCAAAGGAAAGGTTTTCCTTAGACACATCGTCATGGGACAGGTGAAACAAATCAGTTTGCGAGTCAAGAACCTGTATGCACTTGAGGTAAAAGATGCATGCAAAGCCTTGAGGAGCAAGGAAAAGGTTAGAGAATTGGTGGTTGAGAGGGAGCATGGATTACCTCTCAACATGTAGCCTCAAAAGCAACCTCAGCAAGTTGTGGAGCAACCACAATTGGAGAAGCAGAGAGGAGACCAAGTGGAGACATCCACTCAAGCAGAGACCTCTAGTAGACCTCTAGTAGCGGGGGGGGGGGGGGATTTTGAGCCAAGTGGGCAGAGGGAGCACATGCAACCATACCTCTTGGTGTGAGGTGGGGCTATGTCAAGCAATAGTCCAAGAGTTACAAAAATTTGGGCAGGGTCCAATGAGGTGTGTTTGTCTCATGGATCATTACCTTGCTACATGGGGCCCACAATATTCAGTAGTAGGAGGATCATTTTTAGTCAGATACCGAGAAGTGTTGACTTCCGAGCAGGAGGCTTAGTAGCAGAGTCGATAGATGAACATTTTTTTCCAAGTAGACAGTTGCAAACACAATTGATTCAATTTATTTTGTTTGGATGTTTTTTTTAGTTGCATATAGTTGAAAATAGAAACAAGAAATGCTAAAAATAGAAGTGAGAAAAATAGCACTACTATAAATAGCATTTCGGGATACCTTCCAATTTTAGTTAGTCCCTAAACTAAAATTGAGAATTAAAATTCGAATTTGATCTTAGCAGTTGTTTGTAAAATAATTAATTAATTCATCTCGAGATAATTAGTCGGAGAAAATCAAACATGAAGTCTATGTGAAGACATGCAACAGTTTCTCCATTGATTGAGGAAGTTATCCCTTGATTAAAGGAGATGAGGATGAGTTGTTTTTTGAGTTGTAATTAGTTAGCTCAGTTAACTGAGTTAACTCCAATTAGATTAGTTCAAATAGTTTTTTGAATTAATTGTGAGTTCAGTTAGTTAATGCATGCATGCATGTAACTGCTGCACTTCAGATAACTGAATATTCTCTCATAAATAACTCATGCATGTCAGTTCAGTCAAAGACCCAGTTGAGATCAGGTGATGGGAGAATGTACTATTAGTTGTAGGAATATTCCATTGAGGATATCTCTTGCATGCAGAAGGAATTCATTCCTTGGAGATTGCGCAGTTATTTTTGAGTTTGATGATTGTGTGATGAGGCCAATTCACACAAGTGGCAACATTGGACCCCAAGAGAAACTGCACAAGGAAATAGGTGGCTTGGAGGGCTGAGGGAAGGCATATGTTGTGTTTATTCAGTCTGTGAGCTGTATTGTTAGATTGTATTGAGAGCAGGATAGCTTGTGAGCTAATGCTTTGTGTAATTTGAACATATTTCCACTTGTATGATAATGCAAAGATCGAGGTTTTTAGCTGAGGTTTTCCCCAGAGTATTCTTCTATGTTCATGTGTGATTGCTTTCTCATTCTCAATTATATGTGTTCTATTTGATCTTGCTCAAAATCGATTAAGCTTCCACAAGTTTGTTGTAGAAGTAGATCTTGTATTTTGCTTTAGTATATTGCATAATCTGTTGATCTATAGTGAGAAATTATATATGGTATAGGAGAAAAGGTGATCAAAGTGAAGAATAGTATACAAAGAAGGGAGAAGTTTTAAGTTTGAAGTTCCTAATTATAGAATTCAAATTCTTATCACATCTCAAATTTCCCCAATGGTGTTCAACGATTTAAGACTCGAGTATGCCCCTGATGGCAACTCGAATTATATAGCCTGGAAGGATTGCATGGAAGTAGTATTAGAGGACAACGGTCTAGAGGACTTCATTGATCAAGAAGTCCCCAAGCAGACAATAGCTAATGCTACAGAATTGGCAGAATGGAAGAAATGTGTGGCTCGAGCGAGGATAATCCTTTTGGAGGGAGTTCAAGACCACATAGTCTCAAGTCCCCATGGGAAGGAGACATCGTTTTCAATGTGGAAAACATTGAAAGATCTATATAAAAACAACAACAATTAGAGGAAGATGGCGCTGAAAGACAAACTTTGGAAAATCAAGTATAAGGGGGCGACACGATCTCTACGTATCTGAACAAGCTCACCACCTACAGGGATGAGCTTGGAAGTGTAGGGATCATGACAACCGATGATGACATGGTGATTCTTGCTCTCCTCGATCTTCCTCAGAGCTGGCATAGCTACCAAGACTCGTTTAATGGAAGAGAGAAGCTGCCAGATTGGGAATGAATTTGGTCAAATCTAATGCAAGAGGAGATAAGAAGAAGCACCAGAGATGGATCTTTAGCAAAGCAAGATGATGAAGAAAATCTAGCCTTAGCGAGTAAAGTGAGGAAAGGGAAAGGGAAGGCATCCCATTCCAAATCCAGTTCTTCCCATGGTGGGAAGAAGTTTGACAAATCGAAAGTGCGATGCTTTCATTGTCATGAGGTGGGTCATTATGCTACGAATTGTCCACAGAAGAAATCCAAGAAGGGATCCTCAAAGGGATCAGACAGTGAGGCATTGGCCTCACAGTTCGAGTTGGATTTCTCTCCCATCGCATGCATGGTTTTATCCATGGTGGGATGTGTTTGGTACCTGGATAGTGAAGCCTCTTTCCACATGTCCGACGACAAGAATATCTTTAGTACCCTTGAGGAGAAGGATATCCAAATGCGGATCGAGATGGCTAATGATGGAAAGTACCGTGTTTTAGGTGAAGGTACAGTTGTGTTTCAGAGGGACCATGGAGCTCCTCTCACCCTGACTGATGTAAAGTATGTACTAGGTCTGAAGAAGAATCTTGTGTCTGTCGCTATGCTAGAAGACAAAGGTTATGATGTAGTCATTAGTAAAGGAAAGGTATTCCTAAGGCATATCAGTATTGGACGGACCAAGTGAATTGGGATTCGAGTAAATAATCTCTACAAGCTGGAGGTAGACGACTGTGCTGCATTGAGTTCCAAAGCTGAGTTGGTGCAGAGCCAAGATGTTGGCGAGCTATGGCATAGAAGATTGGGCCACTTGCACCATGGGGCCTTGAAGATCATGTAGTAAATTTCTACCAGACTTCCCAAGGGAAAACTGGAGTAGACGGACACATTCAAAGGTTGTACCTTGGGTAAGTATGTGAAATCTTCCTTTCAGGATCGAGACAATAGAGCTGGAGCAATCCTAGAACGAGTTCACATAGATGTTTGTGGACCATTCTCTACAGCGTCCACCGCTAAAAAAAAGTACTATGTTATTTTTATTGATGATTTTTCTCGTAGATGCTGGATCTACTTTATGCAAAAGAAGGATTAGACCTTCTTGAGGTTTTGTGAGTTTAAAGCCTTGGCAAAGAAAGAATCTGGAAAGAAAATAAAAGCCTAGCGTAGCAACAATGGTGGAGAGTATGTCTCCCAACAGTTTAGGGACTTCTGCGCTGTAGAAGGAGTTAAACCGGAGTTGACGGCACCCCATAACCCATAGCAGAATGGGGTGGCCAAAAGGAAGAACAGATCAATTATGGGAGCAGCTCAAGCGATGTTGCATGACCAAAGCCTACCACTTCATTTGTGGGATGAGGCATCCAATACAACAACATACTTGCAGAACAGAAGCCTGCACAATATACTGGGAATGAAGACACCTATGGAGGCATTTTCCGAGAAGTTAGATGTGAGTCACTTCAGGATCTTTGGATCATCGGTTTATTTCCATGTGACCAAAGATGCCCAGAAGAAGCTAGATCCAACAGATGAGTTGGGGATACTTGAGGGGTACACTGATACACCCCACAACTATCGGGCATTCCTGCCTACCAGTCAGAGGATAGTGGTATGCAGAGATCTGAAGTTGGATGAGTAGAAAGCCATGTGAGTATCACTTGAGAGGGAGCTCAAGTTGCATGCAGAGGAGGAACTTTCAGTTCCTAAGGAGGAGGAGCCTCAGATTGATGCGAGGCAGCTGCATGCAGAGGATTTGTGAGTGGAGACATCCACTCATACTGAGTCTTCCAAAGATAGGTGGAAATTCTCAAGGGAAGCTAACAGGTTGATGGTGGATGCACGAGAGAATGTGGGATAGCCATCTTCTCAACGTAGACAGAGGAGGTCACCCGAGCGGTACACTGGTTACATGGCCCTGGTTGGGGAGTGTGTAGAGTCCGAACCTTCTTCATTCGAGGAGGCAATGCACCAACTAGTCTAGGTTGATGCAATGGTAGAGGAGTACAACTCTATCATTTAGAACAGTGTGTTGGATGTTGTCCCAAGACCTTAGGACAAGTCAGTGGTGAGTTTCAGATGGTTTTACAAGGTAAAGCAGGCAGCTGATGGAAGTGTTGACAAACATAAGGCAAGGTTTGTTGCCCATGGTTTCTAATAGGTCAAGGGGATCGACTACGATGAGACCTTTACTCCTGTAGCAAGGTACTCATCTATCAGATCGATGTTGGCACTATTAGCTCAGATGGGTTGGAAGATCCATAAGATGGATGTGAAGACAACGTTCCTCAATGGGAAGATTGAGGAAGAGGTGTGCATTGAGCAGTCGAAAGGTTTTGAGACCTTCGATCATGAGTCACATGTGTGCTGACTCAAGAGGGCTTTGTATGGGCTAAAGCAAGCACCTCGTGCTTGGTACACCAGGATCGATAACTATTTCACCAGGTTGGGCTTCACCAAGAGTGAAGCAGATGCGAACCTTTACCACATCATGGTAGAAGGTAAGCCATTGATCATTGTTCTTTATGTGGATGATCTGATTTTGACAGGTGATGATCAGTTGATCAAGTCTTGCAAGGAGGACCTTGCAAGAGAGTTCAAGATGAAAGACATGGGTCTTATGCACTACTTTCTAGGCATGGAAGTGTGGCAGAAAGATGGGGAAGTATTTGTGTCTCAAGGCAAGTATGCCAATGAGATACTCAGGCGCTTTCACATGGAGAAGTGCAAGCCCATGCAGACTCCTCTAGCTGGGAACTGGAGGAAGGAGGATGCTACTTCAGGTGAGGTAGTAGTTACTACTATTTATCGACAGCTTGTGGGTTCACTAATGTATCTAGTGAACACACGACCAGACTTATGCTTTGCGGTGAACTAGTTGAGTCAAGCTATGTTTCAACTTACCAAGTTGTTTTGGAAGGCAACGAAGCATGTGGTGAGATACCTTAGAGGCACATCTCAGTATGGATTGTGGTAAAAATGGATAGAAGGAGTGAAGCTTCAGGGCTTCACAGATGCAGATTGGGCAGGGAGTCCATGAGACCGGAAGAGAACTTATGGAGGAATCTTCAACCTTGGTTCAGCTGCAATTTCTTGGTACATCAGGAAACAAAGGTCAGTTGCACTTAGCTCAGTAGAGGCTAAATACATGGCTTCCAGTCAAGCAGCATGTGAGGCCATTTGGATGTGGAAGATTCTAGTGGGATTGTTTGGGCAGAGGATGGATCCAACTGTGATCTATTGCGATAATCAGAGTTGTATCAAACTCTCTGAGAATCCAGTTTTTCATGACAGGTCCAATCACATCAATATCCGGTACCATCATCTTCGAGATTGTGTGGTGAAGAGGATCATGTTGTTGTTGTATGTTTCGACCGAGGAACAAGATGCAGATATTTTGACTAAAGCATTGTCAAAATGCAAGTACGAGTTCCACAGAGACAGGATTGGGGTTACTGATAATCCCTTTCTTGTTGAGAGGGAGTGTTGAAAATAGCAACAAGAAAGGCTAAAAATAGAAGTGCTAAAAATAACACTGCTATAAATAGCATTTCAGGACACATTCCAATTTTAGTTAGTTCCTAAACTAAAATTGAGAATTAAAATTCGAATTTGATCTTAGCAACTGTTTGTAAAATAATTAATTAATTCATCTTGAGTTAATTAGTTGTAGAAAATCAAACATGAAGTCTATGTGAAGACATGCAACAATTTCTCCATTGATTAAGGAAGTTATCCCTTGATTAAAGGAGATGAGGATGAGTTTTACTTTGAGTTGTAATTAGTTAGCTCAGTTAACTGAGTTAAGTCCAGTTAGATTAGTTCAAATAGTTTGTTGAACTAATTGTGAGTTCAGTTAGTTAATGCATGCATGCATGTAACTGCTGCACTTCAGATAACTGAATATTCTCTCATAATAACTCATGCATGCCAGTTCAGTCAGAGACCCAGTTGAGATTAGGTGATGGGATAGTGTACTATTAGTTGCAGGAATATTCCATTGAGGATATCTCTTGCATGCAGAAGGAATTCATTCCTTGGAGATTGCGCAGTTATTTTTGAGTTTAATGAGTGTGTGATGAGGCCAATTCACGCAGGTGGTAGCATTGGACCCCAAGAGAAACTGCGCAAGGAAATAGGAGGCTTGGAGGGCTGAGGGAAGGTGTATGTTGTGTCTATTCAGTCTGTGCGCTGTATTGTTGGATTGTACTGAGAGTAGGATAGCTTGGGAGCTAATACTTTGTGAGCTAATACTTTGCGTAATCTGAACATATTTCCACTTGTATGATAATACAGAGATCGGGATTTTTAGCTGAGGCTTTCCCTAGAGTATTCTTCTGTGTTCATGTGTGATTGCTTTCTCATTCTCAGTTATATGTGTTCTATTTGATCTTGCTCAAAATCGATTAAGCTTCCACAAGTTTGTTGTAGAAGTAGATCTTGTATTTTGCTTTAGTACATTGCATAATCTGTTGATCTAGAGTGAGAAATTCTACACATATGTTGTAGTAGAAAGAACAATAGTGACAAGAGTTGCATGCATAACATTCCAAAGGTATCGGATCGGGATAGAGTTTAATTCCTTTCTTGTTGAGAGGGAGTGTTGAAAATAGCAAGAAGAAATGTTAAAAATAACATCAAGAAAGAAAATCCTAATTTAATTTGTCCTTGAATTAAATTGGGAATTAAATTGTAATTCCACATCTCATGACAACTTGTAATAGTTAACTAAGTTAATTTGACTTAGTTAGCTCAGTTAATTCGAGTTGATGGTCTAACTAGAGTCATGTATAGTGTCTCCTACAATTAGGAGCACTAGTTGAGTTTATTTTGAGTTGTAATTATTTAATTTAGTCCAATTGAGTTAAAGTTGGTTAAACTAGTTCAAACTAATGGAGGAATTAGTGGGAGGTCCAGTAGTGGGGTGTACATGCAGTAGTGGAGTGTGACCTGCGGTAGTGGGGTGTAACCTGTGGCAGTGGGGTGTAACTTACTATAGTGGCATGTAACTTATTCTATTGGGGTGCAACCTGCAGCAGTGGGGTGTAACTTACTGTAGTGGGGTGTAACCCGCAGTAGTGGGGTGTAGCCTGCAGTAGTGGGGTGTAACCTATAGTGATCAACTAGTAAACTAAAGATTCACTCATAATTAACTCATGCATGTCAGATCAGAGAAAGACCCAATTGATATTGGAGTTTAGGGATAGTGTACTATCAGTTGTAAAATCATCTAAATTAAATCGATGGTACATGAAGTCAGAGGAAGGACTATGAGGATTGCACAATTCATAATTAAGGAATTTCCACATTAAATAGAGGCTAATTCCCAAGGTAATAACGCATGAAATTAAGATCTTGGAGTTTTTGAAATTTGGCTAAGTATTGGCCAAAGGAAGTAAGCCAGGAAGAGGATATAAAGTACTTGTGCAAGTTGAGCAAAGCGTATTGTATTCATCCAGATTATTTGACTAATGAATATACATATAGCAGGGGTTTTTATTTGTGGATTTCCCCATAAAATCATTGTGTTATGTGTGATTGAATTGTTTCTATTATATGCTTCGTGATATCATTGATCATTTATTGTTTCTGTTGATTAGTAGAGTAGATTCAAGTCAATTGTTTTAGCATATTACAAAATGTTGTTTGAATCTATAAGGAATTTATACATATGTAGTAGATCTCATATAGTGCAAAGGTTAGATAGAGATGACATGGTCAAAGATGGTAGGTTCTCAGATACACCTGATAGGAGAGGTAGTGGACATGTAATTTACTCTAATTCTGGTTCAGACAGGCATCATGGTTGTCATTGCTATCATCCTTACAAGAGGAGTGACAGGGGATATTTGCTAGATGAGTTCAAGAAAGCCAAGCCACCTACATTTGATGGAGAATTGAAGAAATCAGAAGATGTAGAGGCATGGTTTCTTGGAATGAAGAAGTTCTCCGAGTTTCATGATTACACCGAGAGCATGAAGGCCAAGATAGTTATTTTCAGCCTCAAAGGGAAAACAAACATCTGGTGGGAAGATATGAAACATGTCAAAGACATTAGGAAAAAGGATTTAAATTGGCATGAATTCAAGAGAATATTCAAGAAGAATTACTTGTCAGAGAGGTACTACTAAAGTAAAGCCAAGAAGTTCTATAAGCTAAAGATGGGATCGATGATAGATGAGGAGTACACTACTAAGTTCCTGGAGTTATTGAGGTATGTACCATATCCTGAGGATGAGAAGGCCAAATTTTAGAGATTTTTCGGTTGATTACCATTAGCATTTAAGGATCATATTGAATATGATGAGCCTTAATCACTAGAAGAAGTCATTGGGAAGATGAAGCACTAGTATTAGAAATTGAAGCATAAGACCGAATCTAAGCACGGTTTTAAAGGAAATGAAAATATTAAATGTAAATTCCAACTGAAGCAAACAATACCTCAAGATGCAGGGGAGAAAGAGAATGGTGTTCCTTACAAGAAGTTTAATGTAGTTGAGAAGGGACATTGGTCTAAACCGAGAGAGTAGCAGAATAGAGGCAATGGTAGGGGACAATTCTAGTGTTGGATATGTGGCAAGGAACATCTAAAGAAGGATTGTATGTCGTATCAAGGTGGTATACCTTAGATATAGTGGACAAGAGCCACACAGAATTAGGGATGTTGGGCAGATTATTCTTCGGATCTATGCAACATTGGATAACATACATGAAGATTACTGGGCATCTATTATTGAGATGGATGGTAAGATTTGTGATCAAGTTGTTTCTATTTTGATTGACCTTGGATCTAATTATAGTTATGTTAACCCTGACCTGGTGGATAAGTGTGGTTTGAGAAAAGAAGTGTTTGGAGAGTCTTGGTTAGTGCAGTTGGCTACAAGTACTAACAAGAGAATTCATCATTAGGCAATAGCTTGTGCATTTGAGTTGAATGGTACGCCTACATCATCACATCTTAATGTACTTCCCCTGGGATCATACAATATGATTCTCGATATGGATTGGTTGAATCTTCACTGGAGTAAGGTGGATTGTTATGAAAAGGCCATTGAGTGTTTAGATGCGAGTGGAGAACAAAGAATGTTGTAGGGTAAGAAGAAGGAAACATCAATCAGAATGGTTACAACTATGTAGGCAAAGCATAGTGGTAGGAAAGGATGTGTGTTATTTGTAGTTCATATCTCCAATGATAAAGGTAAGGATGTTGAGGATGTATAAGTGTTGAAGAGGTACTTAGTCTTGCAATAGTTTCAAGACATGTTTCCAACAGAGTTTTCTGAGTTATTTCCTCACAAGGAAGTGGACTTTTCTATTGAGTTGGTACCGAGGGCAGAACCAACATAAAAGGCACCTTACAAGATGGGCACTCTAGAGTTAGTGGAATTGAAGTTGCATTTGAAGGAAATGCTTGAAAAGGGATACATAAGACCGTGTATTTCCTTGGGGTGCACCAATGCTGTTTGTGAATAAGAAAGATGGTACTTTTAGGTTGTGCATTGATTATAGTAAGTTAAACAAGGTGACGATCAAGAATAGGTATAGGTTGCTAAGGATCAACTATTTGTTGGACTAGATGAAGGGAGCAACATTATTCTCGAAGATTGACTTGAGATTCAGATATCATCAGGTATGTATCAAAGAAGAGGACATCTACAAGATTACTTTCTGGACTAGGTATGGGAATTATGAGTTTGTTGTAGTTCCTTTTAGTTTTACTAATGCTCCAACTACATTCATGTGTTTGATGAATAATGTGTTGTGCCCTTATCTTGATATATTTGTTATTGTATTCATTGATGATATATTGACATATTCTAAGAGTGAGGAAGAGCATGTCAAACACTTAGCAGTAATGTTGAGATTTCTAAGAGAGCATCAATTGTATGCAAAGCTTAAAAAATGCAGTTTCTTTAAGAGAAAGGTACATTACTTGGGACGTGTTGTTTCCAAGGAAGGTATAGCAGTGGATCCAAAAAAGATCGGAGTTATCATGGAATGGGAAACTCTTAGAAATGTGGATGAGGTTAGATCATTCACGGGGCTAGAAGGTTTCTACAGGATGTTCATTAGGAACTTTTCACGGATTTCCTATCCTATTACATCATTGCAGAGAAAGGGAAAGAAATTTGAATGGATAGAGGAATGTGAAAAAAGTTTTGAGAATTTGAAGCAGTTTCTTACAAATGCATTAGAGGAAATTTCAGCCTAAAAGTGGCCTCCTAAGGAAATATAATAAAATAATAGTTAAATAATAAAATAAGAATTATGATTTTTGGAGGGAAAAGAAAAAAACTATTTTTTAATTGTATTTTTGGGTTATCTCCTTATAGGTTTGCTCAAATTTCAAGTGTAGACACTCAATCGATGCAGAATTAAGTTCTGCATCAGATGAGAACCCATTATGCATACTTTTGAGAAGACCCACATTGATAAAAATTGCAGATACATTAAAAAAGTGTGTTGAGCACACTTTTTTAATGTATCTGCAATTTTTATCAATGTGGGTCTTCTCAAAAGTATTCATAATGGGTTCTCGTTCGATGCAGAACTTAATTCCGCATCGAACGAGTGTCTACACTTGAAAATATGAGTAAACCTATAAGGAGATAAGCCAAAAATACAATTAAAAAAAGTAGTTTTTCTTCTTTTCCCTCCAAAATATTTACATGTACTCTTTTTAAATTTAAAGGATTTTGATTCATTTACATGTTATGACATGGAAATTACGTGAAAAATTCATGAGCACTTTTAGGCTAAAAATTCCTCTAATGCTCCAGTTTTAAAGATTGCGGATCCAGATAAAGAGTTTGTGGTGTGTACATATGCTTGCAAGAGAGGACTTGGTGGAGTTCTGATGCAGGAGGGACAGGTGGTATGTTACGAATCAAGGAAACTGAATGAACATGAGTAGAACTATGTGACATATGATCTTGAGTTGGCAATGATCATTCATGCATTGAAGATGTGGAGGCACTATCTTCCTGGCAGGAGCTTCATTTTGATGAGTGATCATAGTGGGATGAGACACATATTTGACCAACCTAATATGAATTATAGGGACACTAGATGGTTGACCATGATCAGTGAGTTTGACTTTGAGATTAGGTACATTAAGATAAAAGAGAATAGGGTTGAAAATGCTCTTAGCAGAAGAGTGCAGGTAAATCACATAGAAACTATGAGTTCAAATGGGAAATATTTATAGGATCATACCTTATAGCCAAGACATCAGCATGACAGCTATAAGTAACTTAAGAAAATATTACATTAGCAGGGTAGAGGTGAGTAGGATGTGGGTTATCATCTCACAACATATGGTTTGGTTAGATTTAGGGACAAGATCTATGTGTTGGATGATAGTGAGCTCAAGAAGCTTAACTTGTGGGAATTTCATGTTAAGTCGTATTCAGGTCACATGGGATATCAGAAGACATTAACAATGGTGAATAAGCTCTACTATTGACTGAATCTAAAGAAAGAGGTTGTTGATTTTGTCGTAAGGTGTTTTGATTTTCAATAGGTAAAGACAAAGTGCAAGCATCCAGGTGGTCTACTATAGCTGATTCTGAATCTGGAGTGGAAATGGGAGGTCATTTCCATGGATTTCATCATAGGTTTGTTGAAATAACATGATTCTATCATGGTTATGGTTGATAGGTTGACTAAGGTAGCTCACTTCATAGTGATTACGTCTACTTATTTAGCTAGTGAGGTTAGACAGGTCTTCATCAAATATATAGTGAGATTGTATGGTATTCCTAGGAAGATTGTGTTAGACAAAGATGATAAGTTCACTTCCAGGTTTTATAAGGAGTTGTTTGTAGGTTTGGGTACATAGTTGGCCTTTAGTACAACATATCATCTGCCCATAGATGGATATACAAAGAGGGTCAACAAGATTTTAGAGGACATGTTGAGAAAATATGTTATGCATCAACAAAGGAGGTGGTAGGACTATCTTCCACTGGTTGAGTTTTCTTACAACAATGGGTATTAGGAGTGACTGAGGATGATTCCATTTGAGGCACTATATGGGTGGAGTTGTAATACCCCCATTAGCTGGAGTGATCCAGTGAATGGGGTGTTGGTTGGACTAGACATGTTTGCAGAGATGGAACAAGAAATGTAGGTTATCAAGAAGAATCTAAAGGAAACACATAACACAGAAAAGAGTTATATATATTGGCACAGGGGATTTAACGAGTTTCAAGTTGGGAACATGTGTACTTGTGCATCAAGCCCAAGAAGAGCTCCTTGAGGATTGGGTCATGTGTGAAGTTTACAACTCGGTATTGCGGGCCTTTCGAGATCCTTGAGAGGATTGGACCAATGGCCTACAGACTTGCACTACCTCCGATCGTGAAAGTCCATGATGTTTTCCATGTTTCATTGCTTAAAATATATGTAAAGGATGTGGATCATGTAATTCAATGGGTTTTATTGTAGGTGGAGCTAGAAGGAGAATTCTAGCTAGAACCTTAGTGCATTTTGCAATGGAAACGATTCATACTCCAGAATTGAAAAATCAAGAAAGTTAAAGTGTAGTGGAAGCACTTTGGGCCCAATGAAGCTACATGGGAGATGGCTAATCCGATGTGGGCTATGTGTCATTCATTATTTGTTGGTGAAGGGAAGTGGGTTTTGGTATATTTACATATTTATGTATGTTTTTTTATTGTAAATACCGCAACAAGCTGTGTTATAAAGCTCTAATAAGTGGTATGGTTGTCATGTTGTTATGTTTTTCATGTTGGATTTTCTTTTCACCAGGTTTTTCATATAAATACTGCATCAAGCTAAGTTATAAAGCTCCATGGGCAGTATGTTTTGGTTTTTAGTGGTCTTGCTGGTTGCTGGTGTCATAGAACACCAAGGATGTGTTCCCCTCAGGGGAGGGGCCTGTAACATCCCTAGGTTAAAAGTTCATATAATAACGTTCATAAAGGCAAAAATAAGACCAAGGTCATGGGACACTTATTCTAAGCTAAATATTGGGGAAAACATCCTAGGGGGTGTTCATTTGGATTATTATGGCTAAGGAAATTGGCAAGGGAAATGGAAAAGGCATTGAAAAGGAAAAGAGGCATTAATTGGAATTTTATTTATGAAAATAAAGGAAAATAAGAGAAAAGGAAGGTGAAAGGTCACAAGTTGCATGTGAGGAAGAAATTGAAGGAAAATTAGTGGAAATTGAAGAAAATAGAGGCCTCATTGATAAAAAGGCTTTAGAGGACCAGTTCACAACTTTTTTCAGTTCAATTTTGGAGCTCTCTATATTATATTTATTCTTTCATACTCTTGCATGCTTAGAACATTCTTGGAGCATTATAGCATTCGACAAATGGAAGTCAAAGGATGGATAAGAAAGCAAAGGAAGTAAGGATCAAGCAAGGAAGAGTTGCATCAAGTGGCTACATTAGCATTACTTTGTTGGTATCAAGTTGCATGTATTATTCCCTTGCTAGTTTTGGAATGCGTGGTACATGCATGTGTGTATTTAGTTTTATTGATGTCATTGGCATGGGGTTCTCTAGGTGTGATAGTGGTTTTATATTTTCCTTGCCATTTCCGAATAGCCATGGTATGATGGGGTTCTTTAATTGGCCGAGCTTTAGATTGTTGGATGGTTTTGGAACTAGGTGAGGTGGTCTTAATAAAATTCCCAAGGGCCTAGGAATTCCTTGCTTGATAATGGCAGGATTATGGTAAAGCTTGAGGATGGAGACTAGAAAATTCCTCAAGGTATTGGTGAAGAAATTCAGAGTCATCCAAGCTTTCTTAGGGCCTAGTGAGCCCTTGACCGGTTTTGGCATGATTGTGGTAAATCCTGGTAGTTTATGTTTTTGTTTGGGCCTTGGAATCCCTTGAGTAGTAATGGTAGGATTACAGTAAATCCTTGTTATATAGGTGAGGGTTTTGGGCCTAGGAGTCCCTTGATCAGTTTTGGCAGGGTTGCGATAAAGGCTGAGTGTTACAGATCCATTTGGGCACATCAGATCACAACATTTAGATCATTGTTTTAGGGCTCATCAAACCCTAATTTCAGTTGCTTCATGCCCTAAACAAGTCACCCATTTGAATGCCTCCTTCCCAAATAGTTTCATGACTTGAAGACATCTAGAAATAGACCCTAGAGGGGCCAGCACAAGTAAGCCCTTATTAAGGTGTGCTGCAGAGTAGTTAAGTCCACTGACAGGGTGCTTTATAGAGAAATTAGGCTTCCTTTCACCTACACTAGGAAAGAGTGAGTGAAATTCACATAGGGTTTGGGGAATATTCTTATCGTTTGGAGTCATCTAGAAGTCTCCCTCACTTATCAACTCCTATGAGCTCAAAAATGGATGAGGAATGAGTTAAGGTGCATCCTATCCTCTCATCCCTTCCTCCATGGAACTAATTCTCATTATGGAAGTCCATTCAATGCCACCATTAATGACAAAACCTCCTCCGTCTTCCTATAAATTGACCACTCATCTAAGCGATCAGGGGCTGGATTATGTTGAATTGTAAGGAGATAATGCTGCTATGAGATTTGGCTTTGAAGCAAGTATTGTAATGCTACAAGTTTGTCATGCTTTTGATGTGATGTGGATGGGATCCAAGCTAGAGGAATGGCTTTGAATCAGACACCAATGGTTGTATTTCCTTCTTCTCTCTAATAAAGTGTTTGAACCTTTTTTCCATATGTTTGTATTGCTTTATAATGCTTATGTGTGTGACTTGTATCTAATTCCTTTCACTTATATTCAATAGATCATATGCTTTGATCAGTTTTTTGACTTCTATTGTGTTTACAGGGTACTTCTCAAGCGGATTAAGTATGGGAAGGAGTGACGGAATCTATACAAGGGAGACGAGAGGAAAACGAAACTATAGGTAGGCCTTCTATCTTCTCATCTTATCTATTGCTTATAGGAAAAGTCTAAAACACTTTAAACTATTGTTCTAGATACAACTACTTATCTAGGGAATTAGTATTTATCTGTAGATACTAAATTCTCCAAAACAAATTGGTGACCATACTGGGGAAGAATCCTCTTTCCTAGTAGCTTATCCACCTCCTAAGACATCCTTGTAGACCTTATTTGTGTTCATAGATTGTAATTCAATTGTTTACATTGAAAAATTGGTCAAAACTGTGTCAAATTGCCTCTTGAAATGGCTTACTGTCACCAGCGCAGGCTTGTGAGGGACAT
This sequence comes from Pinus tabuliformis, assembly GCA_031772625.1. Taxonomy (NCBI): domain Eukaryota; kingdom Viridiplantae; phylum Streptophyta; class Pinopsida; order Pinales; family Pinaceae; genus Pinus; species Pinus tabuliformis. The sequence continues at coordinate 1,148,695,087 of CM062819.1, read as the reverse complement.
AGTGCATTGCAGAGCACCCCTGGCTTAGGGACAGTGCTCTGAAGTGCACTGTCTCCCACTTTGGGCTGCGCTGATCCTCCTAGGATCAGTTTCCCACCTTTGGAAAGAGTTTTTTGCCAAATTTTCTCTGTTTGATTGTTTGCTGATTGATCAATGAATGCTATGTCTCAGAAAATGAGTTGTTATCTCCTGGTCTAGCCCAACTTTGATTGGATTGATTAATGTTTCTTCATTTTTTTCTTTGTCATTATCAATCAATAGTCAAAGTTAGCATATAATTGATTAATCTTCATTCGAAAGAAAGTATCGTAGAGTCTTCTCTTCCTTCGAATGAAAACTGTTGTAAAAGTATTCGTTCTTATGAAAGATTGATTAATTATATGTGCATATTTCCTTTTGTTCATATTCACTTTATGGAAATTGAAAATAAATACATGCATGTTGCATTGAAAAAGTTTGTGTGTGCTCATAGGAATAGTGTAGGAAAATTGCATTTAGATTGTGCTCTTTTCTCTTTGATCAAAAGTAATCTGATTGCTCTATCCCTAAGTAGCTAGGATTTTCATCGTTAAATTGAATGGAAAGAATGCTTATCATGATAGTTGCATTCCTAGGAATTTCAAAATACATCACATGGTGAACTTGAAAGGAAAATTCCTAAGCAATATCAACCTAAAATTGACATCGATTTACCTAATGGATCATTGTCATTAATGAGAACATTTAGTGGTTCTAGGTTAGAGACGTGTTCCAGCATCGTAAAACAAAGCAGCTGTCACTAACTTGTCTACAATACATCTCGAGTGTGATACCTCATTCCAGGTACATGAGTATATCGTAGCTCGTCCACGTACCTTTGGGTATATATGGGAGGAAAACTCTAGGTTGCTATCCATCCTTAAGTAACTGAGTCAGCCGCCTTGTAAACTGTGATACACCGAACACAACATTCGAGGAGATTGCCTGCCCGTACTTCTTGGTTCACCAGGAGGTATTCTGCAGTTCATAGTTGCTTGGTAAACCTTTGCCTAGTATACCCCTTTTTGTTTATTTCTTTTTTAATAATAAAATTAATCAGCAATCGTGGAGGAACATCAACCCTTACCCCATCTTTCATGGAGAACATCGAGCAAACTACCTTTTCCACTCGAAGCGACACCTATTCAAACAAAGCGGTCTCGCTTAACTAAGTCTAGTACATCAAGAACTCCTAGTTCTTCATATGAATTACCTGAATCATCTATTTCGGTAAGTATTGAGACTCCAGTTACTCAAACCATTTATAGTACATCCATTTCTGAAGAAGAAGTTTAACAATTACCTGAGGACATTAGCACTGATCCTAGTGAAACAGTAAGCGACATTGTTCAACAGCAAGTTAATACTCAACTTGAAGTTGCCCAACAGAAAGTACTTCTCAACTTGAATCAGTTCAACCAGAAGTTAATCTAGAACCTATCCCAATTCAAACGGAAGTTACATCTGAACCTAAAGTTGTTTAGGAACCTCTTACTAAAACTGTTGTTCATTTACCTGAACATCTGAACTTCGAATTTGAACATTCAGAAGTTGTGACTTATTGGAAGACGATAAACTGGTTACCCCTCAGACATCAGTAACTATTGAAACTTCAACTTTATCAATACCAGAAATCTTTTACGGACCTGACAGTGAAGTTCTTCCACCAGGTCTAATTGCTATAGAGGAAGAATTGGAAGAAGATTCTACACCTGTAACCCCTTTCCAATTTGGAGCTGGGCTTTATCTTTACCCTCATACTCCTCATTTTACTGCTTCGTTTAATCCTGCTTATTTTCAAGTACCCTTCGATTCTTTAGGACAACTTTTGGGTCAGTTAACTATGGCTGAACAACTGTCAACATCTAAGACTGTATCATCTGATGCAGCTGCAGCAGAATCTTCTGTTGCAACCTCCTTGATGTTTTCTACCACACTTGAGTCACACATTTATGGTGAACCGTCCATCCTGGTTGGTTACCAGTCTTTATCTGGAACCCACTTAGGGGTTGCTTCTACACCATGGTCATCACCCATGTCCTCAACTGGAATTTTACCTAGTTCTTCTCTAATGGGAACTCAATAGTTTGATCCTACGTATCAATATCAAGCTGGGAAATCTAGTCAACAAAGACCTATGTATCCATTAAATACTGGATTGCCACCATATGGAGAGCAATATGCTTATTCACTATATCCTCCTTATTCTGGAGGACCATCATATGGTAATATCCCACAGTATTCAGGTCAATATATGGAATTAGAGTTTGTCAATGGAAACCAACAATGCCAGTTCAACCCAGGCTTATGTATCCAACACAACCAATGCAAACTATGTCAGCTATTCCTACTACACTTGTTGTTACTACTGTACCATAGTCACAAGTTCAAACTGTTGTATCTCAACTAGTACAAACTGATCCTTCTACCTTGCAACCTGTTAGTGTCGGTATCTTCATCCCTCCGTCAAAGATCAAATCCTCTCGTTGCATTGCATATTAGGTGTCTCACTCAGTCAGCTGCATTCCATTAGGCGCATGGATCATCTGACGGTAGTGGCTTCTCCTGCAGTTTCCTCATGTGATTTACCTGTTGGTTCATGTTTTTTCATCAAAAATTGTACGCAGTCACCTTTTTGTCTTAAAGATTGCAAAAGTCTTTACTAGGGTTTTATTTTCATTAGGTCTACGGTTTCATTAGGGTTTCATCAAAAAGTGTTCCAAAGTGTCCAATAACAACTAACAGGCCATGAGGAGGTTCCAGTCTCAATAAATTTTATAATCAAGTATTCAGGGATGTGTCTTTCCTCAAAACTCTGTTTTGAGGAAAAACAGAGTATTTTTGCTTTTATTGTACAAATTTATGTAATTTTATCCCTTCATCTGTAAATTGCTTCACCTGCAACCCTAGTCACTTTCCCTAGCTCCAGTAGCTCCAACCCCCTGCAAAACAAACAAAGCACAGGTCATTTAGTTCATCACAAGCTCAAAGAAGTGAAAAAGTTCAAAAACAGAGTTTTAAAATAAAGTCAAATTCAAAACATTGTAAAAGTGGGTTTTATCAACCAAAAATTTGAAAGCTCCATATATAAGTCATGTCTCCAAATTTGAAAAGTTCATTTTCACTCTTGGAAGCAAAGAAAAGTCGTTTTGGGGGCGAGAAAGGCAAAGTTGGAGAAAATTGCCAAAAAATAGAGGCGTGGCACACATATCAGGCGCGACGCAATGGGCAGGAGGCGCAATGCACATATCAGGCGTGGCACATAGAACCGTGATCTTTTGTTCAAATTAACATGGGCGCAGTGCACATAGAGGGCACAACGCGTTGGGTTTGGTGCGTGGCGCACACATCCAGCAAGCCCGAAAACTTCAAACATTCATTCCAAATCGCCCAAAATGCGTGGATTGTCATTGGTACAAGTAGGTTTAGCTTCTATCATTTCTTTTCATCCAATGTTGGTGCTTGTTTGATGGTGGTTGTCTTATGGTGTTGAATAATAAAATCAAACCCTACCAAAGAAAACAGTGCTAGGGTTTTGTATTAATTGTGTGGCTGCCAAGTTATTCCCTGCACCTCACATTCCCTTACTCCATTTTTCCCCTTGATTTCCCTATTCCCTAAATTCACATACCCCTAAATTCACTAATCCCATACCCCAATACCCATTTCCCAAAATCTCAAACACAAAACCCCCAAACCCTAGTCCTATACAAAAACTCCTAAATCATTCCCTAATTCCCTAACTAGACCCTATCTCAGCAGTCCCTAAAATCCTTTATTTTTCCCTCCCTCTACAGTCCCTTGTATCACTCTTCCCTTGGTGGCAAAAGTCAAAACATATCATCAAGATAGTTCAATCACTAGCATAGATGGCATCTGATCCTTCATATGATTATGAAGAGGAGACCCACAGTGACTCACCTACAGAGGTACATGCACCAAGGAGGCTTCATAGAGGTGGAAAACATATTAGAGAAGAACCAACCACTCTTGCTGAATTACAAGCCTGCCTTCTTGCCATCTCTTGTTTCCAACATCAGTCCTGCTATAAATTTTGTGAGAAAGTTGCTAGCATTCAGTTTCATCATGAGTTGGCTCGTTTGTTTGTGCTGCATTTACATGAAGGTCAAGCCACTCTAGCTGGTGTCACTTTCACATTAACACTAGAATCCATTTCACTAGCAACCGGTATCCCTAACATTGGAGAGCAATGGAACAAGAGGCAGCAAATTGACCGGCAGCATTATGAACCATACATCAAACCCGACTATTTTAGACAACTCAAGAGAGTGTTTCCTTTCCGGTACCTCAAAGACGCTTATGCTCCTTTGATGAAATTGATAATGAGGTATTTCAGTTGTGAGGGCCGGTTATCCCATTTATATGCTTATCATATCAAGCTGCTGATGCATTTTACCAGGGTAAGGATGATGAACATCCCTTACTTCATGTGCCAAAACATAAAGAAGATGACCACCCTAGTGCAGCACAAGACTCCTTAGCAGCAGTTCAATAGTTTTTACCATTTTGCTCTCATTAAAATTGTGGTCATTCATCAGCTTGGCTTATAGGGAATTACTTGGGAGGATTTCATCTCTCGTGAGTTTTTTACAGCTCCTCAGGGACCTTCAAAGGCTTTACATGAGATCGGTGGACCTTCTTATTAGCATGAGGGTCATGAGACACAGACCGCTAGCATGCCAGTGTTCATCAACTATCAGAAGGGCACTAGACGGTTATTTGCAGAGTGTTATCTCCACCCGGGGTGGAAGGGGCCTCGCTTCCATCATCAGCACAATAGGTTCAGGACAAAGGCAAGAGGCCACTACAAGCGGAAGGACCATCAGGTGAGCGTGAGACTGATTTCATTCTCATTGAGGGTGATGATACTGATATGGGCCCGGAAAGCACAAATCTCAAAGAAATCATTCAAGAGCAGCAGGAAAACATTGATGCCTTGTCCATCAACTTGGATAGAGCCCAATGGAAAATATAGTACCTAGAGCAAAGGAATAAGCAGCTTGAAGACCAGCAAGTGATTATGGAGTTGCAAAACATTCGGGAGAATCGCCAAGCTGCCCAAAGGAGGAGGGTGGAGTTCACTTCACTTGAGCAGGAGGTTAATGCTGATCGGGAGTCATGGCTTGAAATAGCCAATATCCACTTGGAGAGGAAGCTAGAAAAGACCATCAATGAGAAAAATATGCTGAGAAACCTATCATATCATTACCTGTCGAGGAACATGGTGTGCCAAGCTAGAATCAGGAGCTTAAAGGCAAAGTTGAAGAGAGCATCAAGGAGGCAAAAGGTGCATGAAGGACTTTAGATATTAGTTGAGGCTTCCTTGGCCCAAAACAATGTTTTATGAAGAATACTCAGGCCAAATTTCAAAAAGTTTGGGACACTTTTTGTATTTTTGAAATTTTGGCACAAAAAATAGGATTTTCTGCCCTATGCGTTGTGCCAGCTGGCGCTCACTTTTTCTAGGAGCCTCCAAATGACAAAAACTCAAAATTTTTGGATTTTGCATGAAAAAACATGCTTACCTACCAATGGAAAAGAAATTTGGATAGGTTTTGAGCCCTCAAAAAGGTCAAAAACACTAAAAAATTGACCTCACTACCCCTATTTTGACACACAGGAAGCAATGTTGGGAGGACTAATTTTTGGAGGGGCAAATGGAGGCCAAATTGAAAAATTCCACTTAGGTTTGAAGGTAGACAGGTAGACCTTTCCAACAAGCACACGTGGAGCTAATTTGGACACTAGGAAGGCCTCCAAAAGTGGGTCCAAATAGGCGCTACACATAGAGAATCAGGCGTGGCGCATAGAGGAAATTTTTCTAGTTTGACCAAGTATTACTCTGTTTTTCGCGCAGCTTTGGCCAGTTTGACTTTTTCACTTTCTTAAAGGCAAATTTGTGATGTAATTTAATGTACATTGATGGATCATGATGTAAATATGTCAATTTTTCACTTTTATAGGTAGATTCACCAGTTTAAAAGTTGTTTGAAACTGAATGAATCAGTTCCCTTGTTTCTAGAGGCATGTTGTTCTGTTGCCTGATTTCTAGTTCTCAGTTTAGAATTAGTTGAAACAGCTGCTAAACATGTGAGCTCGACCCCTAGAGGCTAGGATGAGCTATGGTTTTCTATATTATGTTGTTTTTCAGTGATTAGCATGGTTGGACTTTTGAGAAAGCAAGGAGCTTCATTGTACATTCATATCAATATTTTGGCTAAGGAATTGAGACCAGGATTTGCAGCACTATTTGGGATCCATGTGGCAACTTGTCTTGGTACAATTATTTCCTTTGTAATTGTGCATTTATTTATGTGATTGTATGCCATTATCTCTCTTATTTCTTCTCAGCTAAATCAATCAAGAGTGTAAGTAGAATCCATTGAAATTGCAGTGCTCTACTTGAGGTTTGCTTTAGTATTTGATGTTTTTAGCTGTTTGGAGAGGATCCATGAGTTTTCTTGCCCTATTCAACTCCTCACCTATCTAATCCCTCCATAACATTCGATTTTAAGTGCCAAAATCAATTTCCTACCTTGCCCCATTGAGACCTCTGCAAGGCTGAGCCTTAATCCCCGCACCCAAAATATACCTTTCCATCCGAGCTAACAAAAACATCATTTTATTGAATCAAACTCTTTGCACATATACCTAGCCTAAAATCAGTATTTCTATCAGTCATCTCAAGCCCTCATCAATCATAATTTGCTGAGATTGACCCGGAGAGAGCTCTCTCCCGACCTGGTAGGGCTAGCTACCAGGTTAAGCATGGTTTGATGTTGGCCCTAGATCCTACCTTCTTCAGCCTAAGGTAAATCTAGGCTCTAACAAAACCATAAGTTTCAGGTCAAGAAGTTCAAATTCCTCAAGTTTCCATACAACAACCACTTGTTTCCGGGGTTCAGCAGCAACCTCAGGTTAGTATACCCTTATCTGGACTAACCCAAGCTACACTGGTATAGTTTATTCACAACCTGGTCAACCTTTCATTGTTGGGCAACAATCATTAAATCAACAACAATTGTACCAAAAACAACAATAGTTGATTCAAGAACCGTGGCAGCCTCAATTTCAACAACCCCAATTCTAGCAATTCCAACCCCATTTTGGACTTGCTCAACATGCTCAACCTGGGTTTGGTTAATATCAAGCTTACCAAGGTCCTGGTCAACAAGGCTTTGCAGGTTATGGACAACCACACATTCAACCTGGTTATCAACAACCACCTTATGTTGGTTTTGTTCAACAACAACCTTACCAAGGTTACCAAATGCAGACGCCTTATGTCGGTATGCAAAGACCTATTTCTCAGGCAATTCCATCATATCCTAGGTATGCTCAACCTGACTTGAATCGATAGTTTCCATTTGTAGCAACTTTAGAATTACCAGATTTAAATTGGCTCACTAATGATCCAATCTTATATGCATCGTGGTGGCTGATAATTCTGCATAAGTTACCATCTGACATTTCAAAATTTAACGGAAATCATGGAGAAGACCCATCAAATGATGTCATGACCTTTCATTTGTGGTGTTCATCAAACTCCTTAAATGATGATTCGGTTAGACTTCGTCTTTTCCAAAGAACACTTACTGGTCCAGCTGCTAAATGGTACATTGAGTTGCCAAGAGCTTCTTTTGACAATTTCACCACTTTATCCACTACATTTTTGACCCACTTCCAGTTACCCATTAGATACAAGAATGGAACGGAACTCCTAACCAACTTTAAACAGACAACTACTACCCATATATCAGATCATATTCATGAGCGGAGATATCGTCATCGAATGGTTAAGACATATGTTCTCGATCAACTTTTAGCTGAGTGGTTCATAAAATCCTTGTTGCCATCAATCACCAAGGATGTGGCAAAAGGTGGATTTGTCTCAGAAGAGCAAGTAATTGCTCGTGCCCAATACTTGGATTTGATTTACACGCAATTTGGCATGCTTTATGATAAAATTTCCAATGCACCCCAACAAGCTTTCATTGTTCCTCCTCCTCCACAATCGAGTAAGGATTCTCATGCCAGCGATGGTGTGATTGATTCTTCGAGCATGCAAACGGTGGGAAGACCATCTGGTCAAACCCTTGTCGTTACCAATCAAACTACCAATGCATCAGAAAATACTCTTCCTTCCGAAATTAATGCCGTGTCATCTAACGAAGGCAAAAATCCAAAGCAACTAGGAAGCAAGAAAAAGGGGAAAAATAAAAAGAAACAGGATAATTCCCCTCCAGAGAAATCATCTGATTCCTCTGCTTCGATAAGGAAATCTCATTATCCATGTCTAATCTGTAATGATGAACATTTTACAAGATATTGTCCACACCGCTCCGAGGTCTCTAAACTTTTAAAGACTTCGAACACATCGGAAGTGTTGACTGATCCATTTCCAAACCCGGAGACACATTTGGTTGTAACAGACCATGCTTCCACATCCCAAGTACTCATGTTATCCATCACAAAGGCACACAATGAAGCTTTGGTGTCAACGAGAAACAAATATTATGGAAATCCACTGTCATCATCGAATAATTAGGCCACTGATCAACCTCATCCTTCGACTTCGACTTCATCTAAAAATACTCCACCTATTGTACTAAAATTAACAATAAAACCACCAAAGGGAGTTGTGCACAAATCAACATTTAACCCTCGGGCTCGAGCAACTTAGAATTATAACATAGTGGAAGATCTTGCTCAATCACCTTCTGCTATGTCAACACTCAAGGTGTTACAAAATTGTCCCTCCCGGAAGCGGGCTTTACTGTTAGTAATAGGCGGAGTAGATCCTATGGATTATAATCTTGTGGTTTTAACCATGTGGGATATACACCACAGTTACCGGCGCAGTTAGTTTTCCTAATTCAAGTAAAAGCTCTCAATAAGAATGTTCATCGAACTATTATTGATGAGGGGACATCTACTTGCATTATGTCAATGAGCTGCTAGAAAACACTTGATTCACCGCCGTTGTCATGATGACCAACTACGTTGAAAGCTTTTGATGGAAGAACATATACTCCTTGTGGGATTTTGAGTAACCTACAAATCGAACAAAGGGGAAAGACAATTACTGTTGAAGTTTAGGTAGTTGACGGACCCTTCGATTACAACATTTTACTGGGAAGGCCATGGGTATATGCTATGGCTGCTGTGGTTTCCATGTACTTTCACACTATTGCATTCCCTTTTAAGGGTGGAATCGTAGTCATTGATCATCTAGCCTTCTTTGCCAATAACTCACAGGCTACAGGAAGAATTCTGTTGGTACACGGACCCCCACTTTCACTTCAAATTGTTGGAGTAGTTCTCTTTAAAGATCCTTCCCTAATGGGTACCTTTACCCCATCGTCACCATCTGATTTGATGGAAGTGGCAAGAGTAGAGACTTGTAATATGATTTCCTCCACCTCATCTGATTTAAGGAGGATTACCAACAAGGTTGAAGTTGATAGTAATATTGAGGTAGTGTCGTTAAGCCCCATTGAATCATCATAGCAATCAACATTTCGGGCTTGTGCGGCAAACCCAAATCTGCACTCAACGATTGTATGGGTAGACCATTCGTTAGAATATGGTACTTCTTCGGATCCTTTTTCACGTATACATTCTACGGATGAAGGAATCATCCAATCAATAATGATAGGAGAAGAACCATGGGGAGATTATCATCATCGTTCCCATCTTCCAAATGACATCGAAGATCATTCAAATGAACTAAACCACCCTTCAGTAATTGATTTCCTATTGAACTCAGTTTTCATAGACACAATAGAATCTGAGCAAAACATGTCAAATATTGAAGAAACGATTTCTATTAATATTTCGACCAAGCCTAATATTGTAGAGAATATTCATGTCCGAAAATCTTGTTCTCCATCAGAACTTGATAATTATCGTACTCTCTTTCATGAATTTTGAGATATCTTTGCATGGTCTTATGAGGAGATGCTAGGCATTGACTCTAGTATTGTTGAACACGAAATCAAAATGTATCCTGATGTCAAGCCAGTTCGATAACGGCTTCGACTTGTTCATCCAAAGAAAGCCACTACAATTAAAGCAGAAGTTGAAAAACTTTTGCGGGCTGGTTTTATTTACCCCATTCCTCTAACTGATTGGGTTTCCAATATTGTTCCTATCATGAAGAAACAAAGAAAAATATGAGTGTGGGTCAACTACAGGGATGTAAATCAGGCATGTCCAAAAGACAATTATCCTATTCCTTTTATCGACCAAATTATTGACGAATGTACCGAATGCGAAATATTTTTGTTTATGGCTGGTTTTTCTGGCTACAATCAAATCAATATATGCCCACAGGACCAACCGAAAGCAACTTTTATTTGTCCATGGGGCACATTCACCTATAGGAAACTCCCATTCGGTTTGAAGAATGCTGGGGCCACTTTTTAGAGGGAAATGAATTATGGATTCCATGACATCAAGCACATTCTTCAACCTTACCTTGACGATTTACCCGCTCATTCACGAAAGGGGACTAATCACCTGCAACATTTGAGAGCAATACTTTTACGGTGCCGACACTACAAGATACGACTCAATCCACACAAATATGTGTTTTGCATTGGTTCTGGTCGATTTCTTGGATTTATAGTGTTTAGAGAGGGATTCGACTCGATCCAGTAAAGGTTCAAGCAATTTTGGATTTGCCTCCACCTTCAAATCTTTTACAGTTACAAAGACTCCAAGGGAAAGCAAACTTTTTGAGGAGGTTCATTCCTAATTACGCTGAGATGGCTAAAGGTTTTACACATCTTTTGAAAAATGAGATACCCTTTCATTGGGATCAGGTCGTGCAAGCTTCCTTTGACACTCTTAAAGATACCTTGATTAGAGCTTCATTAATGTATTCTCCAAATTACCAAAATGACTATTACCTGTATCTCACCGCTGCAGATACAACCATTGGTATAGTTTTAGTCTAGGAAGAAAATGGGATTGAACATACGATTTATTACTTGATCCATAATCTCAACGAGACAGAAAGTAAGTACTCTTATGTTGAAAAACTAGCTTTGGCAGTTGTGCAAGTTGTTCAAAGATTTCATAATTATATCCTGTTATGTAAAACAATTGTCATTTCAGATTGCAACCCTATGACATACATTTTGTCACGTCAATTGCTGGGGGGAAAATACTCAAAATGGATAGTTATTTTACAGGAGTTTGATTTGGAATTCATCAAGTCCAAATCAAAGAAATCTCTAGTTTTCGCTGAGTTACTATGTGACCTTCCCTCGACCTCCATTGATTCAACATTTGAACCATCAATATTGGATGAGTCTCTGTTTCTAATTTCGTCATCTGACGCAGGGTATGGAGATATACTGATCTATGTCTAGACCCAAAATTTTCGGCAAGATACCTCTCACTCACAACAACGACGTATTCGTTACCAAGCCAAAGATTATCTAATCATTGGTGGCACACTTGACTGTCATGGTATCGATACAGTTTTATGGAGGTGCCTCACGCATGAGGAAGCCGAGAAAGCATTAAATGATTGCCATTCTAGTGTCTGTGGTGGAAACTTATCAGGATATGCAACTGCACAGAGAATTCTCTGTGCTGATTACTTCTGGCCAACTATATTTAAAGATTGTATTGTTGTTGTCAGACTCTGTCATGCATTCCAGATATATGACCGAAAAACCAGAATGCCACCTGAACCACTGCATCCAGTCGTTGTTGTTGGCCCATTCATCAAATGGGGCATTGAATTTATGACATGTAACCCCACCTCGGCCGGGGGGCATGGGTATATTATATTCGTTGTTGACTATTTTACCAAATGGGCCGAGGCGATGCCAAGATTGAACAACAATGGCGAAACAACTGCTCTTTTCTTTTTTAACCATGTGGTTTCCCTGTTTGGTGTACCACAAGCCATAGTTACAGATCATGGGTCACATTTTCGCAATCACATGATGGCTAAATTGACTACTAAGTTAGGACTGTCAGATAATATTTCTACCCTGTATTACTCGCAAGTGAATGGACAAGTCGAGGCCATAAACAAAGTCCTGAAGCGGATGTTGCAAAGAATGATAGGGGTTCATAAGAGAAATTGGAATTTAACCCTGTACTCTGCCTTGTGGGCATATCGAACCTTGGTGAGAAATGCAACTGGATTCACACCCTTTCAGTTGGTGTATCGTTTGGAAGCAATCTTACTGATACAATGTGAAATTTCATCACTCAAACTCGAGATTGACCTGTTACCTGACACTTCTGAAGAAGAAGCGCGTTTCTTGGAATTAATCCATCTGGATGAAACCCATCGTGATGCTACATTGGCTAACAAAGTGCATAAGAAATGTATTAAGATGCAATATGATAGAAATATCAGGCCTTGTATCTTCTCAGAAGGAGACCTGGTCTTGCTTTATGATCAGGAAGCTGATAAAGTTGGAGCAGGAAAATTCGAACCAATGCGGATGGGCCATTATGTTTTCAAGCGTGTTCTAGCAAAAGGTGCCTACGAGTTAGTAGCTTATGATGGGATTCCATTGTCGCAGCCCCAAAACAGGTTGTACCTCAAACATTACTATGCTTGATTAAGTGTAGTAAAACTCACTGTATATATGCTTTCATTACATGTGTGTGTGTGTTTCTTTTAGAGATTTTTATCTAGTTAGTAATCTGATTTGAATTTGTTGCAGATGTCAAAGTCTTCAAAACCTTTTGTTGGCTACGCCAATGGTGCTAGTCGTAGTACACAGAATTTGTCTTTTGCAGCATGGGCTATTTTCGCTCCAAGTGGCGAGTTAGTGAGTTTCCAAGGGATTTGTATCGATCGATCAACAAACAATATTGCTGAGTATAGCACGTTGATTGAAATACTCTCTGATGCCATTTCACTTGGCATTTGCAGAATCATCGTTAGGCTTGACACGCAACTCGTTGTGCTACAACTAACAAACATTTATATTGTCTGAAATCCAACAATTTATTGTATGTTCCTTAGAGTTCATATTTTGGAAAGACGTTTTGAACACATTCAATATCCACATATTTTTAGAAATCTTAAAAAATTAACTGATTCTCTAGCGAATTATGTGTTAAATAGACATTTGCGACACATGTAAACGTAGTATTTTCAATTCACATCATTAATTGAATAGGATTACATCTAACCATAGAAAAACTCTGAAAGTAAAATAGATAGGTGTTTTAAATTTTTTTACAAACTTATTTCCCAAGACACATTTGGTTATCTAACCCAAAAACTCAAAAATTCATACAAAACATCCTAAGTAGATCTAGTGGTGCTCAGGGTAACATGTCACAGCCTATGCTATCATGCGCAAAAGCCTAGCCCAACGATTGGGAACACCAATAGTGTGGTGCTACAGCCTCATAGGTAACTCCTCGATCCGGATATCTGGAATACCAAGGGTTAATCCCTCTATTTGATCCTACAACTCTGCTAAGGTTTCAACCAAATCCAAGTCCTAGAGAACTGCTCTCCTGATGTTTCTTTGCGTTGTCCCACCTACAACCTATTGGTGTCCCGCAGGTCAAACAATGGCCACATTTGTATGCATAAGAGTAATTTTAGTTTAGTCTTGGAAACATTAAAAACACAAAAAACATGTAGAAACTTGGAAAAATCAAAAACACTTTGGTCAAACAACGTACCCATAGCACACCATTGTGCTCCAACTGGTAGAATCAAATCTGGATCTCCACGGAAATCCATCCCTGAGTATGGATGCTTCTTGATAACAAGATGTTGTCACTCAAGCCAGCTGAAAAATGCAGGGGAGAAAATGATTGTTGACTGACCCACATGTCGAGCCATCAATTCTACCCACCTCTGCATACGTGGATCTCTAGGACCAGCCACACCCAGTGAAACATGCTGTGGTTGCATCAATGGGATTCTTTCTAAGGCAAAAGAAATTAAGATCGAACCATAGTAGAAATTCTTCGTCTTACCACTTTTTACCTTAGTCAGTTGTTCTTTCAACAAAGAAATCACAACCTCGCACCAGTTGAAAACTTTTGGTTCTAGACACTCCAGTGCATATTGCATATAAGATCTGTTCACCAAATGGAGTGTCACATTGCCAGCCAATTTTGTGATTGTGAAGAGGATCGTTCTTAAAGGAAAATCACCTACATCCCTGATATTTATTTTCCCATCCTTGCTAGGTTGTGTACCTAGCCGACAAAACTGTCTGATATAATCTCTCACCGATTCACCTCCATGGGCAAATCCAGAAAGTGAGATGGGGGCACCTCGCCTCAACAGTTCAGTAAGAAAGTAAATATCCTCAATGGTAATAGGGACCATCTTGTCCCTAATGTGAAAATTCTGATCTGTCGGATCCCATGCATGAAAAAGGAACTGCAGTAGTTCTATTTGTTGCCTCATTCCAGACAACTTAAATATTTGAGTAACCCACAATTTTTTAGGGCCTCAACTGTACCCAGATTGTTTAGGGCAACCATGTCTTGTTCTTCATGCTCTCTTTCTCGCCATGTAATCAACATTCTGATCCGATGAAAGCCTAAAACACAATCATAAGATAAATTAGGATCCTTTCCATATAAAAAATAGGACAAATTTTGGAGCAAACAGCTAAAACAAACTTAGGAAATGCGCTAAGGTAGCCTAGACACAGATACAGTGCACTATAGAGCATGCACCCTTCTATCTGGGTGCTCTTCAGCGCAGTTTTCGATGTGAAAGCTTGCATTGATCCTAAGGCAAAAAAATGAAACCCCAGGGGCCCCAAAAAACCCTAAAACTTGCATGAAATGATAAAAGAATGACTTGAAAAGAAAGAAGAGAGGTTTAGTTCCTACCTGGTCTGGATGTCTCGAGAAATGGTCCACAGAATCTCTCGAAATCAGCTGGTGAAAGTCGAGGTAAAAGCTAAGATTAGAGCACAAAAATGAATGGTAAGTTCCAAATGGTAAAAATGTCATGGTAAAAACTTGTTTTATGTTTACTTCATGTTCATTCATCGATTAAACATTAGTATTTACCTATTTTTGCCTATGAAACAGATATTTTTAATCCATTTGATGATGCCTTGAGCAAGTTTCAACTGATCTACAGAATTCAACGTGCTCGATTATAAGTTGTACCTTTGACCATATAGCACACTTTTATCTCTTTTTCGAGCTCTATTAAAAATGAAAAAGGAACCCCCCTGGAGTCCTCTTTAAGCTCTTTTCAGACTCTCTAAATATGAAAAGATTCCCGAGCGCTTGTCCTTTCCAGCTCGTTAACGGATTGGAAACGATATCTCTCTTGTATTATTTTATGCTTTTTCGAGCTTGAGGGATTAATTTACGAAAAAGAACTTGTGGAGTTTTCTTTTTGTTCCTTTTCAAACTCTCTAAACATGAAAAGGACCGAGTTATCTTTATCGTTAAACTCATTAAAACATCAAATAGTGACAAACTTGTCCATCTAGACAAGACCGAGTTTCACCTTTGCTAGACTCGTTAAAACATCAAATAGTGGTGGATTCGCCCGAAGGGTGAAATTATACAACAAGGATATGTTATCCTCCTCAAGCTTGATAAAAATAAAAAGGTACTGGTTAGCAATGACTGGGGAAAATGGGAAAAGGGGAAAACCACTTTATGGAAGCAGGTCACTCTTGAACATGACACTTTCACTCCCTTACCGTGACTATTTGGGTTGGGTTATTAGCTTGATGGTTATCACACCATTGGTCTATCATATCGTCCATCACTTTGTTTTGGGTCAATGCTACCAATTAACTTTAGTGTCACTGACATGTTCAAGAGAAGTCATTCAGTCAAAATTCATCTTTTGCAATACCATAAACCTTCATTTTCATGACCGCCATTCTTGAACCTTGTGTCCTTAGTCAAATTCCATCTCTAAAATCAGTACACTCGTTTCATGTCATTGATATGGGATACATCAAGGCCCTCCTGCAACGAGTCGCTTCTTGTCGACATCAACACACTATCCAAGAAGTTTACTTAGAAACACCCATTCAGTGGCTTGAGTCTTGCATGCATCAATGGAAGGTTTCTCACTTTTGGCGATAGGCATACATCAATGGCCTTCAACTGAAAGACGTTTTATGGTGTTTGACATCAAATAATCCATTCACACCATGCAAAATGTACTACAATACCTTGAGGATCATTATCATTATCGGTGATTTCTCTCACATCTGTTAACGACATACATCATTGGCTGGTAATCATGTGGTGTCTTCCCATGTTCGACTTCAGATCACATATTCACATGGTTGGACTAGTACTTGAGCAAACGGTTGAACGAGATTGAAGACCCCAGATCTAGTTTCATCCATCTGGGCTGCGATATCAGGAGTACTAAATCATATGTACAATGGCTTTACATTAATAGTCATTCTAATCATGGGTCTATATCTTTAGACAACTTTTTATGTACATGTAATGAAAGTTTATAAGTTGAGCATGGGTATGCTTTCTGTTATGAAACCAGCTCAAGAAAAGATAGAAAAGATAGATCAACGCCTTAGAATTCAACCTCTTCTAGGGGGCAACCTCCTTTACATTACATAAATGAACAATTCTTGGATGATTCAAATGACAAAACCTCCTTTCTATATATAAGAGTCTAAGGAGTCACAATATAATCCAGCCGACCTAACAATAATAATATAAAGCCACAAAAATAACAATAGAGGGATTCTATGGGCACATTAATAACAATATGGGGGCAATGGGGGCACAACAATATAAATAAGGGGTATAACTACAATAGTAATGGGGTAATCACTAGTAGTATAGGGACCCAACATGCCCCTCTCCTTCAAAAAAAGTGTTGTCCTCAACGCTTGAGTAGTTCTGGATACTTCTGCATAAAATTCTCATCCTCCCATGTGGAATCTTCAGCGGATAAGTTCTTCCACTTGATAAGGTACTCTGAAATTGATCGATTTCATAGCTGTCGAGTTCTTGTTTCTATAACTTCTTCCGGTTCCAATATAATTTTTCCTTCCTCGTCAAGTTCTGGCAATATTGTTTGAACTGGGAGCTTGTCACCTATAACCTTCTTTAAGCATGAAACATGGAAAACTGGGTGCAATCGAGAAGCTGCAGGAAGCTCCAATTTGTATGCCATAGTACCAATCTTTTGCAACACCTTGTACGGACCATAATACTTTGGTGATAATTTATTATCCTTCTTAGCTTGCTTGAGGGACATTTGCTTATATGGTTGTAGCCGTAGGAATACCCAATCACCTACATCAAAACTTCTTTCACTGCGATGTTGATCTGCTTGTTGTTTCATTCTATTCTGTGCCAACACGAGGTTATCCTTTAAGAGTTGGAGGACTTGTTGTTGATGTTCGATGTGATGTTCCACTGCCTGAACCTTAGAATTTTCTCTTAAATATGATGTGATGGATGGTGGTTGATACCCATAAAGTGCCATAAATTGGGTCATTTTTGTTGCTGTATGAAAGGAAGTGTTATACCACCATTCATCCAAAGGCAACCATTTGACCCATTGTGTCTGTTTATCAGATACAAAGCAACGAAGATATCCTTCCAAACATTTGTTTACTATCTCAGTTTGCCCATCAGATTGAGGATGATAATATGAGCTATGAGCTAACTGAGTACCAAGACAAGAAAATAATTCTGTCCAAAAATTTCCAGTGAAAATGGGATCTCTGTCACTTACAATAATCTTTGGGTTTCCATGTAGCTTTTGAATTGTTTCCATAAATGCAGTAGAAACTGTACGGGCTTTAATTGGATGTGATAATGCACAAAAGTGTGCATACTTGGTAAGTCTGTCAACTACCACCATGATGACACTCTTTCCCTCAGACTTGGGTAAACCTGTGATAAAATCCATTGATACCTCCTCCCAACGTTGGCTTGGAATGGATAAAGGTTGTAATAGACCCGGTGTCTTAATTGTTTCAACTTTATTTTGTTGGCAAACCAAACATTCTGCCACAAACTTTTGAATATCTGATTTAAGGCCATCCCAAAAAAATTCCTTCTTAACCCTGTGGTAAGTTTTTAAAAATCCTGAGTGCCCTCCTAAGGGAGAAGTGTGCAATTCCATAAGAATCTTTTGTTTTAGCTGGGAATTCTTACAGAGGTATAAGCGATCTTTGTACCATAACAAATCATTTTTCCAGCTAAATGTATCAGACATACTGGAATCTTGTTGTAGCTTTCGAATAAGTGCCCACACTTCTTCGTCATTCTTCCATTCCTCCCTTGCTTCATTTATCCAATCTGGTTGGATGATAGAAATAGCGCACAACAATGCTTCCACATCCTCATCCTTCCTTGAGAGTGCATCTGCCACCACATTTTTCTTCCCTTTTTTGTAGATGATTTCAAAGTCATAACCCAACATCTTTGTGACCCACTTTTGTTGCTCTTTAGAGGATAATCTTTGTTCTAAAAAGTATTTAAGGCTATCATGATCTGTTTTTACCTTGAAGTGTCTTCCCATTAGGTAGGGTCACCATTTCTTAAGTGCATGGAGTATTGCCAACATTTCCTTCTCATAAATAGCTTTGCTTAGAAACTTTCCCTTGATTGGACGACTTTCAAAAGCAATGGGTCTTTCATCTTGCATTAGAACAGCACCAATTCCATTTCCTGAAGCATCACATTCCACAATAAAGGTTTTTGTGAAGTCCGGTGTAGCTAAGACCGGTGCTTGGCACATTGCCTCTTTAAGATTTTCAAAGGCCTTTGTTACTTCCGGAGTCCATGAAAATGCATATTTCTTCAATAATGTCGTTACAGGTGCCGCTATTCTCCCATAATTCTTAACAAACTTGCGATAATACCCTGTCAACCCAAGAAATCCGCGCAAATGCTTTATGGATGTGGGGATTTTCCATTCCTTAATGGCTTTAATTTTGGTAGGGTCTACCTTAACTCCTTCATGAGATACAATATGACCCAAATATTCCACCTCCTGGACTCCAAAGAAACATTTGGATCTTTTGGCATATAATTGTTTCTCCTCCAATAGTTGTAGCACCTTGTCAACATGTTCAACATGATCCTTCCAAGACTTGCTGTAGATAAGTATATCATCAAAAAATACTAACACAAATTTTCTAAGGAATGGTTTGAAAATTGAATTCATCAAACCTTGAAATGTTGAAGGTGCATTGGTAAGGCCAAAAGGCATGACCAAAAATTCATAATGACCCTCATGAGTTCTAAATGCCGTTTTCGGAATGTCTTCAATCTTCATTCTGATTTGATGATATCCTGAACGAAGATCCAACTTGGTGAAGTAAATTGATCCATGCAATTCATCCAGTAATTCATCAATGACAGGAATGGGGAACTTATCTTTAATAGTGAGCTTGTTGAGCTCCCTATAATCCGGACACATGCGCCATGATCCATCCTTCTTGTGCACCAATACTACTGGAGCAGAGAAAGAACTTTGACTCGGTTGAATTATACCAGCCTCTAGCATTTCTGCAACCATACGTTCAATTTCACTTTTTTGGACATAGGGATATCTGTACGGCCTGATGTTTGGAGGAACACTTCCTGGAATCAGATGAATAGCATGATCATGATCACGCATAGGTGGGAGACCTTTGGGAGTCTCAAATACCTTAGAATGATTGTCCAGGACTTTTTGGAGATCTGGAGAAATAGATGATTCTAATGTGGAAACATCTCGTGAACATAATTGTGCAATTACACCCCTTTGCTCCTTTTTTAGAAGCTTTGTCATACCATTAGAGCTGATTATCTTTCCTGGTTTCCCTGCAATACCCCTTAATTCAACTTCCTTTCCTTCCGTAGAAAATTTGATGAAAAGTTCTTGAAAATTAAAAGCTATTGTACCCAAGGATTGTAGCCATTGGACTCCTAGTACAACATCAACACCTCCCATTGGAATGGAAAGCATTGGGCTAGTCAATACATATTCTCCCATGGATAGCTTGATATTATGGCACTTTCCAGAGCAATTTATTGTTCCTCCATTTGCAATCATCACTTGACACTCTGGTGCTGGATATAGGAAGCAATTCAATTCTTTTGCTACCCTACAATGAATAAAATTGTGGGTGCTTCCTGAATCAATCAACACTATCACCTTTTTCTTCTTGATTTGTCCTTCTATCTTGATGGTTTGAGGAGTGGTAATTCCTGCCAATGCATTACAAGATATGGTCGGATTTATTTGTTCTTCATCTAGGCTTTGTTCCTGGAGCATATCCTGTTCTTTTGACCTTTCTTGCTCCTTTTCTTCTTCCTCTTCACAATCTATGTAGAATAATTTCTTCTCAGCACACTTATGACCTTTAGTGTATTTGCTATCACAACTATAACAAAGCCCTTTTGCTCTTTTTTCTTCCAATTGTTGTGGTGTCAACCTTATAGGTTGTGGAAGACTAGGGGCAACTGCACTTCCGTCTTTATAGTTGTGAGTGGTATGCTTCCTGGTTGCCATAATTTTGCTTTCCATTTTTCTTGCTAACCTGAATGCCTTCTCTAATGAATCAGGTTCCCAAAGTCGAACATCATGTTGGATATTATCCTTTAAAGACCCTATGAACACATCAATCCTATGCTGCTATGGAATATCTTTTACCCTTATGTTCAATTTTTGGAACTCCTCAATGTGCTCCATTATTGAACCCTTTTGTTTGAGACTTATCAATTGGCTAAAAAAAGTGTTGCTTTTTGTATCCTCATAATGTGCTATCAATTCTTTCGTAAAAATTGCCCAAGTGATAAATTGTTTACGAGAGCAAAGCCATTGATACCATACAAACTGATTTGGTTCCAAATATAAAGTTGCCATACGTACCTTTGTGTGTTTTGCACATTATTAAGATCGAAGAACTGCTCCATCTGTAATATCCATGTGGCGGGATCCTTGCCATCAAACTTCTTCATATCGATTTTTGGAATATGGTGGGTCTTCGATCCAACATTAGAGTCTATGGAATCATGATTAACATTTCTTTTGTTCACATCATGAGTTTCCTTTACAACCTTTTCACCATTAGTAAGTATTTCTTGTAGAAAATTTGTCAAATCTGTCTTCAAATCTGCCATGTCTGTCTTCAAATCTGTACTCAAATTTGTCTTCAGATCATCCATATTAGCTTCGATGCCCTTTATCTTAGATTCCACGCCATTTATCTTAGCATCTGTTAGCTTTTGTGAGCGTGACATTTGTTGCACTTGTTCTTGTAATTTTGATATATCATGTAGCATTTCTTCCTCTTCTTCATGAGTCATGCTAGAGCTTTCAGGTTCCTTACTAGGTGTTTGCATTTTCTTTCCTCGGGGCATCAGTTACCGATAATAATGCTTTACTATGCCCTTTGAATTCCTTCAAACCAAGCTTATGCAAAAATTAAAAAAAAAAACTACACACCTTTTTTTTTACTTTGTAGAAGCCTGATATTGAATCTGATGTATCTCTGTAATTTCGAATCATCCAGTTCTGAAATTGTGATCTGTAGTAGCCTTCTATGTCCTCTTTCCAATTCCACTAGTCTGATCCAAATTGGATTCTCCAAGAAAGAGTTATGCACAATCTCCCGCAGTGACTTGATTATAGACTAGTTCAGTAGAGCGAACTTGTATGAAGTTCCACGTGTCACTGTTTCAACCTTTGACTCTAAAAAATATATAAAAGAAAACTACAGTCCGTCCTCTTTCTGGACCTTCTTACGAAATTTCAATCTGATGCTCAGAAAGAAAGTTATGACGATTTTCCCCAGGTCACCTGTTTTGAGTGTAATTCAGGAGTCTGCAAAAAGACCAACTTCCTCAGATCATATCTCCGAAACTATCACGCGAAAAGCTAGAAAATTCGGACCCAAGGTTCAGCGCGATTACTTCTCAAATGGGTCTTTTTTGCAACTTCTGAAACGTCACAGAAAAAAAGTTATAGCGAAAATGCAACGATGACCTGTTTGGAGCAGCGAAACCCTAGAATCCAAAGCTCTGATACCAAATGTTATGAAACCAACTCAAGAAAAGATAGAAAAGATAGATCAACGCCTTAAAATTCAGCCTCTTCAAGGGGGCAACCTCCTTTACATTACATAAATGAACGATTCTTGGATGATTCAAATGACAAAACCTCCTTTCTATATATAGGAGTCTAAGGAGTCACAATATAATCCAGCCGACCTAACAATAATAATATAAAGCCACAAAAATAACAATAGAGGGATTCTATGGACACATTAATAACAATATGGGGGAAATGGGGGCACAACAATATAAATAAGGGGTATAACTACAATAGTAATGGGGTAATCACTAGTATTATAGGGACCCAACACCTTCCCTCAGCAATTCATGAAAAATCAAATATCATGATATATGTATTGTAATTGATGTAGGTGACCTTCCACTTTGATACCTCCTCATCACATCGTAAATCATTTCATTTGACATTGGCATTTTTCCGAATTCATGCTTTAGGGGGTGGCTGTTACAAATCCGTTTGGGCACATCAAATCCCAACATTCATATCAGTGTTTTAGGGCTCATCAAACCCTAATTTCAATTGCTTCATGCCGTAAACAAGTCACCCCTTTGAATGCCTCCTTCCCAGATAGTTTCATGACTTGAATACATCTAGAAATAGCCTCTAGAGGGACCAGCGCAGGTAAGCCCTTATGAAGGTGCACTGCAGAGTAGTTAAGTCCATTGCCAGGGTGCTTTGCAGATCACTTAGGCTTCCTTTCACCTATGCTGGGCGAGAATGAGTGAAATTCACATAGGGTTTGGGGAATATTATTATCTTTTGGAGTCATCTAAAAGTTTCCCTCACTTATCAACTCCTATGAGCTCGAAAGTGGATGAGGAATGAGTTAAGGTGCATCCTATCCTCTCATCCCTTCCTCCATGGAACAAATTCTATGTATGGAAGGCCATTTAATGCCACCATTAATGACAAAACCTCCTTCATCTTCCTATAAATTGATCAGGGGCTGGATTATGTTGAATTGTAAGGAGATAATGCTGCTATGAGATTTGGCTTTGAAGTAAGTATTGTGATGCTACAAGTTTATCATGCTTTTGATGTGATGTGGATGGGATCCTAGTTGGAGGAATGGTTTTGAATCAAACACCAATGGTTGTAATTCCTTCTTCTATCTAATAAAGTGTTTGAACCTTTTTCCCATATGTTTGTATTGTTTTATAATGCTTATGTGTGTGAATTGTATCTAATTCCTTTCACTTATATTCAATAGATTGTATGCTTTGATCGGTTTTTTGTCTATTGTTGTGTTTACAAGGTACTTCTCAAGTGGATTAAGTACAAGAAGGAGTGACGGAACTGATACAAGGGAGACGAGAGGAAAGAGGAACTACAGGTAGGCCTTCTATCTTCTCATCTTATCTATTGATTATAGGAAAATTCTAAAACACTTTAAACTGTTGTTCTAGATACAACTAGTTATCTAGGGAATTAGTATTTATTCGTAGATAATAAATTATCCAAAACACTGAGGAAGCCTTAGTTATTTTGTTGTGAGTCCCACATTCATGCTTGGAATATGGCATGGGGGTGATTGGCTAAAATAAATATTTGGTTCAACCCAGTCTATGGTCGGGTAGTACGTGGAAGTCACTGACTTGGTTGGATTTGCATATGTTAATAAGAGATATTTTCCTCTTGTATTTCATGAGTATTTAAACTTGCTATTGCGTGGCTTTGATGGTTATTCTAACATTGTTATTATTTTTGTTATATGATGGTTATAAGCATGGTCTTATGATAGACTTTAGTTATGGATCTCATCATTTTTTGATTGGAAAATGAATGGTTAATGGATGCATGACCTAATAGATGTTATTGAAGCTATTATGAGAGGGAATTATACATTCTTGATGATTCTCAGATAAGTATTAGACCCCTATGTTCAGATATGCATTTAAGATCTGTAGATCTCATGTTCACTATGTGTTGACGGAATCCCTATCATGGTTAGGCCTTTTTAGGTCAATTTGTTGTCTAGGTTTTACATTAATTTATTTTCCCTTGGGTCATTCATCATTATGGAAAGTTATATCAAGTGTTGGGCAGAGGTATGGATCCTAGCCCTAAAAAGGTGGCTCAGATCTCAGGGTCACATTCACAAAACTAGGTTATTTAGGTTGCAGTCATTGGGAGGCAAGGTTATCTATGCGATTGGAGGCATAGATTCATTGGATTTCCTTGTTATGTAAGTGAATAGGAATCCAGGTCAAAGAAAAAGAAGTCTAGCTCAGTGTCTAGGTTCCTTGAGTGGTTGTTTAGCTTTTTTGTGTCCTATAGCTCCTGAGGGAGGCCAATAAAGTTTTGGTTGGACGATTCCACTTCCTTAACTATCCCTAGGAGGTTGAATCATATAATAGTAAATCTTCATCACATATTTACCCTGATGGACCAGTGAACATGGCTAAGTGTGGGAGGAGGGTGTTATAGGTGTAGTGTTTGTAAGCCCCTAAATTATACAGGGGATACAATCCTTATGTGTAAATCCAACTAGTACTAGCCAATCAAGGATGGGAAGTCCTATGTCATCAACAAACACAAAGGTTTATCAGTAATCATTGACCAAGATAATAAAGTTGATTAGTTAAAGTAACAATTACATGTTTTTTTCATTAAGAGAGAATAAACTAGGTGATGGATCGATAAGGGAAAATGCATCTTTCGAGGAATTTACTAAAGATAAAAAACAATAGTTGGAGGAGTTTATACAAGGATACATAGATTCATGTTCTAGGGGCCTAAAGGGATACCACCTAAGAGGGAAGTGGAGCCTGAGATATAGTTGTTTCCTGACTCCTTAATACCAAACATTATGTTGCATAAAATTGTCTATTTTAAAATAAAATGAAGTGAAAAGGTAGTTGGAATAATTGTTGGAGTAGGCAATGATTTAAACAAGTATCTCACCCTATGGGTTGTTAGGATATTCTGACACATAGAAAATAGTTAAGTATAACTTGGTCTAGTATAGAGTTAGGTAAAGTGTGTTTCTTTACTATGTACATTTTGTAACTTACAATCCGACGGTCACAATATGTAGTGATCTGACGGTTCATTCTCTCCTCGGTATTATCGACACTTGATCCGTGGCTTAACACCCGATTGGTCCATGATCTCTATTTAAAGAGCATGGAGGGTCATTTTTAGGTTAACCATTCATGAGATAAGCTTATGTAAATTCTCATTCTTTTATTAATAAATTGCCTGAAGTGGCCGCGTTGGCTCAGGCTGTGGACTGTTTCCCTTTTTGAGGGTTTTAACCACGTCAAAAGTACTGGTGTATTGATCTGTGATTTGTTTGTGAGCAGTGTCCTTTGGTTTTCTATCTGAGGAACTTACCCTGTAAATTCCTACATGGTATCAGAGGTATTTGAGGGCCGCGTCCGTTGGTGATCCAAATCTGAAGCCAATAGAACCGCATCCGACTACCGTTTCCTAGATCTACTATTTTTGACTTCTTTCAGGCCGAGAGGACTGCTCTGTTGTGTTGAGAGCATCTGTTCCAGTGAGGAACCCCTTTCGTTTCATGCGAAAAGGTTTCCGATAGCCCTAGCTACGTCATTTTTAAGATCTGGAGGTATACAGTGTTTATTTGTAGTTTACAGTTATTTTATCTCTGTTTATTTCGGTTTCGGTTTATTTAGCCTTTTTTATTACCAGATATATACCTTTCATTTCCGCGTATGCTCTTTGCCCCACGACTCTGTGCGATCTGGGCAAATCAGAAACAGAAAGGAAGGATTTTTCTCATGCGTATGCTCTTTTCCGTTGCGCCTTAGTGTGATCTCGGAAAATCAGAAACATTGAGGAAAATATTTAGTTTCCAGCTAAAGCTAACTTCGAGCCGCAAGGTTCGTTTTTTTGTATATCCGTGTTGGGTTTTGTGTTTTTTTTTTTGTAGGGAAAAAGAGCTTTCTCAAAGCAAGCACACAACCCAAAGCTTCAACCCCCCCTCTCTCTCTCTCTTTCAAACTTTTTGTATAGCTCACTTGGTCCAAAGCTAATTTATGAGAGTAGAGGTCTTGAGTTCAAGTCTCCTTTTTGTGGGGGCAGATTTTTCATTTCTGCACATTCCCGCACTTCGTTGGCATCTTCATCAAATTTTCTTCAAAAAGCCATAACTTCTTCATCCGGAAGCCGTTTTCAGAACCATTTTTTTGAAACAGCCTAATTTTTCGAGATCTTTCCATTGGAACACTTAGTTTCAGAATCTATAGCTTCATTTTCTGTTAAAATGGAAAGTCCATGCCAAGTTATTCTTGACAACACCAACTACTTCTAATGGTGGTCCTACATTGTGGATTTACTTAGAAGTAAAGGTCTTTACAGAATATCCTCAGGCCAAGAGACCAAACCAAAAGATGAAGATAAGGCAGCTAAATGGGAAAATAGGCAAGACCAAGCACATGGGTTGATAGGGATGTCTATCTCTCCAGATCTTAGATTCCATATTGCATAACTTGATGCTCCTAATGAAGCAATGAAACAGATTACTAAAGTCTTTGGAATTAAAAATGAACTTAGAGCCCATCAACTTGAAAATGGGTTGCTTACATTGGACCCCAATAATTTTTCTTGCATTGAAGATTTTTTGTCCAAGTTCAAGACCCTTAGACTTCTCTTGGAAGGTGTTAAGGTTAAGAAAGAAGATAGTAACCTTATCTATTCCATTCTTACTAAGTTGGGACCAGCCTACTCTGTGTTTGTTTCCACCTTCCATTCTACAAGAGAAGCCTTCATTTCTCAAGGACAAGATTACAAGTCCCCTTCCTTTGATTCTTTTTGTGATTCTTTAATAAGAGAACAAGAAAATCTCTTACACCTTGGTCTTCTTAATCTTGGAAACTCTTCTAAGAAAGCGTTAGCCACCCAGCAGCAACCAAATCGAAGGAATCCTAAGAAGTTGTATCCTAAAAGGAATGGTCCTAAACCAAACAAGGGTCCTAAGCAATCTCAGCCTCAAAATGAAAAATCATTTCAACAAAATGATAAGACAAATAAAAACAAAGGGAAGAAGAATGATAGACATTGCAACTTTTGTAATCGAGATGGCCACTTAGAATCCAAAAGCTTTAAGAAGATGGAAGCCTTGGAAGCAGCAATGAAGAAGCATAACATCCATTTGGAGCACTCTTCAACTTCAACTTCATCTTCAGGAATGGCACTTTCTGCATGTGGTTGTCAAGCATCTCAGTCTGGCTATGCACTAAATGTATCTTCTTCTTCTCATTCTCATGAGTGGCTCATTGATTCTAGAGCTTCTTATCACATGGCCAAAAACAAAGCCATGTTTTCTTCTTTAAATGATTGTAACACCAAAAATATATATGTTGGTGATGATAGATCTCTTAGTGTTGTAGGGACTGGAACTGTTCATCTAGACAATGGTCAGTTTAATGATGTATTATGTGTTCCAACCTTATCCTGCAACCTTCTATCTGTATATCAGATAACTCATTCAGGTGAAGGTAAAATTGTTGAATTTTCACCTCATGATGTTGTAATTAAGGACCTAAGAGATCCTAGACAGATTTTAGCTACTGGCATTGCTGATGATTCTACAAGGTTGTATAATTTTCACAACTTTGGGTCATCAAATCTTCCCTCAGTATTTGTTGCTCATAATGATGAAGTGAGCAAACTTTGGCATGAGCGATTTGGTCACTTAAACTATCGCTCTCTTCAGAATCTATGTAAAGAAAATATGGTGACAGGTCTTCCCATGGTATCTTGCAGAGATGGTGTTTGTTCCGGATGTGTACTCGGAAAACATCATCGGGACAGTTTTGAAAAACGTGCCTCTTGGCATGCCTCAACCCCTTTACAGCTTGTGCATAGTGATTTATGTGGTCCACTTCCAGTTGTTTCATTCTCTGGCTACAAGTATTTCTTAACTTTCATTGATGATTTCTCCAGACGCACTTGGGTATACTTCTTAAAACTCAAGAGTGAAGTATTTAACATGTTCTTGGCCTTTAAGGCCTTTGTTGAAAAACAATCTGGACATCAAATCCTTAAGCTAAGATCTAGTAATGGCGGAGAATATGTTAACAACAAATTCATCAACTTTTGCATTGAGAATGGAATTCAAATGCAACATACTGTTCCATATACTCCACAACAAAATGGTGTAGCTGAAAGGAAGAATCACACCTTAAAGGAAATGGCTAATTGTATGCTTCAATCTAAAGGACTTAGTCTTAATTATTGGGCAGAAGCAATTAACTGTGCAAATTACATAATAAATCGCACTCCTACTAAGGTTTTAAAGAATATCACTCTGGAAGAAGCATGGAGCTCAATCAAACCAGATGTAAGTCACTTTCGTGTTTTTGGAAGTGAAGCATGGGCCCATATTCCAGATGAGAAACATAAAGCTTTAGAACCTAAGAGTGAAAAATGTATTTTTGTTGGATATTCTGAAGATGTCAAAGGATATAGACTTATTCCACTTAAGTCCAAAAATGTTATCATTAGAAGAGATGTAAAGTTTGCTGAAAATATATCGGCCTACGAGCCTAGTTCGGTAGATATGCCACCTCTCCCTATCTTTTCTACTTTTGAAATTATTTCTTCTTCAGATGATGAAAGCGAGGATGAAAATCCTCCCCCACCTTCTCAGGATCCTCCTTCAGCTCCCCAGCTTCCAAAATGGGTCCGTGCTACTTGGGTTGCAACAGGTGATCTTGCCGGTGATCCTACAGATCACCGACGTACACGTTCTCAGTTTGATAGAGCCTCTTCTTTACTGGCTCAAGCTTCAGTGAATTATGATCCTGACATCTTTGCAGAAGCTTCAGGCCATCCAGATTGGGAAGCATCTATGAATGAAGAATATCATTCATTATTGGCAAATGATACATGGGATCTTGTTCCTCTACCAAAGGGACGAAAACTTGTTAGATGCAAATGGGTTTACAGAACCAAGTATGGACCAGATGGGAAAGTTGATAAACATAAAGCTTGTCTTGTTGCTAAGGGTTTTTCACAAGTTGAAGGCATTGACTACACTGAAACCTTCTCCCCTGTTGCCAAAATGAACTCTATCCGCCTTGTTCTTTCCCTTGCTGCCTCTTTCAAATGGGAAGTCCATCAGATGGATGTTAAATCCGCCTTTTGCATGGGGACTTGCATGAAGAAATCTATATGGAACAACCTATTGGCTTTATACAAACAGACTCCAGCCTTGTATGTCGGCTTAAGAAATCCCTTTATGGTCTCAAGTAAGCTCCTTGAGCTTGGTATGCCAAAATGGATAACTTTCTTTTAGAAAATGGCTTTTCTAGGTGTCATTCTGACAATACTGTCTACACCAAGAAAGTGGGCAAGTCTCTTATCATTCTTGTTCTTTATGTTGATGCTCTTATCCTAATTGGTAGTGATCCCAACCTTATAAACCATGTGAAGACTAGCCTTAAAAGGAAGTTTGAAATGACAGACTTAGGACACTTACATTATTTTCTTGGTCTTCAAGTCTTGCAATCCAAGGAAGGTATTTCCCTTTCCCAGTCCAAGTATGCCTGTGATATTCTACGCCATTTTCACATGGAAGACTGTAAGCCAGCCCCTTCTCCCTTCCTACATGGGTCACTAATCATCATTATACCTAAGATGGATGGGACTTGGTATATGTCTATTGACTACAGGGCATTGAAAAATATTACACTCAATAAAAAATATCCTCTTCCTAGGTTCAATGATTTGTTAAACCAATTGTAGCATGTCAAGTACTTCACTAAGTTGTATCTCAAATTGGGATACCACTAGGTATGTCAAAAAGTAATACACCTAGAATATCACCTTTAACACAAGACAAGGTTTTTATGAATAGTTGGTCATGTCATTTGGTTTATGTAATACACCAAATTCAATATGTGTTCGGTAAATGATGCATTACACCCATATTTAGATTCATTTGTTATATTATATTTGGATGATGTATTGTTTTATATCTCTGCTTGGTAGGATCACATCTCACATCTTATGTAGGTGTTAGAGACTCTAAAAAAATAATTGCTACTAGTTAACCTCAAGAAGTGTGAGTTTTCTTAGCAATAATTGGTGTATTTGGGGTATGTGATTAGTGGAAGGGAACTCAAGATATATCTCACAAATATGGAGGCCATCATGAAATAGATAGATCCTATAATGTCATATAAGTTAGTATCTTTGTTGGGGTAGAACAACATCTATAGAATTTCATATCATCCGTTTCAGTGATAGTTGCACCACTCCATAACATAACAACAAGTAGTGAGAGTTTCTAATGGGGAAAGAATCAGTGGAAGTCTTTTGATGAGATGAAACAATATATTAGTCAAACACTAACTCTCACATTGTTAAATATGTAAAATTCACTTGAATTCGAGATAGATGTGAGTAGCTATGCCATGAAAATAGTCGTAATGTAAGTAGGTAAGATGTTATGATATGATTTGTAAATTTTTCTTTGGGGAGTCTTAAACTTCCCTACCTACGATAAGAAAATATATTCCCTAGTGAAATTTGGTAAGAAGTGGAAACATTATTTGATTGGAAAGGAGACCATGTCCACAAAAGTCATCAATCACAACAATATTTGCAGGCCTAGAGTAAGCTTCAGATATGTAGATATTACAAGTGGATAAAACTTTTATAGTAATTTGAGCATCACTAATAGGTTTGTATACATGTTATCAAGGACACCCACATCTAAGATTACAACTTTGGGAACTTTGATGCCCATGGAACCTTTTTCCCATAATGCATATAAGGAGGTATACATAGAATATGAGGACTTAAAGGGGTGTTTCAACAGATATAGGGATAAATTCAAGTAGAATAAATCAATATTAAGGTTATTTATCATATCTATAATGGGTTACTCTACAAGCTAGATAAGCTTCATATTCCTAAAGGTGAAAGATTTCAACTTATCAAGGAGGCTCATGCCTCAAAGGTTGTAGGAAATTTTGGTGTTGTGAAGGCAATTGCTTACTCATATAGGTATGTGTAATGGACCAAAATGCAAGAATATCTAGCACAATAAATTAGAGGATATATACTTTTTTGCACTAGGAAACTTAGTGATATAGAGCAAGTTCTATACCATCTGCCACTTGTACCCACATGACCATGGGAAAGAATTTCCATGGATTTTGTGGGTGGTTTACCAACAAATCATAAGGTATATGATTATATATTTATGGTAATTCACAAATTCAACAAGATGTGAATTATTTATATTCCCTATAGAAGTTCCTTCAATGAATAGGAAAATATAAAACATGTTCTTTGAATAAGTCTTGGTGCAAATTTGGGATAACAAGGAGGATCATCATAGGCAATGAGAATAAGTTTCCCAATGATTTTTGGACCACAGTTTGGGAGAATATAGACACCACATTGAAGATATCTACAACATTACATCCACAGGCATGTGAGTAGATAAAATTAAGCAACATGACTTTGGTGCAAGTTTTGAAAGGTTATAACCAAAAGCACCCAAATACCTTAGATGAAAATCTAAACTATATTCAACATTCTTGTAATATAAAAATCCATAATTCTACTAGTAAGTCCCCTTTTAGAACTTTTTTTAGGTATATTCTTCCTTCACCCTTGGATCTTGTATACGACAAGTAAGAGTAAGGGAATACATTATAGGATAAGCATAGAGAGTAGAGAAGTTTTTTGAAAATAGTAGGTATATCAATTTCCAAGTATAGGAGATATTGAAGAAATCACAGGAAAAGTATAAGGTTGTACATGATAAACACATAAGCAAGAAGACATTCAAAGTGGGAGATAGATTATGGTTACAACTAAACAAGGAAATACTCTAGGGTACTAGTAAGAATATCAAGGTTGTTGAAATGTGGCAACAAGAATATTCCAATTTAATTTGTCCTTGAATTGAATTGTTAATTAAAATCGAATTTAGTCTTATCAGCTACTTGGAAATAATTAATTAAGTTATTTTGACTTAATTAGTTGGAGAAATTCAAGTTATAAGTCTTTTTGAAGTCATGCAAGAGTTATCCCTTAAATTAAGGAGATAAGATTGAGTTATATTTGAGTTGTAATTAGTTAACTCAGTTTACTAAGTTAAGTCTAGTTAAATTAGTTCCAAACTGTTTGAGGAAATAATAAAGAGTTAATGTAAGTTTTAGCCCTGTACAGAAATTACCTACATACGAATTCTAAAACATAGAGAATAAACAATGCGAGAGCATAACACATAAAACACATATACACAAATATTTTCCCATGGATCCCAAAACTGGGACTACCAGCTTGATTTTTCATTATTTTCCTTTCAATGTTACAATACATCTTTATACATGCCGAAGCATCCAATACCATGGACCAAAAACCACTGCATCCAAAACCATGGAATGAAAACCATCACGTCCAAAACCATGTGTGAAAATCATGCACAAAACCATAGGTAGGTCTACCCAACCTAACATAGGGTCCATAAAACAAAATTTTCCAGGGTGCTGCCCTGAACCCCATAGAGTGGGGTTACCTACACCCTTCAAACCCCCTGCTATGCAATCGCCGCAACAAAGGGAGGGCTCTGCCCCCCTTCTAACCACCTGGTTAACTACGTAGGCTAGTTGTGGAAAGAATATAAGACAACCCAACATCTCCCATTTGTTGTTTTCTTTCCACAGGGGGCCACAAGAGAGCTTAGTCATTTATCCAACCCTCCAATGCCCATTATTTCTCTACACCAAGATAACTTCTCAGAGCTCACAGATTTTGTCAATGCATCTACAGTATTCTTCAAAGTGTCCACCTTTACTAGCAACACCTTTTTGTCTTCTATAATATCCCTCACAAAGTGATACTGAACATCATTGTGCTTTATCTTTGAATGATATGCAGGGTTCTTTGCCAAGAAAATTGCACTTTGG
Source organism: Pinus tabuliformis (assembly GCA_031772625.1). Classification (NCBI taxonomy): domain Eukaryota; kingdom Viridiplantae; phylum Streptophyta; class Pinopsida; order Pinales; family Pinaceae; genus Pinus; species Pinus tabuliformis. Next base: position 1,148,662,105 of record CM062819.1, on the reverse strand, counting down.
CTGTCACAGTCTATCCTTATAGCTCCTAGTACTAACCCCATACTTGAACACAATCTCTGCAACCAAACTGCTTCCTTGCTTGCATGAGTGGCTGCCATGTATTCTGCCTCTGTAGTTGATAGTGCCACTACAGATTGTATCTTACTCATCCAACTGACTGCACCTCCAAATAGGTTAAACACATACCCACTTATAGATCCTTCTGATCTAGATCTCTAGCCCATTCCACATCAACAAAGCCATGAATATCCAACACTCTGTCCAATCCTAGTCTTCCTTGGTAGCACAAACCATAATCACTAGTGCCACGAAAATACCCGAAAACCCGCTTCACTGTTGTCTAGTGCTCCTTCCCTGGTTTTGACATAAACCTGCTCAATACTCCCATTGCATGTGCAATGTCTGGTCTAGTACATACCATCACATACATCAAGATACTGACTGCACTTGCATATGGAACATGGGACATGTCCTCTTCCTCTTTGTGTGCCTTGGGACACTGTTCAACAGATAACTTTACACCTACAAGAATAGGAACCTTCACCATTTTACTATCTTTCATATTAAACTTCTGCAATATTGTCTCGACATACTTCCTATGGTTTAACCAGAGCTTCCTCTTTGTCCGATATCTTTTAATTTCCATGCCCAAAATATAGTGTGCAGGACCAAGATCTTTCATGTCTAATTTGGAGGACAAATGAGTCTTCAAATCCTGGATAATTTCTTTGTCATTTCCAACCAGCAACATATCATCCACATACAAGACCAGATAAATAACACGGTCACCAATTAATTTAAAATACACACAGTAATCTACTTTGCTTCTGGTGAAGCCAAGTCCCCGTATAAATGTACCAAATTTATGATACTGCATCCTTGGTGATTGTTTTAACCCATACATAGACTTCTTTAACTTGCATACCGGTTCTTTCTTACCCTTCACCGCAAAACCTTTAGGTTGCTTCATGTAGATCTCCTCTTCCAAATCCCCATGAAGAAATTTTGTCTTCACATCCAATTGTTCTACCTCAAAATCAAAAGCAACAGCAACAGATAGAAGTAATATAATAGAAGCTACCTTGGCAATAGGAGAAAAAATATCACCAAAATCAATTCCCGGCACCTAGGAATAACCTTTTGCTACCAACCGGGCTTTGTATTTCTCCACCTTTCCTTCTACATTTTTCTTCTTCTTGAACACCCATTTGCTGCCAATGGGTTTCCTTCCAGCCGACAACTCCACCAGATCCCATGCGTCATTTTTGTGCAAAGATGCCATTTCATCAACCATGGCCTCTTTCCAAAGTTTGCCATCCTCTGAATCTATTGCTTCCTTCACAGTTCTGGGATCATCATTAGTAATAGATAAAGAAAAATTTGAACAGAAAGCAGATGGACTATACCTTTCTAGTTGCCTTCTTTCTCGAACTGATCTTCTCACACCTGGAGTTTGTGGCTCTTCATATTCTAATTCCTCCTTTGCTGTAGAGTATGAATCTTCCTCCTTAAGCTCAAACTCTACCTTCTCAGGTTCCTTTGGTTGGACTTCATGTTTAAGAACATCTTTCACCTCTCTGAACACCACATCTCGGTTGTACACAACCTTCCTTGTTACTGGGTTCCAAAGCTTATAACCCTTTAAACCATCCTTATACCCAATAAAGATGCACTTTTCAGATTTACTATCCAACTTTGTTCTTTTCTCCTTTGGAACATGTACATATGCATCACATCCAAATACCCTCAGATGTGAAAGAGAGGGTTTCTTACCAGTCCATACCTCTTGTGGGGTCTTATCCTCCAATGATGATGATAGTGATCTATTGACTAGGTAACATGCAGTCTCCACCGCCTCTGCCTAGAATTATTGTCCTAACCCGACACCATTGAGTATGCTTCTTTCCCTTTCGATCAACGTATTGTTCATTCTTTTTGCAACTTCATTTTGCTGAGGTGTATATGGAGTAGTCTTCTGCCATGCTATACCACACTTCTTACAGAATTCTTCAAATTCCTTACTACAAAACTCTCCATTGTTATCTGTCCTCAACACCTTTATCTTCTTCTCTGTCTGGTTTTCCACCAGAGCCTTAAATTCTTTAAACCTATCAAAGACTTCAGATTTCTTCTTAAGGAAATATATCCATGTATTCCTTGAGAAGTCATCTATAAATGATACATAGTACATAGACTTACCCAGTGATGGAACCTTCACAGGTCCAAACACATCACTGTGCATAAGATCTAATATCTGTTTCACCCTCTTACCACCAGAGGGGAAACACACCCGATTTTGCTTCCCATATACACAATTTTCACACAAATCAAAATCCAGAGAGCTATTACTCATACCTTCTACCATACCTTTACCATGAAGTATTCGAAGGCCCTTCTCTCCAATATGTCCAAGCCTTTGATGCCACAACATGGTCTTTTCTCCAGAGGCCACTAGATTTTCTGCTCCACTTTTAGGAACCATTGAACTGTTGCACCCATCTACAACAGTGCTACCTTGCAGGTTGTACAGAGTCCCAATCCAAACTCCCCGCATCCATACCAATGCTCCCTAAACAATCTTGTAGGTATCCTTCTCAAACACTGTTTCTACACCTGCATCATCCAACTTGCTTATAGAAATCAGATTTCTACCTAATGCAGGAATATGCAGAACACCCGGAAGTGTTCTAACCCTTCCACCTTGCAAATTCAACATTACTTTTCCACGACCAATGATTCTAGCCTTCCTGTCATCCCCTAAGAAGACATCACCACCATCATAAATCTCATACTCACAGATCCACTCTCTATGGGGAGTGAAGTGAAAGGATGCACCTCAGTCAATCAACCATGCCTCATGATCTACATGTGTAATTGAAGAAGCCAAGTACATGTTGGCTTGTATGGGCCTGACCCAGGTTTGGAGGTGATTTAGCCAAGAAAATCCCAGTACTACTGGCCCTTTCGGCAATAGTCCTCGAAGCATGGACTAAGGTCTTGCCCGAAGTATTATGGGAGGGTGCTAGAACCAGGTTTTTGCACCCTTGGGATGCCTGATGGGCTTCTGGAGGTCCACGGTTGGCCTGTCACTATGCGCACTTGCGATCCCTTCGCGACCTGCGGTGCGACTTCCCGGCAACCCTACTCAGGGCGCGACCAATATAATACCCAAGTCCCTTGCTACTTAACCGATTACTTAACTTGTGTGTGTAAGATTTATGGTTATTACAACATATTCAGTAATCATATCAGGGCGCGTGATACATAAACCAATACAAACATAAAGAAGATAATGCACAACAAATTCACAGAAATAGGAATCAACTTCTCTTTTATTGATCTTAAATATCGCTTACAAACTTGACATCGCCCTGCGCACTCAGCTGCAGGGGTTCGCGCACTCGGCTGCAGACTCTACTAGGCTTCTGTGCACTCAACTGTAGAGACTCTTCCTAATACTATGACCCAATACACTTAGAATCCTACTTTAAGCTCAAACCATTCCTTCGCTACTTACTCTATCATCGACTCCCTTTATAACTTAGAGCCTCACTCTATTTATACAATCCCATGCTATGCAAACCATGGGTAGGTTGACATGACTTTACAATACATTACATTACTTTAGCGCATACAACCCTATGACTTAACCTCTACTTCGCGCCCACAATTCGCGGAGTCTTACAAAACATTTGACCAAAACTTGGGCTTTGAGCCCCAAAACCTGTTGTGGGGGGATTCCATGTTCAACAGGCCCCCAACACAGTCATCATGACTTATCCCGAGTCACTTCTACTGGTGCAACGATCTTGGCATGGAGCCCCTCCAACTGTTCCCGTACTGCCTGGAGGTCCGTAACGCACTGTTCTACTGTTTGTTGGACCTGCTGCATTCCTGCCTCTGAATCATCCGCATTTGACTCGTGTCCTTTCTTTGGTACTAGGTTCTAGTGCTTGTGTTTATAGTCCCGTGCCCTTGTCCGGCTCCTTGGGCTGCAAAGACCATGCTTCGACTGGTTAGGCAGATGGTCGCACCATCTGTGTGAGACTTCAATTCGCCTTCCAATATAGTCCATGGACACTCTTCAATTGCCCTCACGACAGCCGGCGCCGCGTGTTCTACCTTATGTAGTGCGCTCCTGTTTTTACTGTGTTTGGTAAGGTGCAGTCTCAACCATGGTAGCAGAGTCATAAATTCTTGGTGAATATCTTCTAATGCAATGGTATGACCATCCATATCTTGCCTTGTTATCCTTGGTTTATCGACGATACATGCTTGCGCGACCTCATTTTCTAGTCTTTTGATCTCAGCCTCCTTCAACATGCTTTTCTCCCTCAATTATACCCGATCTTCTTCGAGTCCGCAAAGTCTAAGGTTACTTCATCGAATGGATTCCCAAATACTTATATGGTCATCCTCCCGTAGCTGTGTGATTCCTTTGTCTCGTTCTTCGCGCGTTGTCAGAACTATGGGAGCTATTACGTGTGGATTCCTTTTGGTATTCCCTTCAAAAATTTTGGTTTCTGCTCTATTTCACACCATTGGAATCATCTCCGCGCTCAGGTTTTTGTACATGGTCCTATAGGCCCATCAAACTGCTAACACGTGCAGGTCCCAATCAGTTCGTCTCGCCTAGTGAACCTTGTTAACTACTCCGCGCACCTTATGGAATGCCTTGTCATGGAGAATTGGTAGTGTGTCACCTTTCCTGCTGCTCTGGTTTGTTCCGATTCTCGAGGCTGGGGGTGGTGTGCGCTTGTGCGAACTGTCCAGCATATGTATATACCCGTCGGGAAAGGTGGGCGCGCAAGTTGTTCCACCCCTATTGATTGGCTTTCGTTCAAAGCTGGGGTTTTCCAAAATGTAGGCGCATCATCCTTCTGCATCCGCTCTTGTCTTCAAAAGTTCCTTGATGCGTACCCCACCATCGTGTGGGTGTTGCACGCAGTGCCCACTTCAGCGCATCGAACCCCTACTGTTCTGGTACTGCACTTCCGAATTTGCTCAAAAATTCATCCACCGCTCCCTTGCCTCTGTTATCACACAACACAATGACCTGATCATCATGTTGCAGTTCAGTGTTGTTACTTCATGCAGTGGATTATGCCATCGCTCTAACTCTTCGTCTGAATCCGAAGTGCAGGAGATTTCGCGCTCCCACAAAATCCTTCCATATGCAGTCAGATTCACCCAATCCTCTCCTTGTGCAATTATCTTATAGATACAGTCGAGATCGTCATCACTATCATTGTCATGTACCGGTTCGGTGTATCGTGCTCCTTCGGCTGGATCTAGAGGTACTACTACGCATAGTGACTTTTTCTCAAAGATCATTTTGTGCTTCTTCAGATTTATGACCCCATTCATATGAGTAACCCAGTCTATTCCTAGAAGTGCGGGATAGGCATTGCTATCACCAAGAATCTCTATCACTTCAAAATCCACCTGCGCGCTCGCGCCTTCAATATCGACTGTCACCCCTTGCAACCTTCCTATGGGCAAAATATTCTGTTGGTTTGCCATTTGTAACTGAATAGGGGACCATTGTAACATGGGTCTGCCCATGCGTTCCCATGTTTGCTTTGGTAGTACATTTGCGTCTGAACCTAGATCTAAGATTACCTGATCCATTTCGTACTCGCCTATTTGCGTAGTCAACCACATCTCCCTTCCTGTGCGCAATGCATGCTTTCCAAGTTTTTGGACCATGCGTAGTTCTCCTGACCCCACGCACCTAGTGATAAGTTCCTATAGCCCTTTGACTACCTTGCTGTCACGCAGCAGTTTCATGCATGTCTCCAGAAAGGTAGTGAGCATTGAAGGATCCATCCCTGGTTCTAGTTGATAGTGAGCACTCAGCTGCAGAGCCTCTTCCTAATACTATGACCCAATACACTTAGAATCCTACTCTAAGCTCAAACCATTCCTTTGCTACTTACTCTATCATTGACTCCCTTTACAACTTAGAGCCTCACTCTATTTATACTATACCATGGTCCGTGGACCATGGGTAGGCCGAAATGACTTTACATTACATTACTTTAGGGTGAATAGGCCTATGACTTAACCTTTACTTCGCACTTCGCGCCTGCAATTCACAGTTTTACAAAACCTTTGACCAAAACTTGGGCTTTGAGCCCCAAAACCTATTGTTGGGGGATTCCATGTCCAACAGTACACATCCCCACCTTCATCTGAGGTGGTTTTCGCCTCTGCAGAAGGAGCATCATCAGATCCCTTTCCATTATCAAGAGCTTTAGATTTACAGTCCCTGCATTTCCAGCACACCACCTTTACAGGTTTTCCTGAAGATTTAGATCTCCCTCTAGATTTAGACCTCCCACTCGATGACTTATTTTTGTTTCTGTTCTGGGACCATCCTCGTACAAACAAGGCATCACCATTCTGGCTCTCCATATTTTTTCGTCTCATTTCCTCCGTCAGGAAGGATGAGACTATTTCATCAAACTGCAAGGCAGTTGCATTGCTACCTATTGCGATAACCAGACTATCCCACGAATCTGGTAGAGAACACAACAAACTAATGCACTTATATTCATCTGAAATTTTAATATCAACAGATAATAACTGACTTACCACAATATTAAATGCATTCAGATGCTCTATCACCAAGTCTCCATCTTTCATCCTCAGGTTATACAGCTTTTTCTGTAAGAACAATTTATTCACCAGAGACATAGATTGGTACAAAGTCCCTAACTTGTCCCATAAAGCCTTCACCGTAGCTTCCCCTGATACATTCAACAATACTAAATCTGAGACACATAATCATATTGTGCTCTTTACCTTCTGATCCAACTTCTTCCATCCTTCATTGGACACTCCCGTTGGTTTAGTACCTAGATCTACCTCGATCAACTGATCTTTATCCACCAACAGATCCTCCATCTTGAGTTTCCATAACTCAAAACTCTAACCATTAAATTTCTCGATATTTATCTTTCCACTGCTCGCCATCTTCTTTCACCACCTGAATCGATCCCGCAGATCTCCCATTAAACAGGGTCTACCACAGGCCCGAATGAAACCCCTCAGCAACAAAGGTGTCCCATTGAAGCCAAAATAGCTCGGATACCAAATGTAAGTTTTAACCCCGTACAGAAATTACTTGCACACGAATTCTAAAACATAGAAAATAAACAATGCGAGAGCATAACACATAAAACACATATACACAAATATTTTCCCCTGGATCCCAAAACCAGGACTACCAGCTTGATTTTTCATTATTTTCCTTTGAATGTTACAATACATATTTATACATGCTGAAGCATCCAATACCATGGACCAAAAACCACCGTCTCCAAAACCATGGATTGAAAACCATTGCGTCCAAAACCATGTGCGAAAATCATGCACAAAACCATAGGTAGGTCCGCCCAACCTAACATAGGGTCTAGACCCCATAGAGTGGGGTTACCTGCACCCCTCAAACCCCCTATGACCCCCCCCTCACTATGCAATCGGCGCAACGAAGGGAGGGCTCTGCCCCCCTTCTAACCCCCCGGTTAACTACGTGGGCTAGTCATGGAAAGAATATAACACAACCCAATAGTTAACAGTCAGTTGATGCATGCATGCACTCAACAAGTGTACTCCAGTTAACTGAAGATTACCTCATCAGAAACTCATGCATGTCTATTCTGAGAAAGACCCAGTTGAGATTAAAGTCAAGGACAATGTACTATCAGTGGCATGTGTTTTCCTATAAAGAAAACTCATGCATGCAAAAGGAATAATTCCTTGAGGATTGCGCAGTTCTGACAGTGTGTGAGATCAGGTGATCATCCACTGGGTGAATGAGTTTTACACTTGGTTGAAGGAGAATCATCCCATAGGAACATCATAAGGAAATATGAGCTTGGAGGACAGAGACGAAGGCTTGTGAGAAGCTAGGATTTCCTGTGAGAATTTGTGAGGATTGTATTGACAGCTAGCTAGCAATGAGAGCTAAGGCTTTGTTGTATTTCCACCTTGTATGATAAGACAGATAGTGGGGTTTTTAGCTGAGGCTTTCCCCAAATTATTTTCATGTGTATTGTGCATTGATTCTTCTTCTTCTGGTTATATTGTTTAACTCAATCTTTGAGCTTCCGCAAATTGATAGTAGAAGTAGGTTATTGTATTTTTCTTTGGTTATATTGCATTATCGGGTTAACCTATAGTCAGATTTTCTACATGGCCTCAAAGTGAGATTTGTAGATAATTTTGAAGAATTTATACATGGTATCGAAGCCAAGTTTATCAAAGCTGTGAACATTATAGAGATTCGAAGTTTGAATTTCGGGGTTGCGGGTGAAAATCGAATTCTTATCATACTTTAAGGTTGGCCAATGGCGTTCTATGGCTTGAGACTCAAGTATGCCTTGGAAGGTAGCTCAAATTACATAGCATGGAAAGATAGAATGGATGTTGTATTAGAAGACAATGGCTTGAAGGATTTCATTGATCAAGTAATCCCAAAGCTAGCTTCAACTAATGCACAAGAGTTGGTTGAGTGGAAGAAGTGTGTGGCGAAGGCGAGACATATTGTCGTTGAGGGAGTTCGAGACCATATTATCTCGAGTCTCCATGGGAAGGATACCCCATTTTCAATGTGGAAGACATTGAAGGACCTTTACCAGAACAGAAGCAACCAGAGGAAATTGGTGCTCAAGGATAAGCTTCAAATAATCAAGATGGAGAAGGGTGATACTATTTCCACATATACGAACAAGCTCACCACTTGTAGAGATGAGCTTAGCAGTGTGGGAATAACTACTGTCGATGATGATATGGTGAGCCTCGCTCTCCTTGGCCTTCCAAAGAGTTGGAATAGCTATCAGGACTTTGTGAATGGAAGGGAGAAATTACCGGATTTGGAACAATTGTGGTTGGATTTGATGCAGGAGGAGATCAGGAGGAGCACACGAGATGGTTCTTCATCAAAGAGGCCTTAGCGAGTAAGGCAAGGAAAGGGAAGGGGAAGGCTTCCCATTCCAAATCGAATTCTTCTCATGGAGGGAATAAGGGTAACAAGTCTAAAGTGATATGCTTTAATTATCATGATATGGGACATTATGTGACTAATTGCCCATCGAAGAAGTCCAAGAAGGGATGCTTGGAAGGATTGAAAGGTGAGGCATTAGCCTCTCAGTTCAAGGTGGACTTTACCCTCATCACATGCATGGTGTCATTGATGATAGGTTGTGTTTGGTATATTGACAGTGGAGCCTCATTCCACATGACAGGTGATAAAATTTTATTCAGTGCTTTGGAGGAGAAAGACCTCAAGATGCACATAGAGATGGGTGACGACAGAAGGTATAGTGTTTCATGAGTGGGCAGAGTTGCTTTTCAGAGGGAGCATGGAGCTCCTCTCACCTTAACAGATGTGATGTATGTGCCTGGACTAAATAAGAACTTGGTATTGGTCACAATGTTGGAGGACAAAGGCTATGATGTTGTCTTCAATAAAGGAAAGGTTTTCCTAAGAAACATAGCCACAGGTCAGACCAAGAGGATAGGGATTTGGGTGAAGAATCTCTATAAACTAGAGGTAGATGATTGTGCAACGTTGAGTACGAAAGCAGAATTGGTGCAAAGCCAAGACATTGGCGAGTTGTGGCACAGGTGGTTGGCCCATTTGCATCATGGGGCTTTGAAGATAATGCAGCAGATATCTACAGGACTTCCCAAAGGTAAATTTGAGCAAGTTGACACATGTAAAGGTTGTACCTTGGGAAAGTACACCAAGTCTTCCTTTCATGATCGAGACAATCAAGCAAAGGCTGTCTTAGAGCGAGTTCATACTGATGTGTGTGGACCATTCTCGACGGCATCCACAATGAAGAAAAGGTATTATTTGATTTTCGTTGATGATTATTCTCGTAAATGCTGGATTTATTTCATGCAGAGTAAGGACAAAACCTTCTCAAAGTTTTGTGAGTTCAAAACTTTGGTCGAGAAAGAGTTAGGGAAGAAGATCAAGGCCTTGAAGAACAACAACGATGGAGAATATGTCTCTCAAGAGTTTAAGGACTTTTTTGCAGCAGAAGAAATTAAATGGGAGTTGACGACACCTCATAACCCACAATAGAATGGGGTGGCCGAGAGGAAGAACAGAACTATCGTAGGGGCAGCACCGGCAATGTTGCATGACCAAGGTCTACAACTTCACTTGTGGGCTGAGGCATGCAACACAACGGTTTATTTGCAGAATAGAAGTCTGCATCGAATACTTGGGATGAAGACACCAGAGGAAGATTTCTCCGGTAAGAGACCAAATGTGGGTCACTTCAGGATATTTGTCTCATCGGTATATTGCCATGTGACAAAGGATGCACGAAATAAGCTTGAGTTGATAGCAGAGTTGGGGATACTTGTGGGGTACACTGATACACCTCACAACTATAGGGTGTACTTGCCTACCAGTCGGAGGACAGTGGTTCACAGAGATATTAAGTTTGATGAGAAGAAGGCCATGTGAGTTTCCCTTGAGAGGGAGCTCCAACTACAGGCTATGGAGGAACTATTGGTTCCTAAGGAGGAGGAGCCTCAGACTGATGCAGAGAAACTGCATGCAAAGGTTCCAGGAGTGGAGAAATCCACTCAAGCAGAGTCTGCCAGAGATGGACGGAAGAACACAAGAGAAGCTAACAGATTGTTGCAGGATGCGAGAGAGAATGTGGGAGCACCATCTTCTCAGTGCAGATAGAGGAGGTCACCTGAGAGGTACACTGGATACATGGCCTTTTCCAGGGAATGTGTTGAGACCGAGACATCTTCCTTTGAGGAAGCAGTGTAGCAGATGATTTGGGTTGTTGCTATGGTGGAGGAGTATGACTCCATAGTTCGTAACATTGTTTGGGACGAGGTTCTGAGACCGAAGAACAAGTCAGTTGTTAGTTCCCATTGGATTTACAAGGTAAAGCAAGCTGTTGATGATAGGAGGATCATGTTGCCACATTATATTTTGACAGAGGAGCAAGATACTGAGATTTTGACAAAGGCATTGTCAAAGTGTAAATTCGAGTTCCATAGAGACATGATCGGGGTGGCAGATAATCCCTTTCTTCTTGAGAGGGAGTGTTGAAATGTGGCAACAAGAATATTCCAATTTAATTTGTCCTTGAATTAAATTGTGAATTAAAATCGAATTTAGTCTTAACAACTACTTGGAGAAATTCAAGTTAGTAGTAAGTCCCATTTGCTAAATTGGGGTTAAAAACCATCTAAAACATTATGCAAGTATTTTATGGTATCAAAAAACTTAGTGAAAAAAAATCTCTGGAGGTCATTTATAATATTCTACGCACTTATACCTTTCAAATGGTGCACAGATTTCCTCAATCAATGATTGCATGTGAAAGTTATGTCTATTGCAAGTTGAACCTACTTGGTTGACCACCCTAGTACAAGTGGATTCCATGTGATCCCTATTAGTCAAATGTGTGGGGCTATCCATGTGTTTACTTTCAAGTTTATTCTAAAAGTTCCAAAAACTTATCACTAATTTAAGGTTTAGGAAGGAAAATCCCTAAACCTAAATGACTATCGGACCACATAAAATATCAAGCCACTATGAGGAGAGGGATTCCAATATTTCAATTGTACTCATTCCACATATGATAAAAAACATCTAGGAGTGGTATTCTGCTAGCATAATTGATGAGGATAAGGATTTTACAGAAGCCATTTAGGCCACATTTTGAAGAGATAGCTCCATAAGGAGCACCTATTCCTTACTATGTTCATTTTTATAACTAAATAAAATTGAGAAAAGCGTAAGCCTCACCTTCTAGCTTGGTTTTCTCTTGTATTGGGTTTTGTATAGTGTGTTTCTGCATGTTATTTCATTTTAACATTTAAATTCTTTCTTAAATTCAAGCCATAAGTTAAATATAAATATTATGAGATCCATGGAAATAAGCCTACATAATTTTGGATTTTAGAATATATAAGATTTGATGTGAAAAAATTATCTTATGGAATATCCGTGGTAGTTTATGGATTAGTTGTATCCACCAATTCTCTAGAATCTTTTTCTCATACATGGTTCATTGACGATTTACTTTACCTTTGTATATCTCCTTATGCTAATGAACTTACTTTGATCCACTAACATGTGCCTTGAGCATCCGAAGTCAACCTACCACTTATCCTTTTGTTTTTGAGCATATAACATAAGACCACAATTTTCTTCCTTCCCTATCTTAGGTGGACACTTTTATTTTCAACAATGGAATTGAAGGCGACTACAAGTATATTCCTTTTGAACAAATCAATGACATAGAAGATAATAACCATAAAATAATCTATGGTACTAGAGGATTGACACTAGTTGCTTGTTTCCATCTGACCATCTTCTTGAATTTTCTTATCTAATTGTCTTGTTGTATATGCATCTTTCTTGAGATGGGAAATTATGTCATTTTTCTCCTCTAACTGCTTTTATGTTTCTCCTAGTTGTTTTTTAACTTCATCAAACTACTTTTATAGGATTTCATTCTTTGTTTTGACCTCCTCAAGCTCAACTTCGATAAACATAACAATTTTTTCATCTATGTTGATGGTGCAGACCATAGGGCCTGCACTTAAAAATCTACAAACATAGGAAAATGCACATAGCTAATGCACTCCAAAAATCAAATCAATTCATTAAAGAATAAAATATTTACAAGAGAACTATTGGCCTAACAATTCACCTTGCATTCCTCTCTCTCATTCACACCACCACTTCACATGACTCATTGATTTATAAAAATGGATTTTAACCCAAAGTTGGCTCTAGATCCTAAACAAACACCTACAATTTCTCTCTAGATCCTCCCATGATCCATAAAAGTCTCACCTAATCCCTTATCTCTAGATGAGATCTAACTAACCCTCAAATCTCTCCAATCTTCCCAAATATTCTCGAACTCTCTCCTATTTACAATAATTCTCATTCTTTCCTAAAACTATAGGAAAACATATTAAATAATTAAATCCTAACTTAGGGAACCAACTCCCTTGGTAAACATGTAACCCTAGGTTAGATTCACCCGCATCAACCTTCCCAGGTAAAAGAAATTCATGGTTTCCCAACCATATGTCTTCATTAACTAATTAAACTCCTCTTGGATTCCAAACTTTAGTCTGTCACTGATCAACTACTCTGTCATATTGTTGTCATTCTATTGTTGTCTTTTTTTGTCTTCCAGGCTTCCAAAATTTATGTTGTATTTCTCCTCATTCTTTGTTGTATACTTGAGTAGTCAAATGTATCATTTTGTTTTCCATCTGTCTCATCTCACAATATTTTAGTTTATGTACATTTTCCATCAGTTTCCTTAATTCTTCAATCTCATCATCCAATTTAGTTTTTCATTGAATTTTACTATTACTAGTTTGGAAAATCAATTCATCATACTTAACATTAAATTGCAAATTACATTTAATCTAAAGTTCCACATTTTCACTGCTTGAACATTTCCCTTCCTTAAACGTAACTTGATTAGATCCAGGTTGCATCAACACCTTCTCTAGCAATTGTAATTCTTCTTCACATTTCATTAGAATTTTATGGTCACATTCAGAAATCATTTCAACATACTGGTATTCATCCTTGCATGAAATAGAATTAGTGCCATGTCCATCATCTGTAACACATCCTGCATCCACACACCAATTGTCAGATTTAAAAACATAAGGTTTTATAGTCTCAACAGATGATTCTGTCCTCAAGGATTTATGCTAATATTCCAAGTTATTTTCTTCGCCAAATATTGACCCTTGTCCAGGTTCACAAATACAAATCTCTTCCTCATCATCCTCGCCAAGCATTGGTCCTCGCTATGGTTCACAAATGCATACATTCATCGCAATTTTCGGGAGTTTTTTTGCAAATCATGTTTTGGATTTCAGTTAAAAAAACTATATTTTGTTAAAATAATCATTTTTAATTGCTTGATCTTCATCAATTTCCATCGAAAAGGGTTTTAGACTTAGATTTTGGTATAAAGTTATCAAGCCCTAAGACCCTAAAGTCTAATCAAAAGGAGCCAAATTTAAGCACTTCAAAGTTGTAAAATAATCCAATATTTTCTAGTGCCCAAAATTAACAATGAAATAAAAGAATTGATGAATCATTAATATCCATTTTGGGATATTTAGTTGTAACAAATTAACAAGAGAAATACTATTGATACAATGGTTTAACCATAAATTACTTTTCTCCATGTGTAAATTCATAATTGGTATTGGGATTTTAAACAATACTATGAAACCACTTGAAGAAATTTTGTGTTGGACCAAAGATCAAACTATATGGGGGTTGAATCAATGTGGAAGAAATTGTACCATTTCACAACATTTTATAAATAAAAAATATGTAGCAATGTATCACCAAAAATGGTTTCAAGGTTTGACCTCAGGCCAACCACAAATTATTATTCTTCTTCTTTAATTCATTACATGTTTTTATAGGCACCCACCCCCAAGATATGCAATTTTCTACTTGCGGTACACTACAACTTGATTGAGGCACCAACCTTGAAAATGTGCAAGTAGAAATTCACTATAGGCTACAACCTCATTGAGGCACCTACCTTAGAGATGATAAACCTTTGAGTTGCTCTAGAATTTAAATTAATTGAGGCACCAACCTCAGTGGAGGCACCCAACTCCTTCAAATCCTTGTCGACCTATTTTCAAAATATTTCAAACTAGATCCACCTGCTCTTCAATAAAAAATGAATGAAATGATATTTTCATATTATGTCAACAAAATTTTGTACCCTCTCCATACTATATTCCAACCTGCTCATTAATCTGGTCACATAAAACCCTTCTCAGAACCTGTTCTTACCATATTCTCAACATCAGCTACAACCTGATCATAAGTTCTCAAAACACATAAGGCTGATTATGATCATCAAAAATACATCATCAAGGCTATTCATGATTCTATTACTATTAACCATTGAACCCTGATCATAATGCTTCTTTTGAAATTCAATATAGACTTAATATGAGCCGTGAAACCTCCAAAATCCAGTTAAAACTATATAAAACCATATCAAGATTAATCATTTTACATAATGGATAATTTTATGTGCATTCTACAAAATATCATTTTATGGGTGCAAGAAAATTTTAGTTGTTTGATAAAATGAACAAATTAGGCACACCAATAACCCTTCTACCAAAAAAAAAAATCTATCAAGTCTACCCTAACTCGAATCCACAACTTACTTTGTACTAACTATATCACATAACCAACTAATTTGCTCTCGAACTTGTGTGTGAGAGTGGCGTTGTTATATATTCTAGATCAAATCCTAACCCATGAAAAATATGTCACAAAAAAGACAACAAAACAACCATGCCACCACTTCGACCTCACCACAACCACATATAAAAATTTATGTCAACCCTTCATGGGGCTGTCATTGAATGGCATACGTATACACAAAACAAGTGTATAAGGATTCAACCCTTTCAATAAATACATAATAGAAAAATTATGACACTACTTCAACCTTGCCGCAACAACTGATGTGTTTTTCATTAAGTTTCAAATTGATAGTTTGAATGGTGTCTCACCATTTTATATATATAGGAGGGTGTGCTCCCATGGTTTCGAGGGTCAACTTCTAGCCAACCACAATTCCTTCATTCTGAAAAATTGAGAGCATATAACATGGGGGCTTAGCCCTTACAAAAGTAGAAACATGACCATATGACCTTAATTTTCACTTAGTTTCTTTTGACCATATGACCTTGCCATGTGACCTTGACCTAGGGGTCCATGGTCATCCTCATGATGGTGTCAGCATGATGTCATCATGCCATGTGGCAGCTTGTGCGAGATACTACATGTCACCCATTTTTGGATGTTTGACCAGGCACAAACCACCATTTGGACCTTCTATTTGGTAGTCCTTAGAGGTACCACATCACCCTGCTACATCACCTCTTCCAACTAGAAGATGGAACATGTCATCCTTATTGACTGTGTATGGAAGCCACATTGTCAAATCAAATGTTGAAATGTGACATCCATGTTACTACCTCATGGGTGAGTATGTAGAGGGGGTTGGGTCATTTCCAAACCATCCAATCAAACGTTTCCATGTGTCATACTAGGATTAGGCACTATGGCAAGACTAATTTGGTTAACCAATGCACTTGTTGGCACATATATGCCATTAGATCAGAGCAAGGTGCACACTCTTTAATCATGTTAAAAGTTGTGCAAGTATGGTCTCCATCTCCTATGGATTTAATTAATTAACCAATGATACACCTCAGAGTTGTGCATTATTTAGCATATTAATGTTTGGGGAATTTTTCCTTATATTTTTTCTCCCTTAACTAATGTTAATTTTCAAATGGCCATAACTTCTCATACGGGAGGATTTTTTCAGAGTGGGATATACCATTGGAATGGTATCGATGAGGACTACTCCACCATTCTATTTATAGGATCATTAGGGAATCATAAATGTTTGAAAACTCAATAAAATTAATATCTCTTTTGAATTCACCTAATGAGGGAATGCGAGATATCTAATTGTGATATTGCTTTCTTTGACTCATAAAATACACTACTATTGTCTTGGATATCCCCTTTGAAATTAATGACACTTGTTTCATCAATGAAAACACTATGTGTAATAATATCCCCCTTTTTCATTGATGGAAACACCACCAAACATTGATGTTAATTGATGTCAATAAGCCAAGCCTTGACATGCATCAAACTATCCCCGTCATAGTGATAAGGAATCCCCATGTCTGACTACAAAGGTGCCTCCTTCTTTCCTTCCTTCCTTCTGTCAATGGCTACATTATCACCTTCAATGTATTTTAGTTAATGTTTGTATAAAATTCTACATTATCTCCCACTTTGACATCAATGAAAAAGGGACATGTTTGTCTACCATTGCTTCCATAATTAGGTGTGAACTCGATCTTGTAGAGTCTCACTGAAATTATCTTCTTATGTCTTCCATGTCCATCAATGTTTACATTCTCTAAGTGCCTATCAATACTCACAAATTATACCCGAATATGACAAAGTCTCCTCCCGTGATCATGCTACCAATTCTTCTCTGACTATTCTTGTATTTTCTATAGACCTAACAAAGTCTCCCCTTGAGACAATATTTCCAATGCTTCTTTCCTATTGTTGTACTTTCTTATGGACCTAATAATGTTTTCTTTTGAGGCTATGCTTCTAATGCTTCTTTCCTTTGGACCTAATAAAGTATTTGTTTGATACCATGCTACCAATGCTTCTTTGATGTGGACCTCATAAAGTCCTCCTTTGAGACCATGTTGTTAATGTTTCTTCCCCGTTGTTTTACTTTATTGTGGATCATGCTTCCTTTATCTATGAGTTCCTGCCAATACTTAATAACCAATCTTGGTCCTGATGGAGTCTCCATCTGAGACTATGTTGTTGAGGCTTCTTTAATTGTTCCTCTTCTTTCCCTAATGCTTCTCTAACTTTCCCTAAATTTTCTTGATAAAGCCCCCCCTTGAGACTAAGTTTTTCTTGGACTGCTTAAGTGCTCCTTTGTCTCGTATTTGATGGTGAATTTGCATGAATTATCTACATGTACATGCCTACTGTTATATTCTAATATTTACATGCCATTAATTTTCATATGGAATCTCCCCCTGTCACTATCCATATGCTACCCTTATATCAAAGTGATAATTTTACCTACATAGAATTTCTTTTTCAAGTTTTGATTCGATAAATAATAGTCTTAAAGAAGACTTCACCTAGTTATTAGATCTAAGGGGTCATATCTAACTTTGGTTATTCCTATCTTCTTATCAATTCTGTAAATTAAATCCTTGGATTGATAAGAAGTCCCTCTCTCTTGTGCCAACTAAGTTCAATCTTCAATCTCATGGTGTATGACCTTCATTGTGAAATATGTAACATTCAACGTTGGGATTCAACATTTGCAAAAAATACTAAGGTATTATTCTATTTTGGTCCACATTCCTCCATCTAGGAACCTGATCATATCCTCTAAACCTGACCATATCACAAGTCCTATAATCTTGTGATTTGTACCCAAATTTTGTACATGAGAAACAATAACGAAATAAATTATTTTGATACATGGAGGTATAGGGTGATCTTGATCTTCTGAAGCTATTCCTTGGAGGAGCCTTATTCATTCACTAATTTCCAACACGTGCATTATTGTTGCTTGTAGATCCTTTATGAGCATTCTTATCATGGAAGACTGCCTTCCTTCATTTTGGCTCCTTTCTTTTTGTGCATTTAATGTACCTTGCTTCTTCCTCACATCATCTCAAGAGTCACTGAAATGAACATGCTTGGTGTTGTTGGGAAAAGTATTTAATTCGGAATGCCCCTATCCCACTCGAAGGTGTGATAGTGCCTTAGCAACAAACGAGGTAAACTAATTGAGTATTCTTCTTTATGAAATGTAAATGAGGAAGAAGGATCTAACTAACCTGTGTCTTCCGCTAGTTTGTCGATCCAAATCACTCCTCTCTTCAATAGCTCCTAGCTTTTTGCTCCTTCACCGGCCCAGCTTCACCGAATTCCTGCAAGATCACAAGAGAGAGAAACTACACGAAGATACAGATATACATTCATAAAAAGCTCAAGATCACATTAAGCTAAACATGTAAGCATAACAAAACATCATTGGTACATAGCATGTAGGAGAAACTCAAATAGTTTATTGATATGATAATAAAGTCCAAGAAGAGATACAACCAAGTGAGTTCGGATCCAGCATCTACCTCCCAGCAAAGGAATCCCTTCCTCTCCTCCAACAAAGCATAAATCACCCAATGTACTAATCTCAATCTCAAACCAACAACAATTCTCTGCAAAGTACAAAATTCCAGCCTCCTGAACCTCTGGGTGAGAGATCCATATATAGATGTAAGCAGAGAGGATGAGTCAGCTTATGTTTTGACTTGTGGCTTCTCTCTGTCAGTTCTTGCTTCCACTTGGAGGTTGAGAACCTCTTACTCATCACTAGTCGAATCCATTGAGGCAAGTGTCATTGGAGAAGATTCTGGAAGCTTCCAGGGTCTTTCCACCTCGTTGAATGAGCTTGCCATTTGTCATTTCCCGCTCAGCGCACCCTGGTAGTGCTTCCACCTGCGTTGCAGTGCACCTAGCCAGTGTAGTCTCTGCATTTCAACACAGGTAGCTAGTGGAGCCTCTGAATTGATCCTGAATTGACTATTTCTGAGTGGTTTTTGGTGGAGAACTTCTGGGAGAAGCTGTCATTGGTTGACCTTGTTCCTTTAGGAGCTGTAACAACATCTTTAGGGACTTTGGATCCCTTGAATTATGGACATTTCATGGTTATAGCTGTAAGGCACAAAAATGTCTATAACAGTTTCCCCCTAAAGTATGAGGCCGTTTATCGGGTGAAATGATTTATTAGGAGGATCTGAAGTTCATTCAATGCTGGGAGGAGACCTGTAATAAGATACAATACAATACATTATTTTTCATACTGTTTTCATGATCTAGCTGAGGCAGGCATTCCCATGCTCAGCTTTATAAATTCATTTTTATGTACATAGGACAGACAATTGTCTGATGATAGACTGATGATCCTGCTGAAATCATCATCCTTTGGTAGGATGATTGTCTGTGCTGCAATGCTGTACATGCCAATGTCTTTATTTTTCCTGAATATATATCGCAGCCCGGATGGATGAAACTAGATCCGGGGTCTTCAAACTCGTTCAATCTTCACTCTTAGTACAAGTCGATCCATGTGAGAAATGTTCTGAAGTCGAACATGGAAAGACATCGCTTGATTACCAGTCAATGAGGTAAACCATTAACAAGCGCGAGAGGAATCACCGATAATGATAGTGACCCTCAAGGTACTGCAGTACAATTCACGTGGTGTGAATAAAGGACTTGGCGTCGAACACCACGCAAAATCTTTCGGTCGAAGGTCATTGATGTATACCTGTCGCCAGAAGTGAGAAACTTGCCATTGAGGCATGCAAGCTTCAAAGTATTGAAGGGGGTGTCCCTAGATCAACTTCTTGGATAATGAGCTGATGTCGACAAGAAGCGATCCGTCAAAGGAGGGCCTTAATGTATCCCACATCAGTGACACGGAACGGAGCAAATGATTTTGATGGAGGTGAAAACGATCTGATGATATATGGTTCAGGGTGGCGGTCATGAAAGAATGAAGGATAATGTATGGTAGTGGATGGGACACGGTTGACTTCTCTGGATGACTTCTCTTGAACATATCGGCGACACTTATGTGATGGATTGGTAGCATTTACCCCAAAGGTGTATGGTATGGCGAGACCATGGTGATGTGACCGGTGAATGAAACAACCTAACTCGACTCAGGCATGGAGTGGAAGTGTCATGTTCAAGAGCGACTTGCTACCAATAAAGTTTTTTGAGTTTCTTCCCAATTTTTCCCCAGTCATTGCTGACCAGTACCTCTTTATTTTTTTCAAGCTTTAGGAGGATAACATATGCTTGTTCTATAATTTTCCCTTCGGGCAAACCCATCGCTATGTTTTAACGAGCCTAGCGATAGTGAAACTCATTCTCGTCTAAAGACAAGTTTGTCGGTATTAATGTTTTTTAACGAGTTTAACGACAAAGATAACTCGGTCCCTTTTCATTTTTAGAGAGTCTAAAAAGGTACGTAAAGATAACTCCAAAGTTCCTTTTTCGTCATCTAATCCCTTAAGTCCGAAAAAGTATAAAACAATACAGAAGGGATGAGTTTTCGATAGTTTTAACGAGCCGAACAAAACACGCGCTTTAGCTTTTTGTGCAATAATCCCTCAGGTCCAAAAAGATTAAAATCTAGAGGAGGGATAGCACTTCCGGTTGCTTTAACGGGCTGGAAGGCCAAAACTCGGCAATCTTTTCATATTTTACGAGTCAGATGAAAAGAGCTTAAAGAAGACTCGTCTTTTGAGGAACGAGTGATAAAATAGGTTAGTAGCTGATTCCAGGTAAGGGTTGGAATTTTCCAATCACGGCAGTGTCACAAGGATGGCTAGTGAAATCACTCTTCGCAGCTGTTCCTCAAAATGGGTAAACAATCAAATGGAGGTGAATGATCGGCCAATGGAAAAGTGGAGGTGACGGTGCAAACACGACCAAGGCTTTAGTGGCTGATAATGTTACATTCACGGTGGTTATTTACCGGAGGATAGTTCATTTTTTAACGAGCTTAAACGCGGAAAAACACTGCTCGGTCTTATGTTTATTTTTTAACGAGCATGAACTATGTGCTAAAACTGCTCGATGCGGGTTTATTTTTTAACGAGCTTGAACCCTGCGGTAACACTGCTCATGATAAGCTTGCATGCCCCCAGCATAATAACGCAAATCGAGGTGCATGCCCCCCAAGCTTCATTGAATTCAACTTGGTGGTTGGAATGAAGGTTTACCTTTGAGATTTGGAAAGGGGATTGTTTCATTTTTTAATGAGGTTGACACAGTAAAAGAACTATCCTCATGACTCCTTGTTTCATTTTTTAACGAGGTTGACACGAGATAAGAACCGTCCTCGGAGTCCACCGTATTTACAGTATTTGATAGAAAATAAAAAACTGATGGATGATTAAGGTCGCCGGAATAATCCTCGTGGTGATCCAGAAGATGGGAGTGATGGTGGTAATCTTCCCATGGTGCCTCTCCTATGATCCCTTTGTCTATAGAATGTACATGCGACCAAGGATTTGTAGAGGTGCCATATTCCTTAGACCTATCTATCCAAACACTCGATGAGCGTTGATTTGGGTTTGCCCCCCAAGCCAAGAAAATTGATTGCTACAATATTTCTATTAGGGCGATGATCCATGCTGACAAAATGTTTAGGAATCTTCCGAATCCATTAGATATAGAAGATTTCATATTGTAGGTTTCCACTGTGGCCACTTCCGCCAGATTACTCGGAGGTGGTAGGGCAAAAGTACCCATTAAGGCAGGGTCTTTTAGGATGCCTACCCCAATATTTTGAAGTGAATGATTTCTTCCATGGATCATTGGAATGCTTCCCGTAACTTGTGAACTGTTGGGGAGAAATGTTTGTTGGTCGACGATTGTAATTCTTCCTTGAAAGGGAAATGCAATCCTCCTGAAGTAGGTCCACACAACTGCGGCCATGGCATATATCCAGGGTCTTCCCAGTAGGATGTTGTAATCAAGGTTTCCATCAATTACGTCAACATCAATTTCTACTATTTTGCCCCCCAGTTCAACTTGCAAGTTACTTAAAATCCCGTACGGAGTGTATGATCGTCCATCAAATGCTTTTATCATTGTTGAAGATCGCGACAAGGGTGGTGAGCCTAAATTTTTCCAGCAACTCATCAACATAATACATGTGGATGCCCCCTCATCAATAATTGTTCGATGAACCGTTTTGTTGAGGGCTTTCACTTGAATAAGGAAAGCTAGTTGAGCTGGTAATTGAGGGTCATATCCTTTATGATCGAAGACCACAATATTGGAATCCATTGGGCCAATCCCACCTATTGCTGATAATAAAGCTTGCTTTTGGGAGGGGCAATTTTGCGGTACCTCAAGTGTCGACATAGCGGATGGCGATTGGGACAAGTCCTCTACTATATTATAATTCTGTGCTACTTTTGCACTAGGATTAAAATGTCGATTTGTGTACTACTCCCTTTGGTGACTTTATCATTGGTTCAGGAATGATGGGTGGCACAACTTCGGTCAAAGTTGTCGTCGAATTACTAGGTTGTTCATTAGCCTTGTTATTCGACAGCTGTGGATTCCCGTAATCTTTATTCCTTGTCAAAGCATCATTTTGCTGCTTTGAGATAGACAACATAAGCACTTGGGATCGGGAAGCATTTTGATTAGCAACCAGTTTGGTTCCCGGGTTTGGAAACGGATCAGTCAATACTGCTGAGGTTTTCGAACTCTTAAAGAATCTTTTAAGCTCAGTTTTGTATGGACATTCATTCGTCCAATGGTCCTCATCGCATATTTGACACCCGAAAGGGGGTTTCCTTTGCCCAGAAGGGTTTGCAGAAGCTTTTTCAGGAGATGACTCATCCTGCTTCTTTTTCCTTCCTTTCTTTTTCTTCTTGCCCCTTGGTTGCTTCAGTTTTTTGCCCTTGTCGGTCGACATGGCATTTACTTCCGAGGCAAGAAGTTCGTCTTTTGCATTTTGATATGAAATCTTACGGGCTTTCTTGGACGTAGCCTTTGTCGATTTCGCATTTGTCGTGTCAATCACGCCATCGTTGGCGTGAGAGTCATTGCTTGATTTAGGAGGAGGAGGAATTGAGAATTCCGGTCTAGGGGTGTCAGGTATTTTGTCGTAGAGCGTGCCAGACTGAGTATAGACCAAGTCTAGATATTGTGCACGAGCGATAACTTGCTCTTCCGTTACAAATCCCCCCTTTGCCACATCTTCCTTATGGCAGGAAGTAACGACTTGATAAACCATTCAGCTAATAGCTGATCGGCAACGTATGTTTTTACCATCCTACGACGACGTCGCCACTCATGAATATGATCAGATATGTGAGTGGCCGTTGTCTGTTTGAAGTTGGTTAGGAGTTCCATTCCCGTTTCATACCTTATCGGTAATTGAAAATGGGTTAAGAAAGTCGTGGCTAAGGTACTGAAATTGTCGAACGAAGCTCTAGGCAATTCAATATACCATTTTGCCGCTGGATCCATTAACGTCCTCTGAAAAAGGCGAAGTCTTATCGAATCATCATTCAGGGTGTTTGATGAACACCACAGATGAAATGTCATCACATGATTCGACGGATCTTCACCCGGATTTCCATTAAATTTAGGAATATCTGACGGAAGTTTATGCGGAATCGCTGGCCACCAAGGGGCATAAGCAATTGGATCATTCGTCAGCCGGTTTAGATCTGGTAATTCTAGAGTTGCTACAAAGGGCAACTGTTGATTCAGGTTAGGCGAATCATACCCAGGATAAGATCGAATCGCCTGAGCAGTGGGTCTTTGCATACCAGCATAATGCATTTGATGCTGGCAACTTTGACAAGGTTGATGGGCATAACCATTATAGTATGGTTGTTGATAACCGCTTTGGAAATGCAGTTGCCCATTACTTACAAAGACTTGTTTCTCAGGTCCTTGATATGATTGTTGGAATTGCGGTTGTTGAGATTGAACCAGCCCTGGTTGTTGGACCATTTGCTGTTGTCCAATACTGGATGATTGACCAAGATGAGGAGTCATAGTACCTGTTTGAGCCTGAGTCGCTCCAGATAAGGAGGCACTAACCTGAGGTTGTGATTGAGTTATCAAGACAAGAGGTTGTTGTATTGCAACCTAAGAAACTTGGGGTTGACATACAACAGGTAGCGCTTGTACTTGCGACGCAATCACCATACCAGGTATAGTGGGAATATTCGACACAGGGTGGACTGGTTGCATTGAATATGCAACCCTTGGTTGCTGAGGCAGTATTGGTACCCAACCGCTGGATGTAATTCCAGTTTGACCTGAACTTTGTTGTAAACTCCCATATGGTTGTTCTCCGGGAGGGAACAATGAAAAGGCATACTGCCCTCCATATGGTGGCAATCCAGTACTTAAAGGGCAGATTGGCCTTTGAAGACACATTGGATCAATTTGTTGAGTTTGAACATAAGAAATACCAGATGATAATCCAGATGAAGAAATAGGAACTAACCATGTCGTCGAAGCAGTCCCTGATGGGACTCCGGCTTGTTGTTGATAACTTGCCGGGACAGATGGTATACCATTGAACATCGTTGGAGTAGCAGTAGGAGGCTGTGCTACTACTATGTCGGACGACACAGTCCTGGATGTCGACAGTTGTTCAAACATTTTGAGTCTATCCAAAAGATTACCTAGCGATTCTACAGGAACTTCCACTGGTGGTAGACTAACTTCTGATGTCGAAGGAAATAGAGTGACCCCGACTCCAAAATGTGTTGGAGTACTTGCTTGCGGATCCTCTACAATTTCCTCTATCACAATCAAACCAGGTGGAAGGGGAAGACCGTCAGGTCCGTAAAATATTTCTGGTGCCGAAGAAGGGGTTGAATCGACAGCGACAGATGTTTGAGGAGCAAGACTCTCCAAACCGGTTGTAGACGGAACTGGTTCAGTAACACAAGTGTTTGCTCTCAGACTAGGATCAGTATCACTGTCCCTCTGTGGCTGTTGAACTTCTTCTGTAGAGGCAGTGTTTCCAGAAATGTTTGGAGTAACCGGAATCTCAGATTTTGTTGGAACTTTTGTTCTAACTTTGATAGGATATTTCGAACCGGTTAAACGAGTCCGCTTTGTTTGTACTGTTTTCGATTCCGGAGACAAAGACAGTTGACTCGTAAGCCTCCGCGAACGACGGGTTTTCAATTGACTTTCTTCCACGATTGCGAATTACTCGATCAACCAAAATACAAAAAAGGGGAAAAATGTTTCCGAATTAAATGAATTTTAGACGCTTTAGACACAACTTGCTTTTTTAGTTTTAAAGAGTCGAGAAAAAGAAAAAGATGACTCTAGTCGCCTTCGATGTTTTAATGAGCCCGAAGTGACAAATGCTCGGATGGACTTTTTCCGTTATAGAGTCTGAAAAAGGCCAAAAGGAACTGCTCTGGAGTTCTAGGTAGAGGGTGTGCCAAACTTTTCGCAAAATCGCAGAATACTTTTTAAGGTACGGGCGGTCAATCTTCCCGAATGCTGTGTTCAGTGCATTGCGATCAGTAGGGCGGCCGACACGGCTTCCTAAGGATAAAGGTTTTATTCCTATAGGGGTCTCCCAATATATACTCGACGGTACGTGGGAGCAAAATCTGTACTGGCGCTATCGTCTCTCAGGAGGAATCACCCATCCATCAGCGAGATCGACAGTCACCAGGTTTTACGACGCCGGAACACGTCTCTAGCCTAAACCTCTATGTTGTGCGTTAAGTTACAAAGCGTTGTTAAGTTCATTCAATTAATTTTAGGTTGATCTTTCTTAGAAGTTTGCCTTTTTGGATCACCACGAGATGTATGATACAATTCCTAAATGCAGTCTAAAGATGATAAGCAAGCTTTTATATCTTTTCAACAATGAAAATCCTAGCTACAAGGGGAAAAGGAAGACACAAACTTTTCTCAAAGAGCATAGAGCACACTGTAAATGCACTTTTCCTAAATTAAAGCATGCAAACTATCAAAATGCAAATGCACATATGCATGTATTTGTTTTCGCTTTCTTAATATTGATGCCTAAAAAGAAAGCTGTTGTACAAATTTGAATTCGATTTCAAGTGAAAACATAAACAAGTTCCTTTTTCGAAATCAAAAAGACGATTACGATACTTTATGATTTACTTGTTTCGACACTAGAAATGCATAAATTCAAACCAAACGACAAAAGTAAAAGCTCAATCAACTGTGAACAACAAACAAACTCACTCCTAAGATCAAAACGACACTTACGACAGGTCTAGATCTAAGGGCGACAGTATGAGTAGTTTACTTTTGTAATGGGAAACTGCAAATGATGTAACAAATACACAAAGAACAAATACAGTTTCTTTATACAACTGAGGCGGAATTGAGGCAAAGAAAAGGGGTTTCAGATAGGTACACTGACTGATAACAGGCTGCAAGAACAGAGATAAAACTGAGCAAAAGGAAGCAGGGAACCACAGCTGCACAAGGCAAAGGCTGATCAACGCACCCTCAGCACAGAGAAACTGAACTTCAGCGCAGGTATCCTTCACGGGACCTGCGTTGAAATGCAGAACCTCTTCACAGAGTCTGCGCTGAAGCAGAAATGAGAGTTGTTTCTGGGTTCTGGATCACGGTTTGCAGTTTAATCTACAGTTTTTGGCCGGATAAAAGCTACCAATTAGGTACAATTAGGAGGATGATTTAAAGGAGGACTAAGATCTATTACAAAGGGCTGTTAGAGCACTTGTGGATCAGATGTTCAGATCATAAAAACAGGCCCAGTGAGTGGACTAGAGTGGCAGATCTCTACTTTGCATTTGAAAATGGCAAATGCATTTCGATTCGGCACTCCTGAGTTTATGAGAAGAACAATAATAGAAACACAAATAAACTAACAAGATACTCTCCCCAGTGGAGTCGCCAATTTGTTGTTGGGAAAAGTATCCAATTCAGAATGCCCCTATCCCACTCTAAGGTGTGATAGTACCTTAGCAACAAACGAGGTAAACTAATTGAGTATTCTTCTTTATGAAATGTAAATGAGGAAGAAGGATCTAACTAACCTGTGTCTTCCGCTAGTTTGTCGATCCAAATCACTCCTCTCTTCAGTAGCTCCTAGCTTTCTGCTCCTTCACCGGCCCAGCTTCACCGAATTCCTGCAAGATCACAAGAGAGAGAAACTACACGAAGATACAGATATACATTCATAAAGAGCTCAAGATTAGATTAAGCTAAACATGTAAGCATAAAAAAACATCATTGGTACACAGCATGTAGGAGAAACTCAAATAGTTTATTGATATGATAATAAAGTCCAAGAAGAGATACAACCAAGTGAGTTCGGATCCAGCATCTACCTCCCAGCAAAGGAATCCCTTCCTCTCCTCCAACAAAGCATAAATCACCCAATGTACTAATCTCAATCTCAAACCAACAACAATTCTCTGCAAAGTACAAAATTCCAGCCTCCTGAACCTCTGGGTGAGAGATCCATATATAGATGTAAGCAGAGAGGATGAGTCAGCTTATGTTTTGACTTGTGGCTTCTCTCTGTCAGTTCTTGCTTCCACTTGGATACTGAGAGCCTCTTACTCATCCTTGGTCGAACTCAGTGAGGCAAGTGTCATTGAGGAAGATTCTGGAAGCTTCCAGGGTCTTTCCACCTCGTTGAATGAGCTTGCCATTTGTCATTTCCCGCTCAGCGCACCCTGGTAGTGCTTCCACCTGCGTTGCAGTGCACCTAGCCAATGTAGTCTCTGCATTTCAACGCAGGCAGCTAGTGGAGCCTCTGAATTGATCCTGAATTGACTATTTCTGAGTGGTTTTTGGTGGAGAACTTCTGGGAGAAGCTGTCATTGGTTGACCTTGTTCCTTTAGGAGCTGTAACAACATCTTTAGGGACTTTGGATCCCTTGAATTATGGACATTTCATGCTTATAGCTGTTGGTGGGCTCCAGTATTGTAGCAATATTGCTACAACTCCTGGAGCTCCCTATCTCTAATTTTATCAACCCGGTAGTTCGTACAAACTTGGAAGCGACGGTGCTGTATGCACAAGTACTAGCTCTTGTCGCAGCTGTCACTTGGTCAGCTGGCACAAGTCCGCTAGGGCTCAAGCCAACTTCTATAGGCTCTCAGAAGAAGCTTGTTAAATGATGGACGAAAGCTAGCTCAAAGAAGACTAATCTTCTTGGCAAAAATGAACTGAAAGCAAATCAAAACATGGAAACCCTAGGAAACCCTAATTTAACTAGTCTAACCTCTATGATGCAAAGAATGTGAAGGAAACTTCTACCAATGATGTCATTACTTCTAATAAGTGAAAATGCATGAATCTAATCTACTTGCATCTTAAAAGACATGTTTTTATATTTTTTCTTTAAGTGGATGGAGTGATTGTGATTTTGTGCTTATTAGGGTTTGGTTGTGCAGATGTGATGCGGAAGGAAGGAAAGCTTGGGAAAGGTTGGGGAGGCTAGGAGAGGTCCCCAGGGATCCTTAGCATCAGTCCACAGAGGTTCCTCACGTTCAGAGGCTCAGCAACCGAGTGAGTGGCCTCCTACAGGATGTCTGCAGGGGATTCTACAGGAAACGCAGAGGTTTCTACAGGAAGGTTTGCAATTCTTCTACAGGATGTTCTGAAATGGGATGTTTGAGGATGGATGGTTGATGGAAGATGCATGGATGGTTATGGAGGTAGGATGGGGGTCTGAAGTGACCCAGGAACTGATGGATGGAGTGGTGAGGTGATGTGGAAAGCTGACTTGGCTTGAAGGTGGTTGAGACAACAATGGGGAAGAAGGTAAGGTTACTTGGTAAAAGAGAAGATGGGAGATGAGGGAACAGACTTGGTGATGGAGGAGCTGATCTGAACGAGGCTCAAATGAACGAGGAGGTGATGAAGGTGATAGAGATGCCCTGCACAATGCTCATTCAACGAATCAATGAATTCTTGCAAACAAACCAAGTCCTAGCTAACTCAATCCAACTATCAATGAAATGAATAAACAACAGCTTTGTTTGCAAAGAGAACCATATATATCACGTGAGCAAGAACATGCCAAAAGATCTAAATGCATAACAAACTCCTACCAATCTATTATAAACATGAAAAGCTACTTGAACCATCAAAAGAAACCTAAGTAACAAAGCACGAATTAAGTCTAAAGAGCAGATTTTATTTCAAGAACGCAGCAAACACATAAATATAAACAAGGGAGGTACTGGGCGCTTGAGATGGGCCCAACCCCAAGAACTACAGCCTCCCAAGAGCGATTTAGAGCTGGTGCAAAGCTGGATCCATCTTTATTAATCAAGAAATGAAAAGTTACATCAAAACTGTCCACAAGGAGAGCTTGAACATGAGCTGAAAGCAAAGCTACTCTATTGCATAAAAATCGAACTACAAACTAGCTGACTAATGGCTAAAACGAAATGACTAACTAGCTACAAAATGACTACCCACTAGCTAACCCAAATGAGGCCCCAAGCCTTCTTATTTATACAATTTTGAGGACCCAACAGTCCTCCTAAAAGTTAGGGACTTGGCTGCCCAAGACTTGGAGTTAACAGCAGTCCAACTTGACTTGCTTGGCTGCCCTTGTGCTCATTGATTTGGTGGCCTTTGAACTCCGAGCTGATGGTGGAGAATTCGAGGTAAGGGCCCATAAATGAGGGGGACACCTTCCTACAAATCCTCTAGCTTGTTCTCCCACGAATTTGGCTGCCAAGTGCTCATTAAGACCTTCAATTTTGTCTCCAAGTTGACCAACAAGGCTACACAAAGCACCCATTAGACTTGCTGGCATAATGACTAACCAAATTCACTCTATTAACATAAAAATAATCAAAAACATGCAATAAACAAATGAGAATGATGGATTAAGCCAAATTAGGAGGTTGAATGAGCCCAAATAATTGTACATTTTTGGGGCTCATCATCACCCCCCTACTGAAAGTGTTGCTCATCCTCTGAGCAACCAAATCTCTCCCCTTGTCTTTGATGGCCCCGGTGACTTCCTTGGCTAGCATCTCGGCCGATTTCGCCTTTGGCTTCCCGCTTTTCAAAATTTCCTGTAGAAAGTGTTCGTTGGCTTCCTGTAGAAACAGTCTCTGTCTTCCTGTAGAAACAGTCTGCTAGCTGAGTTTTGGCTTCCTGTAGAAACAAACAGCACCACTATATCCTGCCAGATGGGCTGTGTCAGCCTTCATCTTCTCCTCCTTTCTGCTCTTCTTCCTTACTGTCTGCTGCTTTTCTTAGTGAATCCTCAGCCTTGTTATGAGTGCACAAGTTTATGCAATCATATGGAAGAAATGGTGCCCTCTTCTCTGTCAAAGACAATTTACCAGCATTTTGTGTGAAAGCAAATATACCATCAAACTATCACCTCTCAGCTCCAAAGTAAGACCTTCACAGAAATCACCAAAGATGAACATCTTGCCAACAATTCCTCAAATGCTAAGTTGGACCAGTTAGCAGAATGAAGCCATCACCAAATCACCCCACTTTTCAAAGGCTTTGGTAAGCAGGTTATTGTGCTTAAGCATATTAGTAAATGGAATAAGTAGCAATATACGAACACACCCAAGTCCCAAGTTGAAAACACCTTCCTCTTTTATAAATTTCACAAACATCAGTGAAATAAGGAGACACAAGACAATCAATCAGAACCAAGCCAAAATAGTGTTTTCAGGACTTCCTGTAGAAAGTCTTGTAGCTGATTTCTGGCTTCCTGTAGAAGCCGTTTTTTACACTTCCTGATCTGGCTTGCATGGCTAGGGGTGTCTTTCTTCTTTAATTTTGCTGTGGTTGCCTTGGTTTTGTCTTCACTTGGTTGGCCTTTTTCAGTCTTCTCTGCTCGTGCTTGCAACCGCTTCTCCTTTGGCGTTTGTGTTTTTACTTCACCCATAGCTTTGGCCTCAGCACCTTATCGTTTTTCTTTCTTTTCCTGTTGCTTTACCTGTGGCTTTTCCTGTTGTGGTCTGTCCTGGGTTTCCTTACCCCTGGCTCTCCCTTCTGCCTCAATGTGCTCCCTTTCCTCACTGCTGGATGAAGTGAGTTCTTCGGCGAGAATTTGGATATAATGCCCTATTTTGTCTTGTGCTCTGATCAGAAGGAGAATTCTGATATGGCTTTCCTCCTTGACTCTCAGGACAAGATTTCTCCGTTGGTTGTATCTCCCCTCTCACTAATTCCTTGGTTATAATATTGTTGCTGCCCCAAAATTTGACTGTCAAAATGAAATTAGGCTCTCACAGACAGAGTGCAGAGCTAATTTTCATACTAACCATATAGCAGTCACAAAAGAAAAACATGTATATGTGCACAGGTGAGCCTTACAGCGGTTTCAATTTTTCCATATGAGAGATTTTAATTCAAGACCCTGGAGAAAATCTCACATGCAGACCATGAAGACAATTCCAGGCAGCGATAATAAAAACAACTTTTGAATTCGTAGACAGACTCCCATTCACATTTTCCTTACCCCCTCAACACATCGAATTCACCACCTTTTGAATTATTTGCATGGGAAAGTTATGTGCAGGCCTACCTCACTGAGGATTTCCACCTTTACCAAGAACACTTGAACCAGGCCTATGTGATTTCAACTCTGTCAAATGCTGGTTAGACATATTTCCATTACCCTTAGAAACTCCATTCTTTTTATCGTCAGTCACATTAGATTGGCCTGCAGTTGAATCACGTACTTCAGACTGACGTTTGTGGTCATCATATGCTTCACCATTTGTCTCAGTACTGTCTTGAACAACTGCTTTCTCTTTTGCTTGTTTTCTTTTTGCAGGGCAGTTTTCTGCGTTTCCTGTAGAAGACTTCCTGTAGAAACGCCTGTAGGGTGTCTCTGCGTTTTTGAATGATCTTTGCATGCGGGAGAATTGTTAACAAGCCCAAAACTTGATGAAGGACGTGAGTTTAACATTTGCAAGTGTAAATGAACAACAGTTAGCAAGTGTACCTGAACAACAATTACGTGAGTCTTCAGCTGAGCGTTCCTTTATTCACTGCGTGATTTGTGGTGAGGTGGCAGAGACCTGCACTTAGCCCATGCAAACTGTTCATCCTCTGCAGTTCCATCTGCCTGTAATCCCTTACCATTTGTTTCACTGGAGTTTAAACTATCCATAACTGGCTGTGTTTTTTCAGTTTCACGTGAATGACCGTGCTGCGTGACTGCCGGCTAAGTTCTTAGGGACGACAATCAGCTGAACCTTACTAATTCATGGCTTAATCCCACCATTCCATTAATTCATGCAATTTTCGAATTAAATTTATGCAATAGAGGAATGAGTTTGTCACATACCTCGAAGTTGAATGGCTGCCGTGAGCTTTTTGCTGCTGCCTGCTCTGATTTTGCTGCTGCATGCTTAGTTTTCCTGATTGCATATGGCTTGGCTGCTAATCCTTGATTTCTTTTTTCATGTGCAGGTGTCCTCTGGCCGGATCTGAGTGCATGCAATCATTTCCACGTTCAACTCTGCCCGTTCAAGCTGCTGCCATTGAATTTTCTCAGGACCAGAACTTCTTTTTGCCATTTCTCCCAAACGGTAGATCGGTTTGATCTGAAACTCGGTGAGCATGTTACTACCATCATTATGCATCTCCCATAGCAAATTCGTGATCAATGGATGCACGGAGTTCGAGAAAAATGGAAAATGGCTGAAGATTTTAGAGGTCGATTCCTCGGAAACCGTGCATCAGAATTGGCTGAAACTTCTTGGGTAGGCTACTATCACCCATGTGCATCTCCCCATGAAACAAGTTTTGAAACGGATGCACGGTTATGGAGAAAATGCAAAAATGGCTGATGGTGATGGAGGCTGATTTCTTGGAAACCGTGCATCAGAATTGCATGAAACTGCTCAGGCATGTTTTCATCAACCTTGTACAATCCCCCATAAAACGGTTTGTCAAATGGATGCATGGTTTTCAAGTTATGGCAAAAACAAATTCTGCTCTATGTGTTTTTGCTTCAAGGCACTTTGCATTTTGGTTGCATGGTATGACAAAATGAATTTTGGCTGTGATGCAGGTATGGAGATGATGGAGGATGAGTTGGAAGACTGCATGAGGACTTCTGAACCCTTGAGGAAGCTAGCATGTTCGCCAAACCACTTTTTGAAATGCATGCCTAGTTTCCCACAATTTCTACAGGAAGTTCCTGTAGAAGCACAATGAGAAGCACAAGGAGGTGAAAAAATGATGGATGAAGGCAAGGGATGGACACACAAGTGCTTGCAGGCCTAACCAATAGACTCCCACCATCAGATTCACTTTTGAAATTGGATTTGGCTCGTCCAAAGGTTCTACAGGATGTTTCCTGTAGAAATACAGAGCTTCCTGTAGAAGACACAGTTTTGAGGAAAGAAGCATAATGACATGAAAAAAATGATGGAAAAGGGGTGAGGAGTGGAAACATGGATGTGGGTAGGCCTCATGGACATATTCCAAGCCTTCAGGTCGTCCTCGGAGATCAATTTGGCTTTTTTGTAAGCTTCCTGTAGAAGATACAAAACTTCCTGTAGAAGGCACAAAAACTCCTTTGTCTTTGATTTGAGTGCTCCTCTTGTCATGAAACGTCCTTCTTTAACCTGCAATGTCAGTGCTGCAACATGAAATTATTCAATGGAGATTAGCTTTATTTCTCTTTTTTTTTTGAAAAACAACTAGGGCGCCTCATGGAGGTTTTCACCCTAATTGCCTGCCTTGGGCGCCTCCAAGGGAGGTTTTCACCCAAAGATCTTTTTCTCTTTTCTATTTTTTCCCAACCCATTGACTGCCTCATGGAGGTTTTCAATCAATGAGCCAATCTAAGGCGCCTCCGAGGAGGTTTTCACCTTAGATTTCTATTTTCTTCTTTTTTCATTTTTTTTTCTTTTTCTTTTTTTTTCTTTTTTCTTTTTCTTCTTTTTTTTCTACCCTACCCTACTTGAAAAACAAAATTCCTTTCAAGTATAAGAATACTTCCAATGGAGCCATGTGCACATCGAGATTAGAGAAAAAATGATGTGAAGGCTCGAAATGCACGCTTGGACAAGTATCCAGATCTCAGAGACCAAATGATCTGATCTTGAAGGGATCAAACATAGCTGAGGAAGAGAGTACTGCTGCAACTTAGTGACTGTATGGAACCATGTCTCAATATAGCTTTGATATCCTTGGTCCTTTTGCTGATCTGGATCATTCTTCATGTCACCTTCTGTCATGACTTTCTCATCTTCCTTCTTTTGCTGATCTTTCTCTTGAGTACATGGAAGATTTGATGGTAACCATGAGGAAGCTCTCTCGATCTCTGATTCTGATCTCTTCTCTTCATGAAGTGAAACCCATGGTTCTTTGATCTCCTCTTTTGAATCTTCCTTTGCTGGATCTGATTCTTCAATGCTTTCGAGATTATCTCTTTTTTGCAATGCTTTTCCTGAGCTATGGTGAAGATCATTGAGCTCAAAAGGAGTCATTTGAACATGTTGTGCCTCAGCTTTGCAATTAGGTTGAGCTACTCCATCGCATGGCTTTTGAAATGGTACGGGTAGATGAGTGGAGGTGTGAGTTTGAGATGGAGATGGATGGCATTGTGGTTGGGTAGGCATTTGGGGTTGCCTTGGTGGAGGAGGAGGCGATGGTTGTGGATGAGCAGGTGGTGGAGGAAAATGAGCGGGATGAGAGTTGTACTGGGGCCTCCACTCCTGATAAGGTGCATTCCACTGAGGCTGTGGCTGAGCATAAGAGTGAAATGAATGAGCAACTGGTTGGGCATAATATGGATCTATGAAGGAACAAGGAGAATATGACCAAGGAGGAGTTGTAGACCAGGAAGGATGAGCAGGGGGATCCCAAGAAGGCATGAAAGTGGCTTGATAAGGGTCATAATAGGTCTCGGGTATCCCTTGCAGCTCCTGCTGGTAAGATCTAGGTCCATGTGGCCTCCTTTGGTTCATATAATAGAGTGATTCAGTGGCTCCCTTGGCTCTTTGATATGCAGCTTTGATTCTAGGCAAGGAAGGGCACTGATCTGTAGGATGGTATTCTTCACATACAAAACACACTTCTAGGGAGTGCATTGGACATTCGTTCCTAGGATGCTTTTTAAGGCACCTAGGACAAAAAATGACCAAAGCCCTCTTGGCTTCTTCTTGCTTCTTTTAGATCCGCAAGGTATCCAGTTGCATGGCAAGAAAATGCCTCATGTCACTCTTGAAATCTTCGATCTGATTTGCAAATTCATCTTTGGATAAGGGACTGCTCCCAACATTTCTGCTTGTAGCCATTTGCTCCAGAGGAATGTTTTCTTCTTCTTCTCCCCTAGAGGTTCTTTAGATATGTCTTGATGTCCACCCTGGGGTTCTTCAATCACAGCCATCGAAGAAGAGAGAATCTTGGCTGTGTGAAGCAATGGGGGTGTTGTGCAATCATTTTTCTAACTTATCTCTACTCCTACAAGGCATGAAATAGATTGAACTGCAACTAACTATCTTGCGAAATTGAAATGAAAGCAGGAAAGGACTAATCTATTTTGCTCAAATGAAATTGCAAGAATGAAATGCTAGTCTACGCTTGCGGAATTGAAATGCTAATCTACGCTTGCAGAATTGAAATGCAGAATTGAAAGGCTATTCTAGGAAAGCAGGAAATGCTAATCTATGAAAGCAGGAAATGCTAATCTATGAAAGCAAGAAATGCTAATCTACTTTTGCATAAATGAAATTGAATAATGGAAATGAAATAAACTACGTAGCAGAAGGTTGTAGTAGAAAATAGAAGAATAGCAACAATCACCAATACTCTGCTGCTTCCCCGGCAACGGCGCCAAAAATATGGTGGGCTCCAGTATTGTAGCAATAATGCTACAACTCCTAGAGCTCCCTATCTCTAATTTTATCAACCCGGTAGTTCGTACAAACTTGGAAGCGATGGTGCTGTATGCACAAGTACTAGCTCTTGTCGCAGCTGTCACTTGGTCAGCTGGCACAAGTCCGCTAGGGCTCAAGCCAACTTCTATAGGCTCTCAGAAGAAGCTTGTTAAATGATGGACGAAAGCTAGCTCAAAGAAGACTAATCTTCTTGGCAAAAATGAACTGAAAGCAAATCAAAACATGGAAACCCTAGGAAACCCTAATTTAACTAATCTAACCTCTATGATGCAAAGAATGTGAAGGAAACTTCTACCAATGATGTCATTACTTCTAATAAGTGAAAATGCATGAATCTAATCTACTTGCATCTTAAAAGACATGTTTTTATATTTTTTCTTTAAGTGGATGGAGTGATTGTGATTTTGTGCTTATTAGGGTTTGGTTGTGCAGATGTGATGCGGAAGGAAGGAAAGCTTGGGAAAGGTTGGGGAGGCTAGGAGAGGTCCCCAGGGATCCTTAGCATCAGTCCACAGAGGTTCCTCACGTTCAGAGGCTCAGCAACCGAGTGAGTGGCCTCCTACAGGATGTCTGCAGGGGATTCTACAGGAAACGCAGAGGTTTCTACAGGAAGGTCTGCAATTCTTCTACAGGATGTTCTGAAATGGGATGTTTGAGGATGGATGGTTGATGGAAGATGCATGGATGGTTATGGAGGTAGGATGGGGCTCTGAAGTGACCCAGGAACTGATGGATGGAGTGGTGAGGTGATGTGGAAAGCTGACTTGGCTTGAAGGTGGTTGAGACAACAATGGGGAAGAAGGTAAGGTTACTTGGTAAAAGAGAAGATGGGAGATGAGGGAACAGACTTGGTGATGGAGGAGCTGATCTGAACGAGGCTCAAATGAATGAGGAGGTGATGAAGGTGATAGAGATGCCCTGCACAATGCTCATTCAACGAATCAATGAATTCTTGCAAACAAACCAAGTCCTAGCTAACTCAATCCAACTATCAATGAAATGAATAAACAACAGCTTTGTTTGCAAAGAGAACCATATATATCACGTGAGCAAGAACATGCCAAAAGATCTAAATGCATAACAAACTCCTACCAATCTATTATAAACATGAAAAGCTACTTGAACCATCAAAAGAAACCTAAGTAACAAAGCACGAATTAAGTCTAAAGAGCAGATTTTATTTCAAGAACGCAACAAACACATAAATATAAACAAGGGAGGTACTGGGCGCTTGAGATGGGCCCAACCCCAAGAACTACAGCCTCCCAAGAGCGATTTAGAGCTGGTGCAAATCTGGATCCATCTTTATTAATCAAGAAATGAAAAGTTACATCAAAACTATCCACAAGGAGAGCTTGAACATGAGCTGAAAGCAAAGCTACTCTATTGCATAAAAATCGAACTACAAACTAGCTGACTAATGGCTAAAACGAAATGACTAACTAGCTACAAAATGACTACCCACTAGCTAACCCAAATGAGGCCCCAAGCCTTCTTATTTATACAATTTTGAGGACCCAACAGTCCTCCTAAAAGTTAGGGACTTGGCTGCCCAAGACTTGGAGTTAACAGCAGTCCAACTTGACTTGCTTGGCTGCCCTTGTGCTCATTGATTTGGTGGCCTTTGAACTCCGAGCTGATGGTGGAGAATTCGAGGTAAGGGCCCATAAATGAGGGGGACACCTTCCTACAAATCCTCTAGCTTGTTCTCCCATGAATTTGGCTGCCAAGTGCTCATTAAGACCTTCAATTTTGTCTCCAAGTTGACCAACAAGGCTACACAAAGCACCCATTAGACTTGTTGGCATAATGACTAACCAAATTCACTCTATTAACATAAAAATAATCAAAAACATGCAATAAACAAATGAGAATGATGGATTAAGCCAAATTAGGAGGTTGAATGAGCCCAAATAATTGTACATTTTTGGGGCTCATCAGCTGTAAGGCACAAAAATGTCTATAACACTTGGGATGATTCATAATTTTCTTAAGACCTTCAAATGAGTTTACTGCTAGAGGAAATGAATGTCTAGTCAATCTTCTTGGGATTATGCTCATTTGATGTGTTTGGGAGACTTTTGTTCTTGGGTGCCTCACAAATTTTTTATATCGAAGACATGTTTTAATGAGAGAAGACCTTTGCATGATGAGCTTGTGGCCTAGAGATTTGTTCCCTTTATGAAGCTTTAGATTGTGTTTGAGCTGCTCATAATTCTTCTCTCAAGAGTATAATTTCTTCTTCCAATCATTCACAAAGTTATTCTTTCTCATGTAGTCATTCTAACAAAACTTCCTTTATCCTTTTACCTTCTTCTAGCTAAACCTTGAGAGCAAGAATAGTCTCCCCATTCAACTCTTTCTGTTGGATTTGTTACATTAATTGTCCTTCCCTCTTTCTAAGGGCCTTTATTTCCTTTAAAGAACTTGTAAGTTATCCTTCATAATCTAATTCTGCCCCAAATTCTTCTGTTTCAACTATGAACAATATTTCACCACTTTTGTCATCGGTTACACTTTCATTGATTTTGTAATAACTTTCTTCCTTTGAATAGAAATTCTTCTTGTTGTTGGCTTAATTATTCTTTATATTCTTAGACTTTAATTTTGGCTCATCATCGTTGTCATTCATCTTAGCATAAGGACACTTAGAAGCATAATTTCCTATCCTTCCACATTCAAAACACTTAAAATTAAGTTACCTTTGAACTTGTCCATTCCTCTTTTTAGCTTCTGGACAAAGTTGGCTTCTTCCTTATCAAAGTTGGAGTATGCTTGATTATCATGATATTTATCTTCTTTGATTGCTTGGAATGTTGCTTCTTTGATTCTAGATTCATCCTCCTTTATTCTTGGTTCATATGATAAGAGTTTTCCATGAAGCATATCTGCAGTTATTTTTCCTACATCTATTAGTTATTCAAGGGTTGATGCTTTGGTATTTAATATTAATTTAAAAAATATCAACTCCTTTCAAGCAACAACACCATATTTGAATTCTTCCACAAGACTTGCAATGGAGTTGACAACATTGTCTACACGAATAATATATGAAGTAATATCCTCATTTTCTTCCATCTTTAAACTTTTGAATTGGGCCCTAAGTGATTGTAGCCTGACTTATTTTACTTTTGTATCCACTTCATAATATGCTTTGAGCTTATTCCATACCTCATGAGATGGCTTAGACTGCATTACTTTGAAAAATTTTGAATTTGATAAACTGCTTATAATATCATGCTTGTCTTGTTCATTATATGAATAGAGTACCTTATCAAATGCATCTATTGGAATATAATTGGGAATTTTATAATCAATATATACAATTTCCCAAATATATACTCCCAAGGAGACGAGATAGGCCTCCATCCTTATCTTCCAAAAAACATAGCTGGATCCATTAATCAATGGGGCTTTCCTACTGCTCCAATCATATCATGGCCATATTTTCCTATTTCCCAAATATACACTCCCAAGGAGACGAGATAGGCCTCCATCCTTATCTTCCAAAAAACATAGTTGGATCCATTAATCAATGGGGCTTTCCTACTGCTCCAATCATGGCCATATTTTCCTATTTCCCAAATATACACTCCCAAGGAGACGAGATAGGCCTCCATCCTTATCTTCCAAAAAACATAGTTGGATCCATTAATCAATGGGGCTTTCCTACTGCTCCAATCATGGCCATATTTTCCTGATATCAACCTTCCAATGGTTAACTATTCCTTAAGGAATCCTACTTTGATTCCATTATTGAACCAAATATCACACTTTGGGGGGGGGGGGGGGGGGAATCAGTTTGGCCATTTTTTTACCATTTCAAATTTTTTTATTATCAATAAACAAATATATGGCAATGTATCACAAATATTTGCAGCATATCAATGAATAGAGCAATGCAACAAGGGACATTATCATATAAACAATATATAAATAAGCCATCACATCAACACAATGAGATACAAGATTTTATGTAGAAACCCATATGGGATAAAACCATAAATTCTTCTTCTTCTTCTTCTTTAATTCAATACATAGATATGCAGGCACCAACCTACTAGAGGAACCTATCCCAAATATCTGTAATATGCTACTTGTAGTAGGCTACAACCTTATTGAGGCACTAACCTCAAAAATGTCACAAGTGTGATATCAAATTTCTATAGGCTCCAACTTGATTGAGGCACCAACCTTAGTGATTTGCAAGATTTAAAGTGTTGTAGGCTCCAACCTGATTAAGGCGCCAACCTCAGTCGAGGCACCCACCTCCTTCTTAAACTTCTTATGGGCCTCTTTTCAAAATATTTCAATATGGATCCACTTACTATTTAATAAATATAAATATTCAAACTAAATAAACTATAAATCTTATCATATTGCTTTCACAACCGGTCATAGCATGTCCATACTTTATTCCAACCTACTCATCAATCTAGTAAAACCCTTTTTGGAACCTATTATTGCCATATACTCAACATCAACTACAACTTAATCATAAGTTATCATAACACATAAGATGGATTATGATAAAAAAAAATACATCATCACGAATCTTCATGATTCTAGAACTTTTCACCACTGCACCCTGATCATCATTATTCTTCCAAAATTCAATTCAAACTTAATATGAACCCACAAACCTCCAAAAACCATTTAAAAATATATAAAAACCACATAAAATTAATCCTTCTACAAAATGGATAACTATGGGCTCATTCTACAAAATAGAATTTTACAGGTGTCAAATTTTTTTAAATGTTTGACAAAATGAGATAATCAGGCACGCTAGTAACCCTTCTGCAAAAAAGAAATCTACCGATTCTATCCAAAATTGAACCAACAACCTACATTTTACAAACTGTATCACACAACTAACTTACTTGATATCACACTTATGACATTTGAGAGTGGTGTTGTTTTATATTCTAGATCAGAGCCCAAACCACAAAAATTATGTCAACCCTTCGTAGGCCTATCACCAGATGCCATACTTATACATAGAGCAATCATCCAAGGATTTGAGACTTTCAATAAATACACAGGAAAAGAACCATGTTACCCCTTCAACCTTGCCGTAAAACTAAATTAAAATTTACGGCAACCCTTCACGAGCCTGTCACCAAATTCCATGCATATACACAAACCAACCATCCAAGGATTTGAGCCCTTCAACAAATACATAATAGAAAAACCATTCCATGACTTCGACCTAGCCACAACTAGTGATGTGTTTTTCGTTGAGTTTCAAATAGATAGTTTGAATGGAGTCTCATCTTTTTATATATATATGAGAGTGTGGTCTTATGATTTTGAGGGTTGATCTCAGGCTGACCACAGTTCCTTGATTTCAAAACATTGACATAGTATAACATGGGCGCTTATCCCTTCCAAAAATATAATTGTGACCATATGACCTCAATTTATGCTCAATTTATCTTGACCATATGACCCTACGATGTGACCCTAACCTAAGGGTCCATGGTCATCCACATGATAACATCAACGTGATGTCATCATGCCACGTGGTATTGTATGAGGGGTGCCACATGCCGCTCCTTTTTTGACATTTGACCAACCACAAATTTCCATTTGAGCTTTCCATGTGGTAGTCCCTAGAGGTGTCATGTTACCCTACTGACATCACCTTATCAAAAAATAATGCATCACGTGTCGTCCTTACTAACCGTGTAGGTAAGCCACATCATCCAATCAAATGTTTCAATGTGCCATATGTGTTACTAAGTAATGAATGACTGTGCATAGGGGCCCATGTCATCGCCAAAAATTTAAATCAACTTCTAACATGTGTCATACCGAGATTAGCCACTATGGTGGGACTGCTCTGATTTACCAATGCAAATGTTGGTACATATTTTCCATTTCATTAGAGAAAGGTGTGCACTACTTAATACTTTAAAAATTCATGCAAGTTTTGTCACTATTTTCCATCAATTTAATTAGTTAACCAATGATCCATTGGGGAGTTGCACATGTTGAGATTTTGATTACACCAAAACTCGTAGGCATAAGTAAACTTCCAAACCATTACCATTACCTTTATGAGTGGTTCCAAGGTGTATCCCAGAGTGGTGTTCAATCCACATGATCGATTCCCAATTAGGTGAGTGTGAAAAACCAACACCCTCCCTCAAACACAAATTGGGGAATCGAACCTGGGCCAAGGCTCTGATACCATGTTAGGTTTTCCATTACACCAAAACCCATAGGAATTAGTAAAATTCAAAAAAATTATCATTACATTTATGAGTGGTTCCAGGGTGGATACTAGAGTGGCGGTTAGTCCACATGATTGATTCCCTATGAGGTGAGTGTGAAAATCCAACATCACATTGTTTAACATATTCATGTTTTGAGGTTTTTTCCCTATAATTTTGGGCCCTGAACTAATGTTGGTTTTAAATGAATTAGGGGAGTTTGGAAGTCTAAAATGGGCCTCCTAAGGAAATTATCAAATAACAATGGAAATAATAAAATAAGATTAGATTACATCATCAAATTTTAGAGGGAAAAAAAGAAAAAACTATTTTTTCAACTCGTATTTTCAACTTATCTCCCTATGGGTTTACTCAAATTTTGAGCGGAAACACTGGGTGGATGCATAATTTGATTCCTCATCCAATGAGTACCCATGTTTCATACTTTCGATAGACCCCGCTACATGAAAAACAAGAAATACATGAAAAATGTGATTGCAATAACATTTTTTCATGTATTTCTCATTTCTCATGTAGCAGGGTCCATCAAAAGTATGCAACATCGATACTCCTTGGATGCGGAATTATATTTTTCATCCAACGAGTACTCTTGCTTGAAACTTGAGTAAAACCTTAGGGAGATAAGTGAAAAATACGAGTTGAAAAACTATTATTATTTTTTCATTTTTGAATCTTTTTAATTTTTTACTCAAAAAATGGAGAATCATCCCCCATGGTTGACATCATCATCTTGAATCCTATTGGTTCTTATAAAGTTAATTTTGGTTGTGTATTTTTCTTACGGGGCCTAGTTTAGACCTCGCAATTCCCCTAATGGGCCATAACTTCTCATATGGGAGTATTTTTTCAGAGTGTGATATACCATTAGAAATGTCTCAGTGAGGAATACCCAACCATGTCCTTTATAGGATCATTAGGGCATCATAACCTTGTGAAAACTCAATAAACTGCATACCTCTTTTAACTTCATTTGATGAGGGCATGCAAGATATATAGCTA
Source organism: Pinus tabuliformis (assembly GCA_031772625.1). Taxonomy (NCBI): domain Eukaryota; kingdom Viridiplantae; phylum Streptophyta; class Pinopsida; order Pinales; family Pinaceae; genus Pinus; species Pinus tabuliformis. The sequence continues at coordinate 1,148,618,767 of CM062819.1, read as the reverse complement.
TCATACTACTTTTATTGACTCATGAAATGTATTGTTATAATCTTGGACATCCCCTTTTTGACATCAATGACACTTGTTGTCATCAATGACAAAACTATTTTTTCAACGGTTCAGATACCACAGGGACTTCACTCAGGGAAGCTCTGATATATCACATGCATTCATGTCATACTAAAGAATACCCTCAATTTGACTACATATTTGAAAATACCTCTAAAAATCATATAATTTAACCCCCTACCAATATGAACCCAATACACCTTCCTAATTTAAAAAACCCCTACTTTCACTAGATATTGTTGGTATCGATTTTTTATTTAACATTTTTTATACTCCTTTATAATTTATCATTAGCTTTGAGCTCCATTTTTTATACCAACCCATATAAAAACCCTTTAGCACCTATTATATACTCAATGTATTATGTCATTTTTTACTAAATATATATCCCCCAATATGAATGCAAGTGGTATGGTATTTCTCCCCTAGTGATGCCCCCGTGTCAGATATCATCAATAGTTTCATTTCACATCAAGGATACCGCCCTATTAATTCAAATAATATAATAATTTATTCTACTTACACCATGATTAGAAATAACAAATAATAAATTGACACATGATTCAAAGAAATATTAAATGTCAATTTTATTAAGAAAAAATGTAAATTCGTTAGCTTTCATGAATTATTACATGGGATCTTAAAGGTGTTAATGTTATCAACATTATTTGTCATAGGAGGGTTCATGCTTATTTTCATATTGGGTAAAATATTCCTAAGACTTCCATGTACTTATAAGTAAAAAAATGCCTTTAAATATTTTATAATGAATTAATGCTTTTGAAATAAAAGAGCAAGGGTTTATATGTGAATACTTACTATTATTAGTTTTGAAAGATAAATAAATAAATTCCTCACCAAAAGGAAATTAACAGTTTACAAACCAGCTATGTTTAGGGAATCTTGATTCCAAATCTCTCATTGATAAAGACAAACATTTTTCAAAATAATTATCAGTAATATTGTCTAAGGAATTAAGAAATAGAGATTTTTCTAGATTTAATTCAAATATAGAGGATACTCCTATATGAGAGTGGTCTAGCACAAGAAATTGTTCCTATGACCTATATTTTGTTTGAATTCGTTCATATCACACTATACCCTATGTTTCTATAAATAAAATGATAAACAATAATAGTGGACTCTATGCTATCACTCTTGTGCCATAATATGTAATATTAGAGTTATGGGAGTATGGTCTAGCACAAGAAATTGTTATCAATCATTTTCTTGAATTCATTCTTATCACACTATATCTTATATTTCTATCCATACAATTATAAAAAATAATAGTAGACTCCATGCCATCATTATTATGCCAATCTGAGTTATTAATTTTACTAGACAACCAAGAAATAATAAATAAATGTGAGTCACGAAATATCTTTAATTGATTAACCATTGAAGAAAGGTATACTTTTTTATCAAAATTATTATTGGTGCACAAAAGATTATCAAAATTGATCTTTCCTTTGAGTTGTTTAATTTTTAGAGAACCAACCAAAGAATTAATTTCAATGATTTGCTTAATCTTGGGTCGTGAAGATGATGAGTATATAAATTATATTATTCCATGTTTATTATTTTAATGACCTATTTAGAAAAACTCAATTATGTTGGTTATTTATCTGAAGTTCCGAGTGAATAACTAGGAATCCTTCGGGATTAGATGTTTCAAATGCTAATCCTATTTAGTATATCTTCTCATATATCACCAATAAGACTATTTTCCACATTTGATACCATGTAATATTGACTGGTAGGCATGAATTATTCTAAAATTTGAATGTTATCAAGTTTTAAGGAGAACTATATAGTGAAATGGTTTCAAGTTTTAAGGAGAACTATATAGTGAAATGGTTTCAAGATTTTTTGGATGATTTTATGACCATTATATATACTTGATTTCATAATGAATCTTCCCATAGGATTTTCTCTAGGAAATATTTTACAAAATAATATAATTAATCCAAAGTTGAAGATTGGATATTGGTGTATCTACAAGGATTATATAGTTCTAAGAGTTTATGGTTTTGAGTTGAAACTTTTGAAGCTCCATGTTATTTTTATTTTTATTTATTTTTTTATTTTTTTCTGTAAAATTTATTACATTAAGGTTAAATTTTGAACATATATATTTTCTATCAAAAGTGTAAAAGAATATATTTATCACTATCAACTGAAATTCTATCTTTCATTATCAGGTGTTGGGGTCCAGGTATGAATGATTTATTCACCCTTTTCCTACATTAATTTATCAATCCGGGTACGTCTCCTTTCAAGGCAACACACAAGGTTTATGCAGGGGCAAGAGCGAGATCCGTTCCGATGAAGGGTTCGTGGTTAAGATTCACAACATTGCAGTGAAATTACACTAAGTATAGAACTTCAATAAAAGCAATTATAGGATTACAGAACTATAACAACAAGCATAAACTAACAGTAATACACACAGAAAGACGCAGCACTTGATCAGAAGAGCGGGCCCAACTCTCTAATCAGGGCTACATTAGTCACAGCAAAGATTAGAACAACAAAACGAATGATACTTTATTAATCTGAAAAGGAGTATTACAATATCAAAGGGGCGTCCCCAAATTACAAGAATAATCTGACTTTTATACACAGCCAGGGAGAATGACATCTTTCCCCAAGACCTGGTAACTGTAAACCTAGAAATGTACATTAGTTGGAATGACACCAACAACCAGATGGACAAAAACAGCAAGAGGTCCAATAAAGGTTCGGAGTCAGCAACTCCAGCTGCACGACCTCCTCAAAGCTAAGTTGTTGCTGCGAATGTGGATCTACTATGGATGCTAAAGCATCGGTCCCTGTTCTCTAGAAGCTGTAGTCAAACATACAATTTAGTGCTACAAATAAGCAAGGCCCCATGACTTTACTTCATTAATAAAATATTCCAAATAGACAAGGTAGGGTTATTTACCTTACAGATTTAGCACAAGAAACATGGGTGAATAAGTACAAAAGGTCAAAAAGGATGATGGAAATGATACATAAAGGTAGATCGATTTGGTGCCCAACATCTCCCCCCAGCTAGCCTTCTGCATTCCCTCATGCAGCTCGCCGTCTCCATAGGTCTGGGTTTTGCAGATTGTAGGCTTCCTAAAGCTGAGCGAGATCATATTCTTCACTCATCTCTAACCCTGGAGCTTTGAATCCATCTGAGAGGAGGATTTCCTTCCACCAATCATTCGGAACATTATATGCCAGGGTATAAACTTCTGCTGGCAACCAAATAGGGGAAAACTGAAACCTGATTCCCATCCAATGAACTCTGCATGTTCGAACACATGCCACATATCTGGCCACGTTGGGAAGTACTCGTGCAAAATTTGGTGCCCCAAAAGGTTCCCTGGTCCAGATAGTTGTGGGTGACATCATCTACCTTTTTTGACAGCAATTGAGGGCCTCATCTTGAAATGTGACCAATTGCCTGAGACAAAGATCAAGGCACCAGCTTTGTGTCCTCAACATTCTTTCTCTATTACCCTCAATTCTCAAAAAGGTGTTATGCTTAGTAAACATAGTAATTGACCTCTCATGTTCTCTTCTTATTATAAATGGCTTTGTAACTTGATTGGATTCAAATGTGTTGAAAGCCTTTTGCCAACTGATCTGATTGAAAGTGTAAGAGGTGAGGGCCCTCAAATGAATGTCCCCCACATATGGGACTGGATTGAATTCTTTGTCCAGGTGCAGTAGATACCTGTGCAAATAAAACTCACACATCAAGTGCTGAGTTGGCACGTCATGGCTCCTCATTATTCGGAGGAATTGTACACCATCTTCTATCTCATAACTAATCTCATTTTTTATGCTCTCCATGTAGAATAGAAGAAAACGTTCATGCAAAAATAAAGAATAACAAGAAGCAGGGGGGCGACATTCCATCACCTCTTGCACCAAATTGAACATCTGCTCCTTATCCGTTTTCAGCTCTGCCACTTGTTTTTCCAGCTGTTCCAATTTGAGCTGCTGCTTTGCATGCCTCAATCTCATGATATCTATGCACTCCATATATCCAAAAATGGTGGTGGAGGATTGTTCCTGTGTCCTCCTTATCTCACTCTGGTACCAAGATGAAGTGGATTTCTAGGTCTGCAATTCGGCCGTTAAGGCATAGTCATGATTTTCGAACAATCGCTCGACTGAGTCTATCTGAATGGCAGTGGAAGTTGTGGCCATATGATCTGTTTTAGTTTCTGCTTCTGCCATTGTGGCTTTGGGCTTTCTAGCCTGCCGCTTGTATTTCTTCATCTTCTTCTGCAGTCTATGTACTTGCTTCCTCAATTTCCTGACCTCCATTTTAAGCCTCATGGTCTCTTTAAACTGCAGCTGATATTTTTGCTTGACTGGGAGCCTTTGCTATTCAGAAAACTATACCCACTCCTGTTTAACTAAAGCTTCAGTAGTCTCAGCAATCGTAGGTAAATTCTCCAAGACAACTTCTGTTGTGCCTACTGTCGGGATTTCCTCCACTACTCATTCTTCTTCAATTGCCTCCTGCTTTATGATCTTCTCGCCTAGCTTAGCTACTGGCTCATGCGTCAGGACCGCTTTGCTTAGTCCCTCCTCTTCGCCAATGGCTCATGCATCGGGACTGCTTTGCTTGGTCCCTCCTCTTCACCAATGGATACTTCCCTTTGTTGCACATTCACCGTGACTGGTGGTGCCCTTGCAAGATGCTCTTCTGCTGATGTATCTGTTGGAATCCTCCCTAAATCTTCAACCTCTGGGACTTCTTCATCTTCTCTTCTTTCGGGCTCCGAAGTGCCTATCGCCTAAGTAGTATCCACTCCACTTGGTTGTGGCCTTTGTGGTAGGTACAAAGGTAGAGTAATGGTGAGATATTCTTCTGTACACCGAGGGGAACAAATTACCCTTGCTCCTCTTGGATAGAGGAGAAAAAGGAGAATTGGTAGAAATCTTCGATGTTCGGCCCCGAGGTCAACGCTGGCTTTTGTGGTTCAGCACCACCCTCATGCCCTAACTCTCTCAGAGCTTCCACCACAATTTTCCTAGCTTCCTTCTCTTCCATTAGTTCTATGGTTGGGGTGGTCATGACCTCTTCTTCATTCTGTTGATCCTCCTACATCAACTCCATGGTGGCAAGAGGTCCTTGTGGAGTATCCTCGGTTGCGGTACCAACCCTTTCGCCCGATCTTGCTTGCTGTGGTGCTGCCTATGTGGTTTCCATGCTGTCAAATTGCCCGGCTGGTTCCACGGTCGAGGCTAGTTCTTGTGGGACAGCCTCGGCTGTGGTACTAGTGGGCCTTTCCGGGTCAACTCCCATATCTTCCATTGAATCCATGGTCTTGGCTTGCTCTTAGGGAGCAACCTATCCTTCAAATTCTTCGACATCCATCTCCATCTCTTCCGATTCTTCTTGGTCAACATAATCGCCTTCTTCTGCATTTCCCTCCTCCATGGCTTCTGGTTCATTTTCCCGGGCAGCCACAATGGCTGCTATTCCTGCTTCTGTGGAATCCCAAAACAATTCCCATGGGATCAAGAATCACCCAATGGCATTCATTACTAACAACTGGACCAACCCATGGTGGGTGATGACTGCCAATACTTGTCACAACCCTTGAGCCGAATGTGCCATCAGGTGGAGGCTTCTCAATAAGAAATGTGGCATGTTTAGTGAGAAAGCCTCTGCTTAAGGAAAGCGCAGGTGGTCCAATATTCGAAGGTGATATTTGAATATAGTGGAGTATCACCCTTCGCATGTTATGTATTTTATGACAAACTCTGCTACTTCTCCCATGGGTGCGGTAGTGAGTTCCTATCATATCCTCGTCCCTTCTGTGCAATATTCTCTCCCGCCTATAAAAAGGCTTCAGGAAACTCCGAAAGGGTAGTCCTTCTCGAAAACCAACTCTATCCATTTTAAGGGAGCCCTGTGACTTCTGTAATTGCTTCCTCTTTCACAGGGATTTCAATTCCACGGACCCGAGAGCTTTCTTCCCCCATGTTGAGTGCAAACTCTACTCTTCATTCGACCCTCTCAACCTGTCGAAGTATATGTTCCAGCCTACGTTCTTAAACACTTGCCATACCTCCCGATTGTTCCAAATTCTCGCTATATTTTCTGGTTCATGCCGCACAGGTCATCCACCCATCGTTGCAGAGGCGGGATCAGCACGGTGACTACAGTTGGCTAGTAGGGGAGAGTGTCAAGGATCCAAACTGTTGGCAACTGAAATAATGTCATAGTTACTTGCGAGGAAAATGGATGAAAACAATACTGGTACATTTGAAAATGATGATAGGTTATGGCGGTACTGTTAGTGATTAAATGCAGTGTATTGGGGAAGTGATTGGTTATGGTACTGCACGTTCGAATACACATTCCAACACATCGAAGATATGACTACGAAGTATCATAATCATTAAATTCTATTTGGTAAGGGTTGTATCAAATAAATTCTTTTCATGGTACACCATCATTTATTATGACGGGTCCATCTCCCTCGAGCTTAATTTTGGCCGTCCGCGACACGTTTGAATGAAGACATACCTGGGGACCTACCTTGCGGTGGAGTGACAGCAAAATGTCTGTCTATGTGACAACAACAGTGAGTCATAGCAACAGGGAGTACCAGCAGAATATCTGACGGAGTGACAGCAAAAGTGAGTAACAACAATAGGGAGTAACAGCGAACATCTAACAGAGTAACGAAAATAGTGAGTAACAATAGTTAGGGAGTAAAAACAGTTACAAAGTAACAGTAGTTGTGGAGTAACAACACCGACAGAGTAACAACAGTTGTGGAGTAATGGCACCAACTGAGTAAGGGCACTGGCGGAGTAACCACAGTTGCAGAGTAACAACATCGGCGGAGTAACGGCAGTTGTAGAGTAACGACACTAGCGGAGTAACTATAGTTTTAGAGTAATGGCACCGACGGAGTAACGACAGTTGTAGAGAGACAGCATCGGTGGAGTAATGACAACAGCGAAGTAATGGCAGTTGCAGAGTAACGACACTCGCGGAGTAACGGCAGTTCCAGAGTAACAACACTGGTGGTGTAATGGCAATTCCGGAGTAACAACAGTTATGGAGTAACAACACCTAGTGGAGTAATAGCACTAATGGAGTAACAACACATAATGAAGTAACAATATTAGTGGAGTAACAACATTTAGCGGAGTGGAAGCACCAGTGGAGTAACAACACTTCTAAGTAGCAGCACCAGTGAGATAACAGCGCTGAGTGTGGATTTCTCTTGGCCATATTCCTTTGCTATTCCTACAAAACACAAAAAAGTAAGTGATAACAGTATATATATATATATTATTTTTATTTTTATTTTTATTTTTTATTTTTTATTTTATATATATATATATTATTTATTTATTTTTATTTTTTTTAGAACAATAGAGTGGGAGTGCCCTCTATTCCAACAACCATCAAATCAGATGAATCAGAAAGGTGTTTGACAAAGGCATCTTTCGAGGCTAGATGGTGGTACAGTTTTAGACGGTGTCCATTTACTAGGAACGAGGTCTGATTCTCATGTATTGTAACTAATCTAACAATTCCGTTGTCGAACACTGCGTCCACTTGATATGGTCCCATCCAGCGAGTATGAAGTTTGCCTTTGAAATGCTTAAATCGGGAGTCATAAAGTATTGCCCAATCCCCTACATGAAACACCTTGGTTTTGATAAATTTATCATGCCATTTCATTCTTTGTTGTTGAACAACAGTAGTCTTCTAGACAGCTACTGATTGAATCCAATCCAACTCATTCAGCTGTTCCAGTCAGTGTTTCTGTGCTTCTGATAGATCCAAGCCTACATCTAGAGTTGTTATGAGTGTACTGATTTCAAATTCTACTAGAAACAAAGGGGATTTCCCGTAGACTAATTCAAATGGAGAAAACCAAGTTGTGTTCCTCCATGTTGTCCTATATGCCCATAGAGCTTCTGGAATTTTATGTGCCCAGTCCCAGCGATGACTTGCTATTGTTTTTGTCAAGATATTCTCCAATATCTTGTTTGTGCTTTCTACTTGTCCATTCGCTTGGGGGTGATAATGGGTTGTCACTCTATGTTTGACTCCATATTTCTGCATCAGCTTCCCTATCGTATGAGATGTGAACTGTGATCCTCCATCCAACACAATTTCCCTTGAAGTACCGTATCGGGCAAAGATTTCTTCAAAAAGAAAGTCTGCTACTACTTTCTTTGTTGATCTCGTGACCGCTCTGGCTTCCACCCATTTAGTCACATAATTAGTGCAAACCAGGATTTAAGCTTTTTGATGAGAGGTTGGGTTAAAGGGTCCAACAAAATCAATGGCCCATTTTTCGAATGGTTCAAGGAATATCTAAGGCTGCACAAGCATTTTATCTACTTTCCCAGGTTGTCCCATCCGTTGGCAACTATCCCACCTTCGGACATAATCCCGAGCATCACGAAAGATGAAGGGCCAGTAATATCCCATTTGAAGCACCTTATGACCTCTTCTTTTGTCTGCAAAGTGTCCTCCACATGGCCCTGTTAGCTCTGCTATGAATTTCAACATTAATTGGTCAAACACAAGCTTGATTGGTTGTCTATGATAAAGAAGGGGATTTGCAGCAGCCATACCACCCTTTCCTCATCACTCCACTTACACTCTTATAACTCCCGATACCTCCGTTTTCCTTTAAATTTCTCCACAAACCCATATTCCCCAAGCCTCGTGTGCTGAGTCTAAATATCATATAACCCCGATAACCCGACTGAGTGCCTTTTGCAAGCCTTTTTCACGTCACATCAGTTAAAAAGCACATGCTTTTAACCCCGTTGTCTGATCCTCCACCTCACGATCCAATGATATATGCTATTCCCGCTCCCGTAACCTGCACGCATGATAGCCCGTGGGCAAAATGGTTTCCTGTCGGACCCACCAGCCACGTGTCGCTCATCGAATGTGCTCGCGCCCCCACATATGGATACCACTTGCCCTCCTGAAGCGGTGTGGGGAATACCGCTCGTCAACAAAACCGCCCTCCTGCTCGTTAATCATCGTGCAACTTCATCGCCCAATGACTGTTGGATCTCCCCGCCCGAGATCCAACGGCCTACATTCTCCCCGCTCATATACCTCCCGATAGCTCCCGTAAACTGATCTCTGCTGTCCATATATGTGATCCGATGGCTCATAGCCGCTTCGCCCTACGTCTTCCCATCACCTCCCGCCATGAGATCTCAACCATCCGTCAGTTCCATCCAACGGCTAGCATTCATTCCTAGCCCTTCGTTCATTTTCCATGCATTTTTCATGTGTTTGGCCTATCTCGTGCATCCGAAGGAAGAAAGCGATCACCCACCAGCACTCTGCACAGTTAATCTTCAACTACCTTATTCAAGAGACAGCACGGCCAAGGAAGGAAAGTACAGCCTCGAGCAGTTAAACGCCCTTAGCAGTTATGGAAATTTATTCATACAACACTCCACCTGCTCAAGGAGTACACCTAAGTACCAGAGAAGGTCAAAATTCATTCATGGAAACAGTAGATTGTATCAGAGACCCATTTCAGACAGTTAATGTGGTAGGTGGTCCATTATGACCCCTCCACGCATAGCATAGCAGACTTTTTGTAAACAAACTCCATATATACCTAGAAACAAGATGTAATGAGGGTTGATGGATATTGTTTTGATGTAAAGTTCAACTTCTGGAGACTGTAACTACTGTGATACCTGCAGCATCTGGTCTTCATTTTCAGCTAATGCAAGCTTCTTTTGCTCTTAATTGCTCACTTTCCACTTCTTCTTTGTTCCAGGTTGTGCCTGTTATACATTTTTCATGTGCCCTTGATGTTTAGCATTAGAGGGGTTGTCATCCCACCTCTGTGTTAGAATCTAGTATGTATTATTGAATGTGTATGCAGGTTTCTATTGTTTTAATGCCAGAGAGTTGTCATCCTGTCAGTGCATTAGGAAATAGCTTTGCAGACCTCTTTACTGGTTGCAGCCGACCATCACATGGTCTTGTGCATCTGCTGGTGTGGTTAGTATCCTCCATGTTCACGTATTCCTTAAACTGTGAGTAATTGGTGGTCTAAAGCCTTGTAGTCTAGGGTTGTTCACCCATGTCTGGGGTTAAGCATAGTAGAAGTGGTTATCTGGCTTGAATATGCATCATTTCTTCCATTCATCCACCATTTTCCAATATTTTTGTTGAGTTTGTAATGTTCCCGAGAATCTCTGATATACAACCTAGGAGAGTTTCTTGGGGTGATAACATTAATTGGCACCATTTCCGGGGAGAGGAGATTGAAGCTCAGCTTCCCTGGGAGAATGACACAGTTCCAGATTTTGATGATAGACAAGGTCTGGGCACATATTAGGTTGTAATCATCTATCTAGTGACTCCACTAGAGGAAGACCAACATTTGGCGACTCCACATTGAAGTTCTGGCTCAGTTTGTGAGACATACTCGAAGAAATCCTCAGAAATCACCAGCTGAACCAGTGCCTGACCCTGAGAGGACTGTCAAATCGAAGAAAGAATCACAGAAAGGGGCATCAGGATCAGGTAAGCCTAAGAAATCTCATGCATCTCTAAAAGATAAAGTTATAGCTGAAGATATACAGTTTGAAGATTTAGAGCCCAACACTGTTAATAAGGAAATTCCTTCAGAGATTAATACAACCCCTTGTGCAGTTAGTTCCCCTTTGAATCTCAGTCCAAATAAAACTTCCCATATAGTCCATAACATCCCTTTGTCTCTGTCATCCATTTCATTGTTTCATATTGCTCAATCTGCCAGTGTTCTTCCACATACCCCAGTCATGGCAGGCCAGCAAGCACCTACGAAGATAGAAAGAATTGTAGCTGCCAGATATGGACCTTTGGTCTTGCCTATTCCTTTGAATCCTATGCCTATGGGAGAATATCAAAAATATATGCCTAATTTCACTGGCACAGAGGGAGTAACAGCTGAAGAACACCTTGAGGCCTTTTACAGTTATGCTGATAACTTAGATATAAGTGAAAATGATGTGTGGATGAGAGTCTTTGACCAAAACCTTGATGGAGAGGCCAGAAAGTGGTTCAGAGAACTAGCTCCTAGATCTATTGCTGATATTGAAGCCTTAGATGATGCATTTTTGAAGCACTGGGGAGATAAAAAGGACTTGGTGTATTATCATACTGAGTTTGGTAACCTGAAGAGGTAAAATGGTGAATCATTGCCTGATTTTAATAAAAGATTCAACCGTATGTATAGTAAGATACCAGCTGATGTAAAGCCTACCCTTACCTCTACCAAATTCACTTATGCCAATGCTTTTGACTCTGATTTCTTCCTATTGTTGAGAGAAAGGAGATGTGCTACTCTGGCAGACATGCAGGATGCAACCCTAGAAGTAGAGTCTAATATCATGGCTGCAAAAAATCTTAAAGGTCAAGCTAACAGGAGGAGGCAGTGAGGTCAGGCTTCTACCTCCTCTTCTTCATCTTCAGAACCAAAATTAGAAAAAATGACTAAGATGATAGAGTCATTAGCTGCTAAAATTTCTAAGCTGAAGGTTGAGTAGAATTTAGGAAAAATAAGGCAGCAGAACACATTTGCTCCAGGAAATCTGAATCCTTTCAGAAGAGAAAATGAGCAGTTACAAATAATTCAGAGGGGCAAAGAATCAAAAGGAGAACAAAAAGTTAAAGCTCCTTTCCAAAATGTAGTCATGGAGGAGGAACAATTTGAAGATGAGGATGAAATTCACTGCATGGAAGATAAAGGCAGTGCTGCATTTTTGACATTGGCTACTTATGAAGAATCCTTGCTGCAGGAACAAGGCAGTCAGGAGTGGGACAGAGAGGCTGTTATACAAACTGGTGAACAACAAAGATACAATATGAGGTCAAATGAAAAAAATTTCAAGGAGAATCCTACCCAAAGAGCTGTTGTCCAAACAGAGTCACAAAATATTAGACAGAGAAGGCCAGCAGCTGACCTAGTCATCCTCAAAGCTCCAGTTCAAGAGGTAAGAGGTTTTGATAAGTTTCTTTCCTCTTTCAGCTTTGAGTCAAAAGTTCAGAAATTGAAAATATTTGTCCCTCTGATAGAATTGAAAAAGAGTGAAGTATTTAGAAAGCCTATCCTTGAAGCTCTTGAGCTAGAAACCACACAAACCTCCACTGACTCTATCAATTTACAAGATGACAAGCCTGACATTGTGCTCAGCCCTATGATTGAACCTGCTGATAATAATTCTCCATCTTTTTATGTATCATTGACTATCCATGACAAAATCCTCCACAACTTCCTGCATAGATACAAGGGCCAGCCACAATTTAATGCCTAAAGTTGTCATGGAAGAGTTAGGCCTTGATATCACTAGACAATATCATGATTTATTTTATTTTAATTCAAGGAAGGTGAAATGCCTAGGATTAATCAAAGACCTGGCCATCACCTTAACTCAGCTGCCCATGAAGAGTATGATGATGGATATTGTGGTAGTAGATGTCCCTCCTAAGTTTGGCATGCTGCTGTCTAGAGGATGGATTAAGAGACTAGGTGGGACACTACAGAATGATCTATCTTATGCCACTGTCCCAGTTTTTGGAGGAGAAAGCAGGAGATTGTACAGAGAAGCACAGTTGGCATACATCATCAGTGATGAGAAGAATCCTACTAATCATCCCATATATGTAGTGGACACTGATTTTGGAGCATGTATCCTCCAAATAGAAGAATCTCAAAAGGTCTCAATGCAGCTCAGGAAACCAACAAATCAGGATGAGAAAGAGCAAGGAAGTCAGGTTTGGGAGATGTTCTTTGATGGAGCATGTTCCAGAGAGACTGCAGGAGTAGGGGTGGTGCTGATATCTCCAGAACATGAAAGCATTCAACTGTCTTTTAAGCTGGCATTTCAAGTCACAAATAATATAGTAGAGAATGAGGCTTTTCTATTGGGCCTTAATGCAGCAAAAGACAGAGGAATCAGGAACATAAAGGTGTTTCGAGATGCCAATCTGATCATTTAGCAAGTAAATAAAACATTTTAGGCAAAGCATCCAAGGCTAAAAGCATACAGAGATGAGGTATGGAGACTCAAAGATTCCTTTGAAAATTTCTATATTTCATATATCCCTAGAGCCAAAAATCAGCTTGATGATTCTCTTGTTGTGTCTGCTAGTCTATTTATCCCTCCCATGCCTCCTAGACTGATTTATGAAGTCCAAATGAAATACAGACCATCCTTTCCTGATAATGTCCAACAGTGGAAAGTTTTTGATGATGATGATGAGATAAATAGGTTTCTACAAGTCATTGATGAGTTTTCTGAAATGAAAATTGACCAAAAAAATGAAGCCTTACAAGAAACTCCCCAACCCCAGCTTAGAAACAAAATTGGTAAAAATAACATTGTCCATCTTCCCAGCAATCATATTCCTAAGGGTTTAATTCCTTTAGAAACACTGTTTGACCAGAATGATGTGCCTTATAAGGCTACCCAAAAAGAAGACCAATCTGCAGTTTGTAAGCATGACATATGGAGTCCAGGTTAGCCTAGATACATAAATTTGTCCACTCATCTATCTGCTAACCAAAGTTCTGAATACTGCAAATTAATGAAGCAGTTTGCTGATGTGTTTGCCTGGAAGTATAGTGACCTGAAAACTTATGATAAAAAGATTATTCAGCATAAAATCGTTTTAGAGAAAGATACATACCTTTCAAACAAAAGCTAAGACCAATAAATCCTATGCTTCTTCCTCTGATTGAGAAAGAAATTAAAAAGTTGCTGGCTTCCAAGATTATAGTCCCTCTCAGATATTCAAAATGGGTAGCCAATTTGGTGGTAGTGAGGAAGAAAAGTGGTGAAATCAGACTGTGTGTTGATTTTAGAAACTTAAACAAATGCTCTAAGAAAGACAACTATCCTCTACCAAAGATGGAGCATTTGTTGCAAAAAGTCTCAGGAGCCAAAGTAATGTCTTTCTTGGATGGTTTTTCAGGGTTTAATCAGATTGTTGTGCACCCAGATGACCAAGAGAAGACTGCATTCACCACTCCTTGGGGCACTTTTATGTTTTCCAAGATGCCTTTTGGACTGATGAATGTTGGAGCCACCTTTCAGAGAGCTATAGATATAGCATTTGTGGGAGAAAATGATAAATTTGTCCTCATCTACCTTGATGACATAACAGTTTACTCCAGCAGCCATCAAGACCATTTGCAGCATTTGAAAAAAGTGTTTCTGAAGTGCAGAAGGTTTGGGATTTCAGTTAATCCTAAAAAATCACAATTTGTTTTAGAAGAAGGCAAGCTGTTGGGACATATTGTTTCTGTTGCAGGTGTCCGGATTGATCCAGAAAGAGTAAAATAAATATAGACTTTGTCTGTCCCTAGATCAAAGAAAGATATCCAGTCCTTTCTGAGCAAAATAAATTTTGTGAGGTTTATTCCAAATTTTGCAAAATTGGTGAAGCATGTTATCTGTTGAGAAAAGGACCAGAGGTCAGATGGACTGATGCAGCAAGAGGATCTTTTGAGTCCATTTAAAAAGCTATTATGAAGGCTCCAACTTTAATAAGTCTGGACTACAGTAAGGAGTTCCATCTATTCTCATTTGCCTCTGAAGACACTATTGCAGCAGTTTTATTGCAAGTAGATGAAGAAGGTTCAAAGCATCTGGTGGCGTTTTTCAGCACAAACTTAAGGGATGTTGAACCGAGGTATGAAATTATTGAAAAACAAGCATATGCTCTTATCAAATCCTTGAAAGCTTTCAAAGTTTACATTCTGCATTCCAAGATAATTGCATATGTACCCTCTGCTGCAATAAAATATGTCTTAACACAACCTGATGCTGATGGAAGAAGGGAAAAATGGATCGCAAAGATGATAGAATTTAATATAGAACTGAAGCCCACCAAGCTTTTCAGAGGTCAGCGTCTTGCCAGATTGTAAGATGAAGAAAATTTTAGATCATTGGACATAGATTTCTTGTTCACAATTGTAGAAATTGGTCAGGAAGGTGAAAAAGAGGAAGCAACTGAACTAGAAAAAAAGTAGCCAGTGGCAGAAAATCTAGCTTCTTGTAATTGGTATTCTGCAATAATTAATTTCTTGTTGAAGCTAGAAATCCCTTCAGGACTTACTCAGAGTCAAGCCAGAACTATTAAGCTTAGAGTAGCTAAATATTGTATCCATGAAAATCTGCTCTACTGGAGGGATCCATCTGGAGTGCTTTTGAGGTGTCTGGACAAAGAATATTGAATAGAAGTTATGCAGTAGTTTCATTCCAGCATGTGTGGAGGGCACCACTATTGGAAAACCACTGCCTATGAAATTCTCAAAGCTGGATATTACTAGCCCTCCTTATTTTCTGATGTATTTTCATTTGTTAAATCTTGTGACAGGTGCCAAAGATTTGAAGGAAAGCAGCAGTTGAAGTCCCTGCCCCTAAAACCAATACAGGCAAAGGGACCTTTTTAGTAGTGGGGCTTGGATTTTATTGAAGAGATCAATCCACATTCCAGTGGCCAGCACAGATGGATATTAGTAGCTACTAATTATTTCACTAAGTGGATTGAAGCAGTCCCTACCAGGAGGGATAATCATAATGTGGTCATCAAGTTTTTAATTGAAAGTATCTTTACCAGGTTTGGTTGTCCACATAAATTAGTCACAGATAATGCAGCAGCCTTCAGGGCAAAGGAATTGGTGGAAATGTGTGATTCAATGGGTATTAAATTGATTCATTCCACCTCATACTATCCTCAAGGCAATGGTCTAGCAGAATCTTCTAATAAAAGCCTGATAAGGACAATTAAGAAGCTGCTGGAGGACAATAAAAGGAATTGGGATGCTAAGCTCAAATATGCACTGTGGGCTGACAGGGTAACCATTAAGAAATACATAGGCAATTCTCCATTTAGGCTGGTATATGGCACTGAAGCTGTATTCCCCATTTAGTTAACTCTCCCTGTGGCAAGATTCCTTCAAGAAGAGCAGAACGAGGAAGAAGACATGGCAAAGTGGATCACTAATTTAGCAGAGGTACATCAGATTAGAGAGCAGCTGGTGGAAAAGGCTGTAGCACATCAGAAAAAGATCAAGGATGCTTTTGACAGGAAGACAAAAACGGATAATTTTCAAGTTGGAGACTTGGTCCTTAAATGGGATGCACTAAAAGAAAAGAAAGGCAACCATGGAAAATTTGATGCTTTCTGGACAGGGCCTTTCATAATTTCTCAGATTCAAGGGAACAACACCTTCATACTGAAAATTATGGGAGGAGAAGCAGTTTTTGATGGCCCAGTTAATGTGCATTTTTTGAAAATTTATGTGATTTAAGGTATTTTGGCCTTATAGGTTGTAAATATTTGGTTTTATCAGTTTTAGTCAGACTCCATGCCCAATGGAACTCTAGGAATTTTGCTAATTTGTTTTCATCAGGAAGGCATTGATCTGCAGGTTCTTGAGACCTCATAGGGAGGATCTCATCCCTAGAAGGAGCCAGTGTTAGCTCTGCTATGAATTTCAACATTAATTGGTCAAACGCAGGCTTGATTGGTTGTCTATGATAAAGAAGGGGATTTGTAACAGCCATACCGCCCTTTCCTCATCACTCTTCTTACACTCTTATAACTCTCGATACCTTCGTTTTTCTTTAAATTTCTCCAAAACCCATATTCCCCAAGCCCCCGTGTGCTGAGTCTAAATATCATATAACCTCAATAACCTGACCGAGCGACTTTCGCAAGCCTTTTTCACTTCACGTCAGTTAAAAAGCACATGCTTTTAACCCCACCGTCCGATCCTCCACCTCGTGATCCAACGATATATGTTAGTACCTCTCCCGTAACCTGTACGCACGATAGCCCGCGGGGAAAGCGGTTTCCCACTGAACCCATCAACCATGCGTCGCTCATCGAATGTGCTCACGCCCCCACGTACGGATACCGCCTGCCCTCCCGAAGCGGTGTGGGGAATACCGCCCGTCAACAAAACCGCCCTCCTGATCGTTAATCATCGCGCAACTTCATCGCTCGATGGCCGTTGGATCTCCCCGCCCAAGATCCAATGACCTACATTCTCCCCGCTCATATAACTCCCGATAGCTCCCGTAAACTAATCTCCGCCATCCATATATTTGATCCAACAGCTCATAGTCGCTCCGCCCCATGTCTTCTCATCGCCTCCTGCCATGAGATCTCAGCCATTCGTTAGTTCCATCCAATGGCTAGCATTCATTCCCAGCCCTTCGTTCATTTTCCATGCAGTTTTCGTGTTTTTGGTGTATCCAGTGCATCCGAAGGAAGAAGGCGATCACCCACCAGCACTCTGCACAGTTAATCTTAAACTACCTTATTCAAGAGACAGCACGGCCAAGGAAGGAAAGTACAACCTCGAGCAGTTAAACCCCCTCAGCAATTATGGAAATTTATTCATACAACACTCCACCTACTCAAGGAGTACACCTAAGTACTAGAGAAGGTCAAAATTCATTCATGGAAGCAGTAGATTGTATTAGAGACCCATTTCAGATAGTTAATGTGGTAGGTGGTCCATTATGACCCCTCCACGCATAGCATAGTAGACTTTTTGTAAACAAACTCCATATATACCTAGAAACAAGATGTAATGAGGGTTGATGGATATTGTTTTGATGTAAAGTTCAACTTCTGGAGACTGTAACTACTGTGATACCTGTAGCGTCTGGTCTTCATTTTCAACTAATGCAAGCTTCTTTTGTTCTTAATTTCTCACTTTCCACTTCTTCTTTGTTCCAGGCTGTGCCTGTTATACATTTTTCATGTGCCCTTGATGTTTAGCATTAGAGGGGCCGTCATCCCACCTATGTGTTAGAATGTAGTATGTATTATTGAATGTCTATGCAGATTTCTGTTGTTTTAATGCCAGAGAGCTGTCGTCCTGTCTGTGCATTGGGAAATAGATTTGCAAACCTCTTTACTGGTTGCAGCCGACCATCACATGGTCTTGTGCATCTGCTACTGTGGTCAGTATCCTCCATGTTCACCTATTCCTTAAACTGTGAGTAATTGGTGGTCTAAAGCCTTGTAGTCTGGGGGTGTTCACCCATGTCTGGGGTTAAACATAGTAGAAGTGGTTATCTGGCTTGAATATGCATCATTTCTTCCATTCATCCACCATTTTCCAACATTTTTGTTGAGTTTGTAATGTTCCCGAGCATCTCTGATATACAACCTAGGAGAGTTTCTTGAGGTTATAACAGGTCCATCATCTGCAACCTTTAATATCTCGTAGATATCATCTTCTGCAATGCAATGAAAAATTTGTTGATCAACCCCTGTGTGGAAGAGATATCCTGCCATCCATGAATAACGGGTACTCTGATGAATAATCTTCCTTTGCTCCTTATATGACAGATGACGAGGTACCTTCCCTGTAGCAAGATAATTAGCAATATCTGTATACCACAGAGTGTTAGCAGAAACTGCAAAAAGATGCTCATCTGGAAAATTATCTTCAATTGGTGTATTCTTACCATCATGTTCTATCCTAGACAAGAAATCTGCAACCACATTGTCCTTCCCTAGTTTATCTATGATAGTAATATCAAATTCTGTAGTAGCAAAAGCCATCTTGTAATGCGACCAAGGGTAACAGGTTTATTCATTAAATACCTGATAACTGCATGATCAGTATGTACAAAAGTAGGATACCCGGTAATATAATACTGGAATTTGTTGATGGCATAGATGACAGCAAGGAAATCTTTCTCAGTTAATGTGTAGTTTAATTCAGCAGGAGCCAAATTCTTACTAACATAGTAGACTGCATATGGTACCTTGTCTTCTTGTTGTCCTAATACTGCACCAATTGCTGTTTGAGAATCATCTGTGTGAATATGGAAAGGTAATGTCCAGTTCAGCCCTGTAAGGACTGGAGCGCTACAGACCAATTCTTTAATTTTCGGAAAGGCTGCATCACAGTCACCTGTCCACACAAAATCTGAATCTTTTGTTAGCAATTGAAAAAGTGGGTGTGCTACTTTCGCAAAATTTTCTATAAAACATATGTAATAACCAATGAAGCTGCATACCTGTGTGGCCATTTTGGGTGTTGGGAAGTGCATAATTACCTTTATTTTCACTGGGTCTGTTTGAATTCCTTCAGCTGAGAGCAAAAGTCCCAGAACAATTCCCTCTTCCATCATCATATGGCATTTTACTGTACTAAGAGAGACACGCACCTGTATACACCTTTCGAGAAATTTTTCTAAACTTTTCAGCCCTTGTATAAATGAATGCCCATATGGAGTAAAGTCATCCATGTAAATCTCAACACTGTCATCTATCAGATTAGAGAAGATCCCCAAAATTTCCCTCTGGAACGTTGCAGGAGCATTACACAGGCCGAAAGGAAGGACCCGGTATGCGAATGTTCCCCAGGGGCA
Source organism: Pinus tabuliformis (assembly GCA_031772625.1). Lineage (NCBI taxonomy): Eukaryota > Viridiplantae > Streptophyta > Pinopsida > Pinales > Pinaceae > Pinus > Pinus tabuliformis. The sequence goes on along the minus strand of CM062819.1, from coordinate 1,148,599,282 downwards.
TGTGAAGGTGGTTGTATCCCGATCTTCAAGAGATATTTGGATCTTGTTATACCCACTAAATTTGTCCAAGAATGAGAAAAACGTTTTACCAGCCAATGTGTCCAAAACTTGGTCAATAAACGGTAAAGGAAAGTGATCTTTCTGTGTTGCCTTATTTAACTCTCGATAATCCATGCATATCTGCCATTTACCGTTTTTCTTGGGGACCATTACTAATGGGGAAACCCATTGACTGTCTGAGATGAGGTAAATAAAACCTACATCCAATAACTTCTGAAGCTCCTACTTCACAACATTTTTCAATGTGGGGTTCATTCTTCTCTGAGGTTGTCTCACAGGATGACAATCCTCCTTTTGTAAATGTGATGGGTACATAAATTAGCAGGAATCCCCTTCATATCTAAGTAATCCCAGGCGAAGGCTTCCTTATGTTTCCGCAGGACATCCACAAGTTGCTTCTTCTGGGATTCTGATAGGTTTGGATTAATATTGAGAGTTTTTCACAGTTCTATTTCCACTGGAACACTTTCATGGGGTGCATCAATAGGTAGCTCTTCTAATCCTTCTACTGTTTCAATAGTTTCCTGAGTCTCATAGCTTAGGACAGATTCTAGGATTTGTTGAATTGGCTCTGAAAAGGAGCAAGGATCATCCATAAAGGAAGTGATCACATCATCTTCTGATTCCATTTTCAACTGAAGGGTCTGTCCAATAGTGAGGATTGGTCCTAGTTCCTCAATTTATATCTGAGGCTCTTTCCTAGACAAAATTTTCTTGCCACCTGTTGTTTTTATGGAAGGATTTGGTTCTGAAGGTGGCTACAACACTAGGTTCTTAGTGTTGTGCCCATTTGAAATAACCATGTGTCCTGAACGACACCCAATATAAGCGTCCACAGTAGCCAGCCATGGTCTACCCAAAATCAAAGGATGACCACCTACTGATGATTGCGTATGTAAAACCAGGAAATCTACGGGATAGTGCCATGAGTCCACCAAGATTGTTACATCTTCCAATTTCCCTATAGGTTTGATTATAGATCGGTATGCCAGTTCCAATACTATAGGTGTGTGTTTCAGATTGCGAAGGCCAACGTATGCATTGTTTTGGTGGTGATAACATTGATGGCAGCACCTAGGTCCACTAGCACATTCCAAATCTCTACCCATTAATTTGTACTGTTAGAATTGGGTTTCCGGGATCTCCATACTTTACAAGCATTGATTTTCCCATCATGAAGTCTAATAATTTTCCCATAACATGAATAGTGAGGGGGTCTTTGGATTTCTTTGCAGGCTTTTTTGAACAATATTCCTTAAGAGTCTTTGCATATATTGGTACATCTTTCATAGCTTGTAACAAGGGAATTTTGACAAATAAGTTCTGCAATTCTCCTAATAGATCAAATTTAGCTTGAGGGCCTGATTTATTCAAAGTTAGTGTCTCTAGGTAAGGTGGTTCGGATTGATGTTGCTTTGTAGAAGGTGTCTGGTTTCTATCAGTTTGTTTTGGCTCTTTATTAGTCAATTCTGGTTCCTTACCTTCAATATCAGTTTGTTCAATGATAACTGGAGGAGGTTGAACATTGACTTTTTGCACTGATCGCAGATTCATTTCATACAACTCTGCAGTGGAGATACTATATGAAGGTAGGTTAAGAACATTAGCTTGATGAGCTCCCTTATTGTTAGGATTCGGGTTAGGTTGCATTGGAAGTTGATGACGGGCAGGTTGATTACCAAGAGGTACATTAGAGGGCAGTCGAAGTTGCTACTGCTGTGGCATAGGCTAAGGAAACTGCCCAGGAGAAGATCCTCACCAAGTGGGAGCCCATGGGGAGCTCGAATTGGCTTGAGGGTTCCACTACTGTTAAGGGGGAAATTGGTATTGTGGCCACATAGGAGGATAGGGCATGGACTGCGGATTCATACCGAAATTATTGAAATATTGAGATGGATCTGAGTACATACCTGGATTTCCTATTTGTGGTCGAGGCTACCATGTATTTCTAGCTCCCATGAGGTACAGTTGCTCCGTGTCTTCCCCCTTCCTTAAAATACTGCTTTCAGGCTTGGCAAGGAAGAACATGAGCTTGTGGCATGATTTAACTCACAGATTGCACATTCCTCTATGGAGTTTAGTGGGCATTCTCTCTCTGGATGCTTCTTTCTGCATTTTGGGTAGAATACCACCATGGTCTGATATAATTCCAGCTACTTTTGTTTTACTTGTAATGTATCCATCTGTGCCAACAGAGTACTGAGGATATCCATTCTCAAGTTGTCTAGAAAATTTCTGATTTCTACCTTCGTAACACCCCTGCTAGACCCCTTTGCTGAGCGAATCCCTTGTCTATTTCTTGCAAGCCCCCTCGAGCACTGAATGCATAAGTCGCAGATAAATTCAAAGCGTTCCTTAGAGATGTCTTCCTTTCCCACAATGTTCAATAGTTCCATCGCGTCTTCCCAAAAATCCCAGAGGAGGATAGTTTTTAGAATATCCTTATCCAAGTCAAAATGACCTGACCTCTGTAAGGTGTACTTGAATTGTTCCACACAATCTTCCAAACTTTCATCTTATTTTTGTGTGAACTTTAAAATTTCCTCCTTGATGTTCCGGGATTTGCAGTAATCCTGGTACTTTTCCAGAAAGGTTGTCTGCATATCTTCCCATGTGGAAATATAGCTTCCTCCAAGTCCCATGAACCATCGCAGAGCCGTCCCTTTTAATGTAGCAGGAAAAATCTTGAGCTTCTGGGCATCTATCATGTAAACATACCCCCGGCACACTATATCAAATTCAAATAAAAATGTGTCAGGATCTTTCAAAACAAGCCCATGAAAACTTGGTAAAGCTTCCAATGGAATAGGCTTTGTGGGAGCACCAGTTGCCAAATTCCTGATCAGAAACTCGATGGTGGAAGTTGTGGGAGCCATAAATATCTTCCAATAATCGCTTTGTATTTCAACAGGCTCTGTGGAAGGTGGTTGAGGATTCCTTACCACACGGGTTTGAGTTTCTTTGACAGCACTTCCCTGATCCCTTAGTGATGCAAGTATCCCTTTGTCTCCTTCCCTTGCGTCCTGATGACTTGATCCTTCGGCTACAATCTCTTTTCCTTTGCTGGAATGCCCTGATTCTGTCGAGGTTCTGATTGTGACCTCTTCCCCTTCTATTGCCAGCGTGGGGTTCCCCTGGTCAGGTACACTGCTAGATATTTCTTCCACTGTCGGAGGGACCTACTATGCCGAATCGCCAAATAACATTGTAACCAACACTAGTTGGTCCACTGATTGTCCCTCAGATTTTACTCTTCGAGCTCCTGGTCTCATAGTTGCACAAGAGGATGATTCCGACTCAAATTTCTCTATAATATGCTGGATGTAAGTTCTCCTTCCCAAGTTTGGTCCTTCCCTCCTTGGGGGTCTCCCATTTTTCTCTGTGTTCATACAAATGTTGATATAGTAGGAGGTTTAGTATCAACCTATAGCACTCTAGTCTTGAAGTAAGGTGTCAAAGGACCATTCATTCCTCAAGATAAAAAGCTTAAAAATAAAAGAGAGACAACAAAAACAAGAATCTAGGGTTAAAGCCCCAGAACAGGGTGTCAAAGGACTTTTCCCTCCCTAGGACAAGAACTAGGAATAGACACAAACTTACGAGAAGACCTAATGCTTCTAGATCTGAAGCAGGGCATCAAAAGACTCCTCCCTCCCCAGGGTAAAAGATAGGGTTCTTGAAAAACACACAAAAACAACTGAAAGACAAATCTATCTCAGGGCCTGGAGTAGGGCATCAAAAGACTCCCTCCCCAGGACAAGAGGATGGCCCAATCAAAATAGAAAAGCAAAAAAAATAAGAAAAATAATACCTATGCTCAGGACCCAAAGTAGAGTGAGAAAACTCGTTCTCTCCCCAGGACGAGATATTGACCCTTTGGTTGGTCTGAATCGTGTCTTGCACCTTGTTAGCCTCCCTGACAATGGCGCCAAAATGTTGGGGTCCAGGTATGAATGATTTATTCACCCTTTTCGTACATTAATTTATCAATCCAGGTGTGTATCCTTTCAAGGCAATGTGCAAGGTTTATGCAAGGGCAAGAGAGAGATCCATTCTTACCAAGGGTTCATGCTTAAGATTCACAACATTGTAGTAAAATTACACTAAGTACAGAACTTCAATAAAAGAAATTACAGGATTATAGAACTGTAACAGCAAGCATAAACTAATAGTAATACACACAGGAAAACGCAACACCTGATCAGAAGAGCAGGCCCAGCTCTCTGATCAGGTCTGTGTTAGTCACAACAAAGATTAGAATAGCAAAACGGATTATACTTTATTAATCTGAAAAGGAGTATTACAATATCAAATGGGCGTCCCCAAATTACAGGAACACTCTGACTTTTATACACAGCCAGGGAGAATGAAATCTTTCCCCAAAACCTAGTAACCGTAAACCTAGAAATGTACATTAGTTGTAACGACACCAATAACCAGATGGGCAAAAATATCAAGAGGTCCAAGAAAGGTTCGGGGGTCAACAACTCCAGCTGCGCGACCTCCTCAAAGCTAAGTTGTTGTTGCGAATGCGGATCTGCTGTAGATGTTGAAGCATCGGTCCCTGTTCTCCAAAAGTTGTGGTCAAACATACAATTCAATGCTACGAATAGGCAAGACCCTGTGACTTTACTTCATTAATAAAATATTCCAAATAAACAAGGCAAGTGTATTTACCTTACAGATTTAGCACAAGAAACATGGGTAAATAAGTACAAAAGGTCAAAAAGGATGATGGAAACAATACAGAAAGGTAGCCCAATTTGGTGCCCAACTTCAAGAACAATAATTCTTTTCATATTATTGAAAGTATACGAATAGGAGATTCATGCTCACATATCCAAAAGATACTATACAAGTAGTGTTATTGTCACACAGAATGGGTCATTCTTGCGGACAAGATCGACCTCCCCAGTATCTAATGATATCTAGTGACAAGCAAGCCAACCAAATCCTATCTTTCTCTAAATATATTTATAAATAAATGCAAACAAGTGTTTTAGGCCTACCTTGGGTCCAATGCAAGTTTGTGGAAGCCTCGCTCCTTTGATCCAAATGAACTCCCTTGTAGAGAATCTGCAAACACAAACAATCACACAAATTAAATAGCATCTGAAAAGCCAATATCATAAAGCATACTTATTATGATGATCAAGGAATTTATGAAACAAATGAAATAAGACTATTTGTTGAGAAAAATGAACCTAATTGTATTAATTCAAATCAAAGAAGAACTTTACAACCTGTGCCTTGATGTTGTACAAGCTCCTCCCAGGGTCCAACAAGAAGTCTCCTCTACTTTGACAAGTTTCACTCTCTTCCCAATGAAGCCAAAAGGTATGTGATCTCTCCTCTCAAGCTCAACTAGGAAGTCTCAATTCCACCAGCATTTACCCTAAAAAATGTTCAGCTTCTAACCTCCCTAGCAACCAGCCCAATGCCTTAATTTATAGTGCAATGGAGGGAAGTTACTAGGTCCACCTTCAAATGGATAAAGACCTCCTTCAAAGGGATAGCTCCTCACATCAAGGGATTAGCTCCTTCTCTTTTGGGATGCATGAACCACCTAAGAGCGAACCATCCACGTCAAAATTCCTTCTAGAATCATCTAGAATTAACCCAAAGTGAGTTTTTAAGAATAAACTTGCACCTTTTTGACTTTCACAGGGGTCCGCACCCAATCCTTTAGAGATAGAGTGGGCAGGTTCACAGGTAATATGAACAGGGGTGCGGGACCATAGGAAATAGTGAGAGAAAGTGCGGAACCAGAGCTTTAATGATTTTTAAGGTCTGTTACACAATAATTTGTCATTGCCTTCCTCCTAGTCTTCCTACTGTGTCATGAGTCCAAAATAATTTATGATCATGCTCTCTGATATTGCCAAATGACCCACTTTGCCAAGTTTCTACCTCATCGCATCCGTTGGCCAAATAAACGCGTTGATGAGTGCTCCAAAACAGTCCAAAGCGCTGCCATCGCGAAAGTACACATGATTCCTGTGATGGTCAATTTTCATGAGCCAGCGCAACTGTTGCTTGTATTTTCCCACGATGACATGACTAGCTCCGTTATGCTATAGCGATGTCAGCGCGACAAACCAGTTATGTGCTCGTGATGATCCAGTTTGGGTGAGTTTGTTCCAACAGTCGGCCTTCCAGATGACTCCAGACCTAGTTGTTGGCATTGTTTATGTCGCCTTCCTTTCTCTGGCATGGCTGTTCTGTCATTTGTGCTACCCTCCTTGGAGATAAGCTCATCTTCCCACTATTCATGGAGGCTCCTCCTCCTATTTAAACTCTCACCATTGCTATGTGCTGCTAGTTTTTGGATAGTTTTTGAATTCTTAGTCTTTGGAGTGTTGCTGATAGTATTTTGAGCTTGTTAGATAGTTGGTGTGACAAGTGTGGGATTGTTTGAGAGCTTGAGGAAGGTTGTGAAGTGCTTTTACCTTGTGTAAAACTTGTGAGCGAGAGATACTTGTATTGGGAGATCCATCTTCAACGGTGAATGCTTGAATAACATGCTGGCTGGACCCTCCTGAGAAGGCTTGTGACGTCAAGACTCCGGTTGTAAGCTTACTCTATTTCATAATTAATGCATTCAATGATGTTTTCCTATGTCTTGTATGCAATGTACTAGATAGCTCATGACTTCTTGACTTTATGGGTAAATAGTTCTTTGTTGTATCTGGTTATGTGCTTTGTTGTATTTCCTTGCTTTGTTTCAGGTTGATTACTCATTAGGAGAAAGAAGCGGAAGCTGGAGCAGCGCAACGGAACTCCATCGACCACCGGTTGAGGTAGGCCTCCAACTTGAACTATTTAAGGAGAATTGTTGTTGATTTGTCCTTGTTTGTGACTAGACCCACTCTAGGGCTAGAGGGGTTGCCTCTGTCTGCAGAGGGAACACTTTCCTGCTTCACAAATTGGCGACTCCGCTGGGGAGCTGGCCTTTGTTATTTTCTTGTTCACTCTTGCCTTGAGTTTTTGTTTTGGTCTCTTTTCAAGTTTTTGGGGATTAATTATCAGTCTTTTGAGTTTCCTGGGTTGATCTGGGAAATACCTCTATTTGATTGAAGGGTTGACTGGTTTTGGTTCGGGAGTTTTTGTTCATTTGTCATTGTTTTTTGCATCATCGCGGAAAAAATCCTAACAGTCGCGATGTCATCGCCACTTTGTAGCTTTTTACCCGCGATGATCTTGGGTTGATAGCTTAATTCTCGCGACGACTCTTGAAATCGCATCATCGCGGAAAATAGGTGTTTTTCCGCGATCATCTCAGGTTGTCTGTGTAAAATTTGCGATGACATCTTGGGTTGTCTGTGTAAAATTTGCGATCATCTCGGGTTGTCAGTGTACAACTTGCGATGATTCCTGAAAAGTTGTTTTTATAACTTTACCTCCTGAATTCATCAATTTTTCTTATCCCCTGTTATTCCTTGTCTCTCATTAGCTTGTTTTGATTGCTTTTGGTTAGGGGCACTGTCTCTTTGATTTAATTTGAGTGAGTCTTGTGTTTTTTAGACCATGTGACCTAGCCCTTTAGAAGTTTCATCGAGAAAATGTTTGCTTGGGTTACTTTTCTATTCAAGGTTCATCCACAACCATCTTATTGATTTGCTTGAGGCTTTTTCACTGCTTGTTTTCTTGCTGGTTGATTTTTAGTGTCGATTATTGAACCAATTTTTTATGTTGATTCGATTTCTTCACTACCAAACATAGATCACAATTGTTTGGATCGATCAGTTCACACTTGCTTGTTTGTCTCTTTGAATTCACAAAAAAAAAAAAATCGACAGTTTGCATTCATTTAGCATACGAAAGTGAAAGTACATTTGCATTACGAATTTTCATGTTTAAGAAATTGGAAAGCAAATTTTAAATCTTTCATTAGTAGTATCGATGCATCATGAGATTAGTGTATTGATGCATTGTGTTTCTTAGTGTTTTCATTCACTTGACTTGGTTTGGCAATGATATTTCTACCCTCCCATAGGTAGGTGTTCATCGAAAATAAGGGATATTTCATTCATTCTAGCTGCATCCTAGGATTTGTTATACACATGCGGTAAGGCCCAAAAACTGAAACATAATCCAAGATCAACTTTAAAATGAACTAAATAAATCTAACAAAACATTGGAACATAATGCACACATTTAGAGGTCTAGGCTAGAGACGTGCTCTGGTGTCGTTAAACTTAGTCACTTTTGTTTCCACTCAAGGTTGGGTGATTCCTCCTTTTGTGACTTAATAGTGGTCTAGTACGGATTTGAGCTCCCACGTACCATCGAGTATATGGGGAGACCCCACTAGGTTATCATCCTTTATCCATAGGAAGTCGTGTCTGCCGCCTTACAAGTCGTAACGCATCGAACGCATCATTCGGGAAGATTGACTGCTGTACGGAAAGTCCTTGGTTTTCATATGACTGCCAAGGTGTATATGCAGTTTTACGGATTTGTTTGGTAAACCTTTTTGCCTAGTTCTCCAGAGTAGTCACTTTCGTTCCTTTTCGGACTCCCTAAAAGAAAAGGTCCATCTGAGCACTTGTCACTTCAGGCTCATTAAATATTCGAAGGCGACTAGAGTCATCTTTTGTCCTTTTCTCGACTCTTTAAAGATGAAAAGTTCAAGTTTTGTTCCTGTGCCTTAAAATTTATTAGGCCACGATTCACATTTACCTTGTTAGATCTTGTTTACCTCAGCTTCAGTAGGGTTCCTTCTCGTTCTCGATGGTGACATCCCCCGAGCCTACCGGCCAAGGTTTTCCTTCAGATGGAAATCCTGGTCCATTTCCTTCCTTTGGAAATGTCGGTGCTCCGTATATGGCAACATTGTCCTTGCCTGGGATAACCATCGGTTTGCCCGTATGGTTGTTTTCAACCTCGGTGGTCCTGAGTGTCATGACTTCTGTTCCACCGTCTTCTTCGTCTGAACCAAGACATGTTGATTCCAAGGTTGAGCCTATGCCTTCTTCCCCTATTTCTTCCTCCTCCTCTCCTCCTCCGCCTGGTGAAAGTTTCACTTCTAGTAACCAGGAGGCTAAGAAGAAGAAGAAGACGAAGAAGAAGAAGTCTGATAAATCCAAGGCCACCTGTGTAGTTACCGCTCCGAGTCCACCCCAGGACGAACCACCTTCTGCTCCTCCGCAGAAGGTTAAGTTTCCTTGTAAATTGTGAAAGGGTGACCATCTTCTTCGTGATTGTCCTGGCATTCCTAGGATCCTAGAAGTATGGTCTCACGATCCGGATCGTCCCTCATCATCCTCTGAAGCTCAAGGTTATGCCACCCTATCAACTGCCATTGGTAAGAAGGATGGGAAGATTCGATTCCCCTGTAGACTGTGTGAAGCCATCCATCCCCTTCACCTTTGTCCGCTCATGGATAAAGCTTCTGCCGTTTTGGAAAGTCTTACAACTTCTTCATCCCAGCTTCCCGTTGGTTATCAGAGGCTCTCTTCAGACCCTCCCTCCATCGACAAAGAGATTGACTTAGATTCTTCTCTTGTGCCTCCTCCTCCTTTAGAGCCTGGCTGTGCTAAGATTATTCCCGACCAACCATTGGTCGGAGAGAGTGTCGACTTGGGTTCACCACCTGTTGATCACTCTACTTCGGAAGAGCATCATGCTCATGTTCTTCTCGTCTTGTCAGATTCTCCTGAGTTTGAGAATGACCCCCCTATCGTCGCTGATCAAGAGGGTCCTTCTTCGGCTCCTGTAGAGTAGGGGGAAATCATACGTTTCCCCCACCAAGTAGTTCGGTCGTTTCCTTCGACTGGAGTCATTTGACTACATTATTCCTTCCATCCCATGTGCCTTTCCAGATTACAATACATGCCTATGATAAGGAAATACCTGGCACTGTCTTGGATGAGGGTGAATCGGTTAGTTTCATGCCTTTCACTACTTGGCAAGCTTTGCGCTCCTCACAGCTTGTGCCAGTCACACAGAATCTGTTGGCCTTCGACGGAGGCACCAGTCAACCTTTAGGGATCCTCCCGAAGTTTCCTGTTACTTTGGGAGGCAAAACCGTCTAAATAGATGTACTGATTGTCCAAGGTGCTTTAGATTTTAGTCTTCTCCTTGGCCGTGACTATGTTTATGCCATGGGGGCCCTTGTCTCTTCACTTTTCCATGTGGTTTGTTTTTCGTACGATGGAAGAATGGTGACTATTGATCAATTATCGTTCTTTAGTCCCTCGGTGCCTCTTGCGCAGCTGTCATCCCCTCTCGATTCTTGCTCGCAAGCAGTACCTTCCTTGCCACAGGTCAATTATGTGGCTACCCGTTCCGTCTCTACATCTGCTGATGATCATGTAGATGGTCTCCTACGTCATGTACTGGGGGCATTGGAACCCGATCTGTCATTGGTGCATCATGATATGTATTCCTCCCAGAGTGCGTTTCTTCCATCCCATGCAGACCTCTTGGGAGCCATGTTCTCGGATGGCCCATGAACAAGGGTACGAGGATAGTTTGTTCCTGTGTCAACCTCGTTAAAAAATGAAACAAGGAGTGCCGAGGATAGTTTTGATATTGTGTCAACCTCGTTAAAAAATGAAACAAGGAGTCCCGAGGATAGTTTTGATCTTGTGTCAACCTCGTTAAAAAATGAAATAAGGAGTCTCGAGGATAGTTTGTTATTGTATCAACCTCGTTAAAAAATGAAACAAGGTGCCGAGGATAGTTTTTGATCTTGTGTCAACCTCGTTAAAAAATGAAACAAGGAGTCCCGAGCATAGTTTGTTCTTGTCTCAACCTCATTAAAAAATGAAACAAGGTGCCGAGGATAGTTCTGATCTTGTGTCGACCTCGTTAAAAAATGAAACAAGGAGTCATGAGGATAGTTTGTTCTTGTCTCAACCTTGTTAAAAAATGAAATTGGCTGTCCCGAGGATAGTTCTGATCTTATGTCGACCTTGTTAAAAAATGAAACAAGGTGTACGAGGATAGTTTGTTCCTGTGTCAACCTCATTAAAAAATGAAACAAGGATCATGGAGCACAGTTCCTTGTCTTGTGTCATGCTCGTTAAAAAATTAAACAAGGAGTCTTGAGGAAAGTTCTTGATCCTATGTCAACCTCGTTAAAAAATGAAACAAGGGTTATGAGGATAGTATTTTTTACTGTGTCAACCTCATTAAAAAATGAAACAACTCTCCTTTCCAAATCAAGTATTTGATTAAGATCTCGTAAAATCCAAGTCGAGTCTTTCCAAGACCTCGAATGTGAACCTTCATTCCATCCACCTCGTCGAATGCAATGAAGCTTGGGGGGCATGTACCTCGATTTGCATCATTATGCTGGGGGCATGCAAACTTATAACAAGCATAGTTTTTTGTTTCAAGCTTGTGTAAACATGAAACCGAATCCAAGCAGAGTTCTCCATGGTTCAAGCTTGTGTAAAAATGAACCCATACCTGATTTACATCTCGTGATTGCCGTTTTATCCGCTAAATTCTGCTAGATGAGCCTTGGTTGTTTCATCCCATCGCCACCATCTCTTTGGCCGATCATATGCCTTCACTTGGTTGTTTTTCCTTTCCTGAGGAACCGCAATGATGAGTGGTTTTATTAGCCAGCCTCTTAACCATTACATGTTTTGAGCAGTTCCACCATTTCCAGAACCAGTTGCTACCCTTTATGCCACTCGTTCCTCCAGGACAAGTCTCCTTTAAGCTCTTTTCTGACTCGTAAAAGATGAAAAGATTGCCGAGTATTTTTCCCTTTTTGACTCGTTAAAGAAAATAAAAATGGAGGTCTGCTTTCAGCTCTTTTCCGACCATTTAAAGATGAAAAGATGGCCGATTTTTCCTCTTGACTCGTTAAAAGAAAGAAGAGGCGGTCACCTTTAAGCTCTTTTTTCGACCGTTTAAACACAAAAAGATTGTCGGGTTTTTGTCGTTTCAGGCTCATTATTGGTTACGAAATGATGTGCTTCCGACCACTTTTCTACTTTTTCAGGTTGAAGTTACTACTTACGAAAAGTACTCCTCGATAATAATGGTCGGGCAGTTCTTTCGAGTATTGTTTTATACGTTTTCGGGCTCAAGAGACACAACTCTACGAAAAAGGACCCCCCTGGAGTTTTCTTTTCCGTGTCTTTTTCAAACTCTCTAAACATGAAAAAGACCTTGAGTTTCACCTATGTCGGACTCGTTAAACCCTGACGACATTGGAATCGTCACCATGATGAGATTCAAGCTTCTCCTTCCTAGGGCTCGTTAAACTATTACTAGGTTGGGCTCTACAGCAGGTTTATCATTGATTGTCTATGGCAGCTAGTCACTCTTGAACATCGACACTTTTGCTTTTTGTCGGGTTGGGATATCCATACATCGTCATTTGGCCTTCCGCGGGTTTGGGTTATCATTCTAGCCTCTTTCCAATCGATTCATGCCATCTCCTTTGAGCCTCTGATCCATTGATGACTGAATGCTGCCACCCCCCTCTGGAGTCGTGTCGCCGATATGTTCAAGAGTATAATCCTTTTGCAGTTTACACCCTCGCCTTCTCCTCTGGTCCTCTGTTTCGCCATCTACCACTTGTTCCTTATCTCGTGTCGTTGATGGGGGAAACATTATGGCCCTCCTGCGATGGGTCGTCTCCTGTCGACATCAGCTCATTATCCAGGAGATTGACCTAGAGATCCCTTTTGGTACCTTAGAGCTTGCATGCCTCAATGGCAAGTTCTTCGCACTTGACGGTTGACTTTCATCATTGGTCGTCGATTGGGTGATTCCACGAGTGTTCGACTTCAGCTCCTTTTTCACACTTCGTGGATTGTGCTGGACAGTACCTTGAGAGCCATTGGCATTATTGGTGGTTTCTCTCGCGCTTGTTAACGGTTTTCCTCATTGACCAGTAATCAAGCGATGTTCTATCATGCTCGACCTCAGCACATCTATTCGCATGTTAGGATTTGTACTATGATTGGATGGGTTCAAGACTTCGAACTCAGATTACACGTGTTTGGGCTGCGTGGATTGGTTTTATGATTACATGACTCATTGATGGATGGCTGCGACCATACCTGAGTCTTCATGGATGGCTGCACCCATACCTTTATTATCATCATGGTCTCATTAGCTGGGTGGCTGCGTCCATACCACAAACCTATTTCATATGTCTTTTGGATGGCTGCGCCCATGCATAGACTACATGTAATTCATTATCAGAGATATTACTTGTACTTGTGTGCAAGTTCTTCCAGATGGTGTTCCAGTTCAGTCAGTTTCGTAAAGCATTTCACCCCTTCTACTCTCTTGGGCTTCATACTTTAGGGGGCATCTGTTACACAGTAAATTGTCACTGCCTTCCTCCTAGTCTTCCTACTGTGTCATGAGTCCAAAATAATTTATGCTCATGCTCTCTGATATTTCCAAATGACCCACTTTGCCAAAGTTTCTGCCTCATCGCGTCTGTTGGCCAAATAAACGCGCTAATGAGTGCTCCAAAACATCCAAACGCGCTGCCATCAAGGAAGTACACATGATTCCCGCGATGGTTGATTTTCATGCGCTAGCGCAACTGTTGCTTGTATTTTCCCACGATGACATGACTAGCTCCGTTATGCTATAGCGATGTCAGCGCGACAAACCAGTTATGTGCTCGTGATGATCCAGTTTGGGCGAGTTTGTTCCAACAGTCGGCCTTCCAGATGACTCCAGACCTAGTTGTTGGCATTGTTTATGTCGCCTTCCTTTCTCTGGCATGGTTGTTCTGTCATTTGTGCTACCCTCCTTGGAGATAAGCTCATCTTCCCACTATTCATGGAGGCTCCTCCTCCTATTTAAACTCTCACCATTGCTATGTGCTGCTAGTTTTTGGATAGTTTTTGAATTCTTAGTCTTTGGAGTGTTGCTGATAGTATTTTGAGCTTGTTAGATAGTTGGTGTGACAAGTGTGGGATTGTTTGAGAGCTTGAGGAAGGTTGTGAAGTGCTTTTACCTTGTGTAAAACTTGTGAGCGAGAGAGACTTGTATTGGGAGATCCATCTTCAAGGGTGAATGCTTGAATAACATGCTGGCTGGACCCTCCTGAGAAGGCTTGTGACGTCAAGACTTCGGTTGTAAGCTTACTCTATTTCATAATTAATGCAGTCAATGATGTTTTCCTATGTCTTGTATGCAATGTACTAGATAGCTCATGACTTCTTGACTTTATGGGTAAATAGTTCTTTGTTGTATCTGGTTATGTGCTTTGTTGTATTTCCTTGCTTTGTTTCAGGTTGATTACTCATTAGGAGAAAGAAGCGGAAGCTGGAGCAGCGCAACGGAACTCCATCGACCACCGGTTGAGGTAGGCCTCCAACTTGAACTATTTAAGGAGAATTGTTGTTGATTTGTCCTTGTTTGTGACTAGACCCACTCTAGGGCTAGAGGGGTTGCCTCTGTCTGCAGAGGGAACACTTTCCTATTTCACAAGGTCTTTCTCTCATTTTCAAAGCTTGACATGAAGAGATGAGGTCTGAGACTTGCTTAGGAGGACAGTATAAGTGATGATAGATCCATACTGACTGCAAATAGTCATGGTGACAATATTTTGTGTAACAGATTGCCCCCTAAAGTGCGAAGTCTGTAGTAGATGAGGATTTCATTTATCATCTAGGAAGAGTGAAGTACTTTATCATTTCGAGGATCATCTTATGGAGAGCCCGGTTGGAACCTGTAAAAACATTCAATGCAAAATATATATATGAGATCATATCATTGCTAAGGTAGGCATTCCCATACTCAGATCAAAACTGACTAGAAAACTAACTACTGCTCTGATATAGGAATGATCTTATAACACATCACAAGTATAGACACATGTAGACACAGTATGGATGCAACCATCTGTTTATGAATAGTCTACTGTATAATGAATACAAAATTCCTCGCAGCCTGGATGGTGGAAACTAGATCTAGGGTCTTGATTTCTACTTCCCGAAATAGTACGATTCTATCCATGCGAATAAATGTGTCGAAGTCGAACATGGTAGAAACCACTTGATTACCAGTCAATGATGTAAACTGTTAACAAGCGTGAGAGAAACCACCAGTAATGTCAATGGCTCTCAAAGTACTCAGTACAATCCATGAAATGTGAATAGATGTGTTGATGTCGAACATGTTACGGAATCCTTTGATCGAAGGTCAATGATGCAACCTATCATCGAAGGCGAGAAACCTGCCATTGAGGCATGCAGATCCCAAGGTACTGATGATTTCTAGATCATATTTCTAGATAGTGAGTTGAAGTCGATAGAAAGCGATCTGTCGTAGGCAAGCCCACAACACGAAATCATAGATCAAGTTTGAAGAAATTTAGTTGCAAGGACTGACTCAGGGATGGTCAAAATGGATGACAGATATTTTGCAGATGAATGGCTTATTTGCACTGAATTCTTGAACACATAACGACACAGCAGATGGTTTGGTGACAATTGACCCAAAGTTAATACCCAAAAAACATTTGAAGACTTTCAATATGGTTTGATCAACTATTAGGAAAAGGATTTCCCAACCCAGGTGAATAAAAGTGTCGTGTTCAAGAGTGGTTACAAAGTATGACAATGAGGCTCATTTTTCTCTCTTTTACCCCGCCATTTCTGGCAAGTACCTCTTTATTTTTGACAAGCTTGAGGAGGATAACATTTCCTTGATTATAATCTCATCCTTCAGATGAGTCCAACTTAGTTTAAATTCGAACCCTAAGGAGTGGTCCGTTCCTGTTTGTATTTGAACAGGTCCTTTACTGTTAAATTTTAATGAGTCTAGTATAGGAGAAACTCAGTGTTTTTCAATTTTAGAGAGTCTGAAAAAACTTAAGAAAACTCCATGGTTGTCCTTTTTCGTAAATTTGTGTCTCCCAAGCCCGAAAATGTATAAAATAATACTTGAGAGAACCGCTTGATCATTACGACGAAGGAGTACTTTTCATAATTAGTGCCTCTGATCCGAAAAAGTAAAAAAGGCGATCAATGACATGTCATTTTATAACCAATATCAAATTTGAAACAACAAAAATCCGGCAATATTTTCATGCTTTTACAGTCAGAAAAGGGCTGTAAGTGGACTGTCTTTTTAGTTCCGTTTTAACGAGCTTAAAAAGAAAAAACTCGGAAATATTTTCATATTTTAGGAGTCAGAAAAGAGCTTAAAGGTGACTCTAAGGTTTCACTTTTTCGTAAGTTTTAAAGAGTTCGAAAAAATGATAAAAATGTACTCATGGTTTTCATTTTTTCGTAATTTTTAATGAGTTTGAAAAAATGGTAAAAATGTACTCAGATGGCCGACTTTCAATTTAATTTACGAGTAGGAAAAGACGGAAAGAACTCGGCATTTTCATTTGTTTTACGAGAGTGAAAGATAGCAAAATAATCTCGGGATTTTCATGAGTTTAACGAGTTTTGAAAATAACTGAAATTGACTCGAGATAGGTTTCATTTTTACAAAAGCTTGAAACAGAGAAAAACTATGCTTCAAAGTATCTTCATTTTTTACACAAGCTTGAAACAGAGAGAAAACTGTGCTTGATGCCCCCTAAGCATAACTGCTAGAGCGCATGCCCCCCAGCTTCATTTCATTCAACTAAGTACATTAATTAATAGCTAGATGGAATGAAGGTTCAGTTATGAGATCATTTGAAAGACTCGACCTACAACTGTAAGAAAATTATGCAAAAAACTGAAATAACTAACCTAAATATACAACTTAACATTTATGAGATCTAGTCAAACTCTCGACTCAATTAGAGGAGGATTTGTTTCATTTTTTAACGAGCTTGACACAAGAAATGAACTATGCTCAGATCCGGTTTCATGTTTATGCAAGCTTGAAACGAAAAACTATGTTTGTTATAAGTTCGCATGCCCCCAGCATAATGACGCAAATCGAGGTACATGCTCCCCAAGCTTCATTGCATTCAACCAGGTGGATGAAATGAAGGTTTACTTTCGAAATCTTGGAAAGACTCAACTCGAAAAGGGAGTTGTTTCATTTTTTAGTGAGGTTGACATACGAAAAGAACTATCCTCAAAACCTTTGTTTCATTTTTTAAACGAGCTTGACACAAGATAAGGCACTATGCTCATAACTACTCTCTACAATCTACCTAACAAGGAACTATGCTCTAAAATCCTTGATTCATTTTTTAACGAGCTTGACACAAGATAAGGATCTATGCTCTAAAAAACTTGATTCCTTTTTTAACGAGCTTGACACAAGACAAGGAACTATGCCCTAAAAACCTTGATTCATTTTTTAACGAGCTTAACACAAGACAAGGAACTATGCTCTAAAATCCTTGATTCATTTTTTAATGAGCTTGACACAAGACAAGGAACTATGCTCATGACTACTCTCTACAATCTACCTATATAACCTATCCTTGTTTCATTTTTTAATGAGGTTGACATAAGACAAGGAACTATCTTCGAACCTGATTCATTTTTTAACGAGGTTGACTCAGTAATAGGAACTATCCTCGAAACAACTGATTCATTTTTTAACGAGGTTGACACAGGACAAGAACTATCCTCATACCTGATTCATTTTTTAACGAGGTTGACACAGTAAAAGGAACTTTCCTTGAGACTAACTGATTTATTTTTTAACGAGGTTGACACAGGTAAAGAACTGTCCTCACACCTGATTCATTTTTTAATGAGGTTGACTCAGTAACATGAACTATTCTCTGACTAACTGATTCATTTTTTAATGAGGTTGACACAAGAAAAGAACTGTCCTCATACTCACTGATTCATTTTTTAACGAGGTCGACACAGTAAAAGGAACTTTCATCGAAACTAACTGATTCATTTTTTAATGAGGTTGACATAGGAAAAGAACTGTCCTCATGACAGCCAGTTTCATTTTTTAACGAGGTTGATAGAAGAAAAAACTATCCTCGCGCTCACTGATCTTGGCTTCCAACTGGAAGAAAGACATGTCAATGGACACATCTTGATCATGGCTTCTAAGAGGTCTTCATCAGAAGGAAGAATAGTTCTCTAGAAGGAACACATGTCAAGGGACTCAAAGGGATAAGAACATCGCGTTCAAATAATCCCATAGAGTTTTCCATGTCAATTACCATATCTAAATCAAAGGAAGATGAGCAAACAGTGAGAGGCTCACTTACATCGGTAACTGAAAATAAGGGACCAGTTTCCACATAATTAACCCGTGGTGGGGTAGGTACGACTTTAGAATCAGGAACATTTAGGGGTGTCATATTATTGGTAGTTGAAACAAGACTAGGGAACGAAAGTTGGTCTACAGTCACAATATTTCCATTGTGAGGGAAAGACATCACACGAAAGAGTGTCGATACGGCAGCTTTCATTGCATAAACATAGTCTCGCCCAAGGAGTAAATTGAAATCCAAGGGACCTTGAACTACCATAAGATCAATATAGATAGTTTTACCTTCCAAGGTAATAGAAAACTTAGGAAGGATCCCTAAAGGTTCACTAATAGTTCTGTTAAAAGCTTTCAGATTCTGCGTAATAGGTGCAAACTGAGGGGAACCCAAATCTTTCCAAGCAGTTGAGGATAAAATACTAACAGAAGCACCTTCATCTACCTGTGTGCGGTGCATGTCCCTACCACCAACCTTGACAATGATTTGGAAAGGGATGGAGGAAGGAAGACGAGGTTCTGTCAGTCTATTCCAATCAAAGGAAAAGACCTCAGTACTTGGAGGGGGTTTTGTAGAAACAGGTGAAATGTCCCCCGGCATAGAAGAATCTGATGTAACAAGAAGAACCTGAGTGGTATGAAGTTCACTCTCTAAAGGGAGAGTGGGATCGATCGAATGTGAAATTGATTCGACCACTTGATCAACTAATGGATCATCAACCTGAGTGATATGAGTTTCACTCTCCAAAGGAAGAGTGGGATCGACTGTACTTGAAATTAGATCAATCTCTCCGTCAGTTGACAGTAGGTTGGGAGAAAGTTTACGGTAACCAGTTGGAAATTCTTGATGTGGAACAGTAAGGTTTTCCAACAATTTCGAGGCTTCATCCATGTGAGGGAAAATGTGAGTTTGATGACTCCCTTTGCATAACTTACAAGGAAACCTAACTTTACCCTTTTTCCCAGGAACCTGACTATCACTGGTTGATGGATCAATGGAAAGTTGATGAGATTTTTCTGACCATACTTCCAAGACCTTTGGAATACCAGGACAATTGATAAGGAAGTGGTCACCCTTACAAAGTTTGCAAGGGTATTTGGGTTTACGAAGTATGTTGGAGGTTTCCTCAACACAACTAACACTTACAGCCATGGTTGATTGGTTGACTTCTTTCTTATCTTTCTTCTTCTTCTTCTTCTTCTTCTTCTTCCCTTTCTTCTTTTTCTTAGCCACCTGGTTACTAGCATCAAGGATTTTACCAAGCGAAGAGGAAGAAATGGAGGAAGAAAAATTAGGTAAAGAAGGTAAAGGGTCAGCAAAAGGTTGGTGATGTTGAGATGGTGAACTCTGTTGAGGTGAAGCATTCGGTTGAGGTGGAACAATTGGAGTATTTGGGGCCAACAAAGTTGAAAATAACCATATCGGTAAACCTATTGTAAATCCAGGTAATGAAAAAGTAGCCATATAAGGATGACCAACATCTCCAAAGTAAGGAAAAGTACTAGGATTCTCATTAAGAGGGGTTCCTTGGTTGGTAAATTCTGGAACAGTTGCCATTATATTCAACTTCAATGAATTTTATTAACAACTTAGAACTAAAATTAACAATTAACAATTCACACCTAACAATTAAAATTCACAATTCACACCTATGGTCTCTAAAAGTAAAAACAAACAAATTAACACGCGCTATCAAATCTAGGAGTCAAACCACACACAAACAGTAACCTTCCGTACTGAAAACACTAGTTGGTGATGAAATCCAACGTTGTAGAATTAAATACAGAAATGGCGGTTGGAACAGTTACCCCGACAACCTACTTAATGAATAGACTAGCACAAGTTTCTCCACTAAACCGTCTCGAGTGAAGAGAACCCCCCAGAAAATCCAAGTGAGTCTAGTCGACGTCTGCTCCAGGTATAGTGGGATCTTCCCTCCACCGTCACCTTCGGAAAGAATCCTATAGATTATGGTCACTATGGTTACCAACAGAAACAAATATACCTAGGGGAACAGTCTGTGATCCGATACCAGGGAAAATTCTAAGAAACCCTGCTAAATTTACATGTATAATAAATGGGCGAATCTCCATGGTATATAGGAAAAATGGAAGGCGATTTTATCAATAATATGATATGTATATATAATTTTTTGGCGAATCTCTCACCAGGCATGGCAAATATTTTACTCAATTATAAAATCTTGTGTTTATTGAATACACAAATGAAATCATTGCATTTCTTTAAAATATCTTTTGAAATCAAAATTACCGAAATTACATATCGATAACCTAGTGGGTGTAGGATAAAATTCACCCGTGCCATTCACAGAAAGCATGAGAAAAAACCTAATACTATATATAAAACCAAGAAAATTTCAAATTCATCACTTCTAGGGACCTCGTAACCACCCTGCCAATACACAAGTATGTTCCTATTTGCAATTAGAAAAATTACCCAAATTACAATCTGTTTACTCCACTTCTAGGGACCTCGTAACCACCCTGCCAATACGCAAGTATGTTCCTATTTTCAATTAGAAAAATTACTCAAATTACAATCTGTTTACTCCAGCATATGTTATAAAGTTATATAAGGATGACTAGTGCAATCAATCCATTCCTTTTAGCCCTGGATTTGTTTCAGTAAACAGAAATATACAAATATACTTGTCCAATGTCTATGCTTTAACAATTCACCTTAAGATGTTTTTACAATATAATTTCCTAAGTCTATTTAATATCTTCATTATCATAAAAACCAACCTATATCCATCTTAACTCCACATCTACCACTCTTAGGGGGATGAAATCTATTTATCCCTCTGAGCACTTGGTAGACCCAGAATTAAGATGGATCTAAGATAGAATTTCCCCTTTAAATAGTCTATGGTCACATGAATACCATGGGTCAATACCATGGGTTATCATAAACCTGGAGCTTAAAAATTACTATTAGTAATTTATAAAAATTAATAAAATTAATAGTTGATTTTTATTTTATTTTTATTTTAACCAAGCTAAAATGTTTAACATACATTAAATTACAACATCCATTTTTACTCTTGATCGGATCAAATATTTTTTCACTCTATGCTAGTTTGCATATCACGATATTTGATACCTCTCGGGGGTTAGTAGATCCACAGTAAAGATGTATCTATGCTGGTTTAATTCCCCCATTTAAATAGGCTACATTCCAAGTGAATACCATGGGTCAATACCATGTGCCATTTTTGGTGAATACCATGGGTCAATACCATCTGCCATTTTGGTGAATACCATGGGTCAATACCATGTGCCATTTTGTTGAATACCATGGGTCAATACCATGTGCCATTTTTATTTTTGTTAATACTAATATTAGGGATAATAATGTTTTTTTGCATGGTATTAATAACAATCTAGTCCATGGTATTTGTCCCATAGTATTTTGCCCATAGGTTTCACCTAAATATAATGCATTTTTTGAGTGTTCGTAAATATAAGGTGACTTATGGAGTAAATATAAAAAAATGTTTTATTTGTTTACCATACCTCTCGTTTATTTATATTTTTATTAATTTACCATACCATAAATACAAGGTGACTTATGGAGTAAATATAAAAAAATGTTTTATTTGTTTACCATACCTCTCACTTATTTATATTTTTATTAATTTACCATACCTCTTTTACAAATATGATATTTGGCCCATAGGATTCAATTAAATAAAGCCTCTTTCTTGAGCCTTCATAAATAGAACGAAGGTTATGGACTAAATATAAAAAGAGGTTTTATTTATTTACCATGCCTCTAGTTTATTTATATTTTTATTTATTTATCATACCTTTTGAGTAAGTATAAAAAGACGTTTTATTTATTTACCATACCTCCACTTTACTTATATTTTTATTTGTTTACACCCTTGCATGTATATAAGGTGACTTATGGAGTAAATATAAAAAATGCTTTATTTATTTACCATACCTCTCATTTATTTATATTTTTATTAATTTACCATACCTCTTTTATAAATATAGTATTTGGGCCTTTGGCCCATAGCATTCACTTAAATAAAACCTATTCTTGAAAATGGGCGAATGGATTCACTTAAATAAAACCTGTTCTTGAAAATGGGCGAATGGAAGGTTGTAACTCCTAATTTCAAGGGCTAAATTTACCTTTTTTACCCTCTCCCTTAAAATAAGGTGGGCTATTTGAGGTGATTTGTAAAAATGTACTATGATACAAAATATTCACCCACTAAAAATTTAAAACCCCTTAATTTCACCAAAGGGCGAACATTCGCCCCTAAAATCACCCCTATCCGATACGCACGCAAGGGCAGAGTAACAAGATCAATCCCCTTGAAGGCTCCTTGACATAATCCAAGGTTTACCAACAAGTGACCCCAGGCTCCTCGACAATGGTTAATCCGAGGTTTACCATTTTTAATATGTGAATATCTTGTATCGTTCCCAATGAGGAAGGATTGATTCCCACAATGGTTCAGATATGATCTCGTGCTTCTCCTTTAAGAGGAGCTTTCCCAGAGCATAGATGTAACAATTGGAATTTATCTTCTACCGCAAGATACAGCTACTTGTTTGTTTTACTATCTTGGAGAGTTACTTACTCCCTACTCCAAGATACTAGCCTAAGCTAGATTGGTGGAAAGAGCCTTAAAAATGTAAAAATTACTAGATGAATTTTGATTAGGCGCTGTGTTATTTAGGCTGTTATTACTCAAAAAGGTAAATGGATATGAAACCAATGGTGTTATGACCCGACCCAAAACTGAATGCAATCGAATATGATACTGTAATCTTTTCAATTCGATGAATCCTAACTAAACTAAGGAGAGAGTTTCCATTCACTTCCAACAATGCAAAAAATTGATCACTAAGAGAAGCTATAACAAATTCTCTAATTCTCCCGGATGCGGGTGCGGTTGCAACGTGGTAATGGCGTGAGCCATCACGTGGGCAGGTGGCAGGCCCGCGTGGTCAAGAGGTACCACGCTAAGCGGGATATTAATCCGCATGAACTAAGACAACTGAAGGCATTAATGCCTGTCTTCTCTGCTCGCGGGAGGAGGATGGAGATCGAGGCAATGGAGCGTTTAAATGAGAGAGTGTTTGATGTGCAGAGGAATATGGGCAAGCAATGTGTTGAGGCCCTGCTCCGCTCAGAAGGAAATGAGAGTAAGGATTTGAGGTGCGTTTCGCTGGTTTTCGGGTCAGGAAAGAGCACACCTTGCAACTGTGTTGGGATTGTGCTGGTCTTCATAGCGGAAGGAGCTCAGGGTGCTTGGGTAAGGCAGCATTTAGAAAACTCAGAAATGCCAAGGGAGAGGCCGCGGATGGGCAGCAGACGTGGGGGAACAAGAGGCAGGGCCCTCGCGCAGCATCAAGACTACAATTCGCCCTCCTCCTCCATCGAAGTAACATCAATACCTCAGAGGTACTAAGGCAGCAATGAGGAGGATGGTGGTTTTAATGGCAGAAGCCCACGTTCAGAGGAGGGTCAGATGGAGATCCCAACGCTCAGGTATCGGCTCCCCTGCCTTCAAGCTAATTCTACTCTGGTTGTTTCTATTACGATTGAGCCGGATGTTTCTCAGAACACAGAGGCAGAGCCTTTACAGGAGGGGCAATGCTCTAGCAGAGAGGAATCCCCTATTGCGTGCCTTCTGGTTGGGGTAGGAACCAGTTGGTTGGCCCCTGGACGTGAGCTTGGATCTGACACAGCGCGTCCAGCTTCAAATTGTGACCATGCTGCCGGTCCTTCAACGTTGGCTGGTCCAAGCAAGCCAGCGCAGGAAGGAAGCCCTGACGCGGTCATCCAGCTCTCTGACTCCGAAGATTCTCTCCGTTTCGGGTGTCGAATTGAAGAGGCGCCCCAGACCACCGATGACGAATGAACTCGCCCCCGGTAACCTCTGCTGTTTTTTTGGGTTCTCAATGTATGGCTCTGCCAAGCGATTTCTACATCTTTGTCCATGTGTCGGCTGTAATTGTTCAGGTGTCGGATGTAATTGTTCTTGTGTCGGCTGTAATAGTCCAGATGTCTGTCTGTCTTTGTACGGGTCAGTCCATGGCCCGGGTGTCTGTTCAGCTACTATGGGTTTTGTTAATGTGTCTTCAGTGGTCAAGCAACAAATTCCAATTTTGAATCTGCTCAATTTTGGAGCTGGAAGCAGGGCAAGGAAAGAGCTGATAGGCAAAACTACTTAGCCTTGCCCACTGTAATCTATATGTATCTTTGTTTTGTATGATAATAGAATTAGTCGCATTCAGAAAAAAAAAAAAAAAAAAAAAAACAAATTCTCTAATGCACTAATTTCATCAAGAAAAACTAATGAAAATCAATTCCAAAATAGTTTTTTATTTTTATTTTTGTGTGTTAAAAACAAGCATAAAAATATGTAAATTCAAATCAAAGAAAACTGATCTAAATCTACGATTGATTTTTCAGAATGTAAACTATGCAATAGTAATCTATGCACAATTCACTTGAAAAGTATGCAATGTAATCTATGCACAATTCACTTGAAAAGTATGCAATGTAATCTATGCACATTTTCCATTCATATTCTGAAATTTAGAATTCTAATTATGCAAATGTGATCTATGCAAGAGAATTCTCAAACACAAGATGATTCTAATGTAATCTAAGAACCAATCAAGTGGAAGTCAAGAAAATTGGGTGAGAGTTCCAAAGATCAAAAAATAAAAACACTCAAAGGCGATTAACACTCATACACAATTTAGCCCAAACCTCCAAGTAATGACCAAAGGAAATCAAATTAAGAATTTCTCAAAAAAGAGACTCAAAACACCCAATTGATAAAAGCTTAAAACAAGAATACCAATGGAATTAACCTAAGAAAAGTTCCTGAAAAGTCACGTGCAGATCTGGGCAGAGGATAAAAACACCTAAACAAATCCTAAGCTGATTGAAAGAGAAAATCTTAAGTTTTTCAAAATTTTGATAGGGTTCGCAGGCCCGCAGTTCACACAGGTGCGGGACCGCTTTGTGTGTAAAGCAAAAGTGCGGATAGGTCCGCACTGTGTTACAAGCAGAGGGTGCGGTCCTCTCCCAAAAGTATGAAAAGCAAAAAATAAATCAAGATCTACTAAACCTACCCAATCCCACACACATCAAACCAAAAACAAAAACAAAACATAGTTTCTCAAGTCAAAGTAAAAGTAAATCAAAAAATCAAGTCCCCAGTGAAGTCGCCATTTTGTCACACAGAATGGGTCGTTCTTGTAGACAAGATCGTCCTCCCTAGTATCTAATGATATCTAGTGACAAGCAAACCAACCAAATCCTATCTTTCTCTAAATATACAGTTTATAAATAAAGGCAAACAAGTGTTTTAGGCCTACCTTGGGTCCAATGCAAGTTTGTGGAAGCCTCTCTCCTTTGATCCAAATGAGCTCCCTTGTAGCGAATCTACAAACACAAACAAACACACAAATTAAATAGCACATGAAAATCCAATATCATAAAGCATACTTATCATGATGATCAAGGAATTCATGAAACAAATGACATAAGACAATTTGTTGAGAAAAATGAATCTGATTGTATTAATTCAAATCAAAGAAGAGCTTTACAACCTATGCCTTGATGCTGTACAATCTCCTCCCAGGGTCCAACAAGAAGTCTCCTCTACTTTGACAAGTTTCACTCTCTTCCCAATGAATCCAAAATGTATGTGATCTCTCCTCTCAAGCTCAACTAGGAAGTCTCAATTCCACCAGCATTTACCCTAAAAAATGTTCAGCTTCTAACCTCCCTAACAACTAGTCCAATGCCTTAGTTTATAGTGCAATGAAGGGAAGTTACTAGGTCCACCTTCAAAGGGATAAAGCCCTCCTTCAAAGGGATAGCTCCTCTCATCAAGGGATTAGCTCCTTCTCTTTTGGGATGCATGAACCACCTAAGAGTGAACCATCCACGTCAAAATTCCTTCTAGAATCATCTAGAATTAACCCAAAGTGAGTTTTTTAGAATAAACTTGCACCTTTTTGACTTTCACAGGGGTCCGCACCCACTCCTTTAGAGACAGAGCGGGCAGGTCCGTAGGTAATATGAACAGGGGGTGCGGGACCACAGGCAATAGTAAGAGAAAGTGCAGAACCAGAGATTTAATGATTTTTAAGGTCTTTATCTCATTTTCAAAGCTTGACATGAAGAGCTGAGGTCTGAGACTTGCTTAGTAGGACAATATAAGTGATGATAGACCCATACTGACTGCAAATAGTCATGGTGACAATATTTTGTGTAACAGTTATTCCCTAGATAAAGCCCCATATTAAGTATATTTCCTCATATCAATCCATAGATAGTGAGTTATATTATATTGTTATTATATTAGTGTGGTTAGGGAATTCTTTTAATTGTAATTATACCCATTATCTCCTACATTTATACTAATGAGACCTAATTTTAGAAGCATATCATATTGTATTATACATTGAATCATTGTAGAAGGGAATTCCCTCGAAATGGATTGTTATTCATTGAATTTTTATGATTTTCAAGCCATATAATTCATCACATTTAGTATCATTTCTTGCAACCCAAGTGTCTTTCTCTTGCAAGTATGAAATCTATGACATCTTTGAATATTCACTACAATTTATTTTTAGTACGTTTCAAAAAGTGAAATTGAGATTGAGGAAAGATATTAAAGTATCAAGTGTTTTTTTTATACAAATTCATAGATATAGCCTATTTAAGGTAAGGTATGTGACAAATCCGGGGAAAAAAAAGAAAAACAAAAACAAAAAACAAAAAAACAAAAAAACAAAAAAAAGAACAACAACAATTTTAAACAGGTCATCTTGGATTTTTCACTTTAAATATTTTTTTAGGGAATTTTCATGTAGTGAATTTTTTGTTGAAAATGCAGCAAGAGAATCTAGTTTTGACTTTGCCCTGGTCAAACCAAAATAAATTTCCAATTTAAATTTCATCAAAATACTTGGAGTTAGTTAAATTAGGTTACATGGCTCTTATCATTGAGTTAACTTAGTAAATTCAAGTTGGAGACACTTGAGTTCAGTTCTACATGATTGATTGCTAATTTATAGAAATCTATTTCAGTTAATTTGAGTTATTGTCAGTTTAACTAGTTCTCACTGCCAAAAGAACTAGTGGTGGTCAAGTTGTGGGTGTGTAATATTTTTCACACTAAGTGATCATCGAGTTAACTGATCAAGAAACCCAAAATAATTGATGCATGCAAAGAATTCGAGTTACCCAGTTGAGATTGGAGGTCAAGGAAAATGTACTATTAGTTGTAAACTATTCCAAGTTGTACAAGTCATGCATGTAGTCAGAGAAGGACCTAGAGGAATTGCACAATCCAGATAGAGGAATTTCCTAAATAATGGGGGATAATTCCTTGAGGAACAACAGAGGGAAATAAGAGCTTGGAGGATTGAAATTTTGACTAAGTATTGCCCAAGTTCAGTTAGTCCGATAGAGGATAGAAGATACAGGTGTAGGCTGAGCTTAAGATTGAGCAAAGCATATTATATTCATCCAGATTATTTGATTAATGAAATATAGATAGTAAGGGGTTTTGAGCAGTTTCTTTCCCCTAGCTAAATCTTTGTGTATGTGTGTTGAATCTTGATGCATGTTAATGATTTATGTTCTCGGTCGTGAACTTACTTCCACAAATTAGTAGAGTAACTTCTAGTCTTATGATCTAGAAAATTTCATGAGAAATTTAGAAGATACACATTAATTTCTACATGGTATTAGAGTTAGATTCACAGTAGAGAAGAGATTTCGAAGTTGTCTTTGCAGGAAGTTCGGATTTGAAGACTAGTGTAGGTTTTCTTTTAGACTGAGAAGATGTGTTTCAATGGACTCAGGCTCGAGTATGCTTTGGAAGGAACCACAAATTTTTTAGAATGGAAAACCCACAAGGAGATAGTATTGGATGATAATGAGCTACTAGAATACATTAAGACAAATGTATCAGCATAACAAAAATGTGGCTAAAGCAAGGAGGATCATATTTGAGGGATTCGAGATCATATTGTCTTGAATAAACATGGCAAGGAGACTCCATTCATGATGTGGAAAACAATGACAGAGTTGTTTGAGAACAAAAGTGACCATAGGAATATGGCACTCAAGGACACACTTTAAAGTATTAAGATGCAAAAGAATGAAACAATTCCGCAATACCTGAGCAGGTTTACACAATGTCATGATCAAATTGGAGGGGTCAGTGATACTATCCCTGGAGAAGATTAGGTAGCTCTAACCCTCTTAAGCCTTCCCAAGAGATGGCATAGTTATCAAGATTTGGTAAATGGTAGAGAGAAACTACCAATATCGGAGCAATTATGGCTTGATCTAGTGTAGAAAGAAATAAGATGCAACAATAGAGACGTGACTTCATCCAAGGGTGAGGATGAAGAGAACTATGCCTTGGATGGGAGAGAAAATAAAGGGAAAGGGAATAAATCCCAATCCAAAGTATAATCTAGTCAAGGGGGCAAGAAGAAAAACTTTTCCAAAATCAAGTTCTTTCACTGTCATGAAATGGGAAAATATGCAATGAAATGTCCACACAAGTAGAAAAGAATGAATAGTGCAAGAGGAGCAGTGGGTGAAACCTTGGCTTCACATTTCAAACTTTATTTTACCCTCATTTCATGCATGGAAAGCAACAATGATGGGTAGTGCGTGGTATCTCGACAGCGGTGCCTCATTCCACATGACGAGAAATAAAAAAAAATTCAGTGACTTGGAGGAGAACGATCTCTAGATGCACATTGAGATGGGATATGATGGAATGTATAACATGGATGACATTGGTAAAGATATTTTTCATAGGGATTTAACCTCCCCTCTCAAGCTCAAGGATGTGTTGTATGTAGCGGGTCTTAAGAAGAATCTAGTTTCCATCGTGGTGTTGGAAAAATTTGGCTACGATGTGATATTCAGCAAAGGAAAGGACCTATTGAGACACATTTCCACGAGACAAGTGAAGTAGATTAGGTTTCGAGTGAAGAACCTCTACAAATTAGATGTGGAAGACTGTGCAACATTTATCAAAAAAGTAAAGAAGGTGTAGAGTCAAGATGTAAGTGAATTATGGCATAGAAGACTTGGCCAATTTCATCATGGTGCTTTGAAGATCATGCAACAGATTTGTACAAGCCTCCCCAATGGAGCATTAGAGCAGTGATATACATGAAAATGGTGTTAGGGATGTACACAAAATATACCTTCAATGATCGGGAAAACAAGGTGCATGCAATCCTTGAAAGGATCCACTCTAATGTATGTGGACCTTTCTCAACAGCCTCACTTCCAAGCATATGCATTGTGTTATATTTGTATATGATTTCTCATAGAAGTGCTAGATCTACTTCATGCAGAAGAAAGACCAGATGTTCTCCAAATTTGTTGACTTTAAATTACTTATTAAGAAAGGGACTGGAAGGAAGGTGAAGGCTCTGAAAGGCGATAACAGTGGTGAGTACGTGTTGAATGAGTTTAAAAATTTTTGTGCAAAAGGAAGGAATTCAGAGGGAGTTGACAACACCTCATAACCCACAATAGAATGGAGTGGGTGAGAGGAAGAAAAAAAGTATTCTAGAAGCAGCACGAGTGATGTTTCATGGCTAAAGACTACCTATACACTTGTGGGTTGAAGCATGCAACACATCGGGCTATTTGCAGAACAGGAGCCCTCACGGGATTCTTGGCATGAGTACACCAGAGGAAGCTTCTTCAGGGAATAAAATAAATGTGTCACACTTCAGGATCTTTGGATCATTAGTTTACTATCATGTTTCCAAGGAAGCAAGGAAAAATCTGGAGCCAACAATAGGTTTGGTCATATTTGTGGGGTACACAAACACACTTCACAACTATTGGGTGTACTTTCCATCTCTCAGGATGACAATGGTTAGGAGGGATGTCAAAATTTATGAGGAGAAGCCAATGAGGTTTTCTCCTTAGAGGGAGCTTTAGTTGTAGTTTGATCAGGAGCTTTTGGCTCCAAAGGAAAAACCTCAGGAAGTTATGGAGAAGCCAAAAGCAGAGGAGCAGCGAGTGGATACATCCACTCAAGTAGAGACATCCATAGAAGAAAGGTAGTGAACAGGGGAAGCTGATAGGTCATTGCATGATGTTAGAGAAAATGTGGGAGCACCCAAATCATAATGTAGGTAGAGGAGGTCACAAGATCGGTACATTGGCTACATTCCTCTGATGAGTGAGTTGGTAGAGGCATAGCCATCCTCATTCAAGGGAGTTGTAGAGAAACTAGTATGGCTTGCTTCTATGTTAGAGGAATATAATTCCATTGTCAGAAAAAATGTTTGGGAAGTGGTCCCAAGGCTAGTAGATAAATCAATTGTTCGTTTGCGATGGCTTCACAAGGTAAAGCATGACGTAGATGGGAGCATAGAGAAAGTCAAGGCTAAATTTGTGGCGAAGGGCTTCTCTTAGGTGGAGAGAATTGACTATGAGGAGACCTTTTCTCCAGTAGCAAGGTACTCATCCATCAAGTCAATTCTAGCACTGTTAGCTCAGATGGGGTGGAAGATCCACCAAATGGATGTGAAGACAACATTCCTCAATGGATTTATTGAGGAATACGTTTATATTGAGCAGCCAGAGGGGTTTGAGACTTTCGATAGAGAGTTGCATTTATGTAGACTCAAGCGAGCATTTTATGGACTCAAGCAAGCACTCGATGCTTGGTATACAAGGATCAATATCTATCTCATCAATTTTGAATTCACCAAAAGTGAAGCAAATGAAAATCTTTAACACATTATGGTAGTAGGTAAATTATTTATTATTGTGTTATATGTCGATGAATAGATCCTTACTGGTGATGAGAAGTTGATCATGTCTTGTAAGGAGGACCTTGCAAGAGAGTTCTACATAAAGGACATGGGACTCATACATTATTTCCTCGGTTTGGAAGTATGCAAAGGAGATGGCGAGTTGTTTGTCTCTCAAGGAAAGTATGCCAACAAGATATTAAAGAATTTTTGCCTAGGGAGTAGAAAACTCATGGAAACTCCTATAGTAGGTAACTAGAGGAAAGAGGATGCCACCTCAAGTGAGGAAGTGGATGCTACAATTTATAGGAAACTTGTGGGTTCACTCATGTATTTGGTGAACACATGACTAGACATGTTTTATGCAGTTAAACAACTTAGTCAAGCCCTGATTAATCCAACCAAACTGTATTGGAAGGCAACAAAGTATGTGTTGAGATACCTCATAGGCACTAGTAGGTTTGGTCTTTGGTACATATGGATAGAGGGAGTGAAGCTTCAAGGCTTTAGAGATAAAAATTGGGCAAGCAGTTCATTAGACAAGAAGAGCAATCCAGGAGGATTTTTAGTGTTGGATCAGCAGCAGTTTCTTGGTACAACAAGAAGCAAAGATCTGTGGCACTCATCTCATCAGAAGTAGAGTACATGGCTACAAGTCAAGCAACATGAGAAGCTACCTAGATAAAAAAGATTCTTGTTTGGTTATTTCGTAAAAATATGGATCCTAAAGTGATTTACTATGTCAATCTGAGTTGTATAAAACCCTCTGAGAATCCAGTATTTCATGATCAATTCAATAATATTGACATCCAGTATCACCATCTACAAGATTGTGTGCAGAGGCAGATTATGTTTTTGTAGTATATTCTGACAAGGGAACAAAATGAAGATATATGACAAAGGCTTTGCCAAGATGAAAATTTGAGTTTTGTAGAAGAAGGATAGGGGTATCTGATAATCCCTTTCTTGCTGAGAGGGAGAGTTGAAAATGCAGCAAGAAAACATAGTTTTGACTTTTCCCTACCAAACTAGATTAAAATTTCAATTTCAATTTCAACAAAATACTTGGAGGTAGTTAACTTGGGTGACATGGCTCTTATCACTCATTTAAATCAATACATTCAATTTGGAGACACTTGATTTCAGTTCTACATGATTGATTTCTAATTTGTAGCAATATATATTAGTTAATTTGAGTTATTGTCAGTTTAACTAGCTCTCACTGTTAGAAGAACTAGTGGAGATCAAGTTGTGGGTGTGTAATTTTTTTCACATTGAGTGATCATCCAGTTAACTAATCAATCAATCCAAAATAACTGATGCATTCAGAGGATTCAAATTTTCCAGTTGATATTGGAGTTCAAGGATAATGTACTATCAGTTATAAACTATTCCAAGTTGTATAGGTCATGCATGCAATGGGAGAAGGCCCTAGAGAAATTGTGTAATCAAAATTGAGGAATTTCGTAAATAATAGGGGCTAATTCCTTGAGGAACAAAGCAAGGAAATATGAGCTTGGAGGCTCACAATTTTGGCTAAGTATTGGCCAGGTTTAGTTAATCAGGTAGAGGATAGAAGATACATGTGTAGGTTGAGCTCAAGCTTGAGTAGAGCATATTTTATTCATCCAAATTCTTTGATTAATGCAATATTGATAGTAAGGGGTTTTGAGCAGTTGCTTTCCCTTAGATAAATCTATGTGTATGTGTGTTGAATCTTTATGCAAGTTAATCATTTGTGTTCTCGATCATGAATTTACTTCTGTAAATAAGTAGAGTAGCTTCTAATCTTGTGATTTAGAAAAATTCATGAGCAATTCAGAATCTACACATTAATTTCTACAATTCTGTGGAGATTGAGAAGAAATATCATAATATAGGTGGTAATTTTTTTTTGTTTCTATACACTATCAGAGATATAGTCTATAGAAGATATTATTTGTGACTAATCCTGAAATCATTTAAAAAATATTCATGTTGGAATTTTTATTATAGTTTTTCAATGAAGTTTCATAGTTTAAAATTTTTTAGAATTTTGGATACACGGTTAGTTACTTGTGGAAAAAAATTTAGATTTTGACTCACTATGTTTTATGGGATATATCTTGTGGAATCTAAGGTTTTTGACTAGTCCTAAACAAGTCACTTTGGAATTTTTGATATAACCATTTTCAATGAAGTTTTAGAATGTGAAAATTTTAGGAGTTTAAGAAGTCACATCAAGGCACTACAAACTGAAATTTTAGACTTAGAAGGGCTGAAATTTTAGAGATATATGGAACAAAGGTTAGACATTTATATCATCACCAAATTAAGGTTTTAAAGGTACATAACTTATAATTGGCATGACCTTTTATTAGAAGATCTATCTTTGGTGATTCAACATTTGTAATAAAGAGGGAAAATATGAGACTTATTATTTCCTCATATGGATCCAAAGGATGCTTCAAAATTTATTTCACTAACTAAACCTTCAAAGAGATCAATTATATATATATTAGATACTTATATTATTTTTCATGCATCTCAATGCCTTTATAGTGGAAAAAAATGGAGGAATCAACTTGCAGGGTCATTTTAATAATAGGTCCCAATTTTGGAAATTGGGGTTTGAAACCTTCTAGGTTTAGTATTAGGAAACAAATGAAAATTTTTGGAAGGTTAAAACATTCTTGGGTTTGGCTTAAAGCCTTTAACACTGATATAAAATTGCACAAAAATACCTTTCTAGTTGCACAAAAATAAATTTCTAGTGGCACAAAAATTGTATCAATCAAAGTTCATATGCAAAAGATATTCTTGTTCCAATTTGACCTACCATGTGGACTATAATAGGTTAACAAGTTACCATTTCATCTCTTTTAACTCACACAAATGGGTCTATCCATGTGTGGAATTTCAAGAAGACACTAGAATTTTTGAAACCATAACTCTAATTAAGGGTTAACGAAGTCAAAACCTTACCCCTAGATGTCTATTGAGCCATGTTAAATACTTGGATATTGGGAGGAGTGAGTGTTCCATTCTATGTCATTGTATTTGTTCCATAATTAAGTAGATAAGCTAGGAGTGGTATGTTATAAATTAGAATAGAGGAGGATTAGATTGTGTTGTAGCTATAGGAGAAACAATGTCTCAAGTAAGTCCTCTAAGAGTATCTCTTTCTCTATATTTTCTTATTCGCATACTATATAAAAGAGATCACAGAGACCTCAACTTCTAGTTGGTTTTTGTCCCATAATTAGTTTCCCAAGTTAAATATTATGTTTACTTTTGGATGGTGTGAGGGTATTGTTTATCCTAAATTTTTTACATTTCAGTGATTTCATACATTTAAGTAGAAAACAAATAATTAAAGAATATGATATCTAAAGGAAATTAAGTTTCACAATCAATATTTTAGTATTTTATCAGATATTTTGGGATGACTTTCTAGTTGATTATCTACAGTAGTTTCAAACCACTCAACCATGACTCAAGAAGAAAGAGAATTTTGTTTCACTAGATTGAAGAGATGGAAACTAATATGGGTGAAAATAGGGAACATATGGAAAAGAAGATGGATGAAAATAGAAAATATATGGAAAATAATATGGAAGAAAAGCAAGATCATTAGGACAAGAAGTTGGAAGAAGAAAGTTCTTACCTACCATAGATGAGAAACTTCCTAAAGGAGATATCAATATACAAGGAAATCACGAAAATGTAGAGGATCCACATAATTAGGGATTCAATTCAAAACCATGGAACTATTTGATTTTTTAGATCAATATCATGAAGTTTGATGGAAAAGACTCTATAATGATGGGCATTCCAAATGGAGCAAATTTTTTATTTAGATCACATGTCAACATTTCAAAAGGTAATTGTTACATCTTGTATTTATAAAAATGATCAATTTGTAAGGTATTAATGACTTCATGAATGAAAAAAGGATCTCTATTATCTCCTCAACCATTTTTACAAATGAATTGATAGCACATTATGGGCATGTTAAGAGAAATACTTTCTTAAATCAATTGCTAAATATTAGGAAAATAAGTTGAATTATAGAGAATATTCAAAAATTTCAAATACACTATCTTAGGGTGAGGGACATGTTGGGCACTAATTTGTCATTATTATTATCACTTCTTAACATCCATTTCATCCATTTCTACTATTCTTGTATCACATTATTTACCATAATTTATTATATAACTCCATTTCATAATTATTTATGCTCTTGTGGATAAGTAATATTTGTTCTCCTTTATTTTTAATAAATTGATGATTATTATGCATGATTTTGCCAATGATATTTTATTGATGAATTTTTTATAACATCACTCACGATTTTAGCCTCCAAGATCTCATCCATTTTGCATATTTCATCTTCAGCTCATAATCAAATATTCCAATTTAGAAATTCGCTGGGATAAAACATGATAGTTTTTCATCGGACATTTTGGGCAAACAAAGAAGAATATTAAAAATATTAGACATGGGTTTTGTCCATAGCTTACAAAATTAGGCTCTTCAAGAGCAGTTTTCTGAAATACAATCTGGATTAAGAGAAATGAAAGGTTCTTCAAAGGACATATTCACATATTTTCTGTTGTGGTTGTTTTCCAAATTGTCCCAATTGCAATAACCAAATTCGACTTGTTCCAACTGTATCATGATGGAAAGATCTCTAAGATCTCATATTTCTTATGGATCTTTTGTAATCAATCTAAATTGTATTGGAAATCAGTTTGTTGTAAATTTCCCTTTGTTGTTTGTATATTTAAAAGACACAAATCAGAGAGAAAGGGGAGATAACACATATCGGGAGAAGATCAGATATTGAAGGTTTTCCTTTGAGAATGTAACAATAGACTTCCGTATTTTCCTTTTGATTAATGAAATCTTGATCTTCTGAGTATTATCTAGCCTTCGATATTTTTTCCACAACCCTGATCGGAGATTTGGGCCCACTCTCTTGATCAAGTGATGTTGGATTAGTGGTGTGTGTAGATTTATTTTTGCTCTGATTATTTCTTTATCATTGTAATTGTTAAATAAGTTTGTGTTGTTGTGAATCTTAATTTTCTATTATTCTAATTGTTGTTACTGTTATTTCTTGTTGTTACACATTTATATTGTTGATTGAATTCTCAATGCTGGGTAGGGAAAATGTGGCCTGCATAGACTTTGCATGGTAGCCTTGAAATAACAAGACAAGCCCCGGATTATCAATTAATGTGGGGAAGGGTGAATTCTATAATTCATATTTGAACACTAACATTTTGGCACCATTTTCAGAGAGGCTATTGAAGGCGCGGAAGTACGACCAGTATTGACCATAGGACCGATCTCTCATCCCGGGGAGGGAATTTTTCACCCTGCTCCAAGTTCTGAGCATTAAATTGCTTTGATTATTCTAATTTCTTGTTTTTTTAGGACCGCTGTCTCATTTCAGGGTGGGAAGTTTTCACCCTGCTTTAGGTCCTAAGCATTAGATTACCGGAACCCAGTCGAAGAACTTCACGATATGATAACTATGGGAAATCAAGACTATATTGAAGACTGGTTTCACTTTGTCGTTTACTAGCAACATCACTCCCTACATCAACAATTATTGGCACCATCCTTAACGGGGAAGTTGGTCTCTCATACCCTAGTATTTATGGACATGCATTTCTCAAATTCGGGTATATACACACTTGAGGCCTTATTTCGAAAATGGTTCCATTGGAATTACTCTTATATGTAAGTATATTTTATTTTTCAAGGTAGAGTAGGTTAGTGTAGAAAATAGAATAAATAAGTATATAAATAAATAAATTTATTTATATGTAGAATGAGTTGTGTTTGATGCAATATGCTAAGTAAATAAATATCGGTGGTAGATATTTGAATTTATTTGCATACGTGGATGTATTATATTGAAAATCATATTTCTACAAACACTCATCATACTAATGCAATATACTAAAGCAAAATACTTGATCTACTTCTACAAAAAAACTTGCAGAAGCTTAATCGATTTTGAGCAAGATCAAATAGAACACATATAATAGAGAATGAGAAATCAATCACACATGAACACAGAAGAATATTTTGAGGAAAGCCTCAGCTAAAAACCTCGATCTCTGTATTATCATACAAGTGGGAATATGTCCGGATTACACAAAGCTTTAGCTCACAAGCTATCCAAATCTTAGTAAAATCCCTCAATGCTACTCATAGACTGAATAGACACAACATATGCCTTCCCTCAGTCCTCCAAGCCTCCTTTTTCCTTGTGCAGTTTCTCCTAGGTCCTCTAGCTGCCACCTGTGTGAATTGACCTCTAACACAACTCACCAAACTCAGAAGCAACTTTGCAATCTCCAAGGAATAAATTCCTTCTGCATGCAAGAGATATCCTCAATGGAATATTCTTGCAACTGATAGTACATTGTCCCATCATCTGATCTCAACTAGGTCTCTGTCTGAACTGACATGCATGAGTTATTTGTGAGAGAATATTTAGTTATCTGAAGTGAAATAGTTACATGCATGCATGCATTAACTAACTGAACTCACAATCAGTTCCACAAACTGTTGGAACTAATCTAATTAGACTTAACTCAGTTAACTGAGCTAACTAATTACAACTTAAAGTACAACTCATCCTGATCACTTTAATTAAGGGATAACTTCCTCAATCAAAGGGAATACAGTTACATGTCTTCACATAGACTTCATGTTTGATTTTCTCCACCTAATTAACTCAATATGAATTAATTAATTATTTTTCAAACATCTACTAAGATCAAATTTGAATTTTAATTCTCAATTTTAGTTCAAGGACTAACTAAAATTGGAATGTATCTCGAAATGCTATTTATAGCAATGTTATTTTTAGCACTTCTATATTTATCATTTCTTGTTGCTATTTTCAACACTCCCTCTCAACAACAAAAGGATTATCTGCCACCCCAATCTTGTCTCTGTGGAACTCAAACTTGCATTTTGACAATGCCTTAGTCAAAATATTTGTATCATGTTCCTCGGTCAAAACATACAACAACAACATGATCCTCTTCACTACACAGTCTCAAAGATGATGATACCAGATATCGATGTGCTTGGACCTGTCATGAAACACTGGATTCTCAGAGAGTCTGATACAACTCTAATTATCATAATAGATCATAGTTGGATCTATCCCCTGACCAAACAATCCAACTAGAATTTTCTGCATCCAAATGGCCTCACATGCTGCCTGACTGGCAGCCATGTATTCAGCCTCTGCTGAGCTAAGTGCAACTGGCCTCTGTTTCCTGATGTACCAAGAAACTGTAGTTGAACCAAGGTTGAAAATTCCTCATGAAGTGCTCTTCCGGTGTGATGGACTCCCTGCCCAATCTGCATCTGTGAAGCCTTGAAGCTTCACTCCCTCTATCCGTCTATACCGCAATCCATACTGAGATGTGCCTCTGAGGTATCTCCGCACATGCTTTGCTACTTTCGAAAACATTTTGGTAGGTTGAACCATAGCCTGACTCAACTGGTTCACCACAAAGCACAAATCCAGTCGTGTGTTCACTAGATACATCAAATAACCCACAAGCTACCGATAAACAGTAGCAGCTACTATCTCACCTGAGGTAGCATCCTCCTTCCTCCAGTTACCAGCTAGAGGAGTCTGCATGGGCTTACACTTCTCCATGTGGAATTGCCTGAGTATCTCATTGGCATACTTGCCTTGAGACACAAACACTTCCCGATCCTTCTGCCACACTTCCATGCCTAGAAAGTAGTGCATAAGACCCGTGTCTTTTATCTCGAACTCTCTTGCAAGGTTCTCCTTGCAAGACTTGATCAACTGATCATCACCTCTCAATATCAGATCATCAACATAAAGAACAATGATTAATGACTTACCTTCTACCATGATGTGGCAAAGGTTCGCATCTGCTTCACTCTTGGTGAAGCCCAACCCGGTGAAATAGCTGTCAATCCTAGTGTACCAAGCACGAGGTGCTTGCTTTAGCTCGTACAAAGCCCTCTTGAGTTGGCACACATGCGACTCATGATCGAAGGTCTCAAATCCTTCCGGCTACTCAATGTACACCTCTTCCTCAATCTTCCCATTAAGGAATGCAGTCTTCACATCCATCTGATGGATCTTCCAACCCATCTAAGGTGATAGTGCCAACATCGATCTGATAGATGAGCACCTTGCTACAGGAGAAAAATTCTAATTGTAGTTGATCCCCTCGACCTGTGAGAAACCATGGGCTACAAACCTTGCCTTATGTTTCTCAACACTCCCATCAGCTGCTTGCTTTACCTTGCAAAGCCATCGGGAACTCACTACTGACTTGTCCTCTGGTCTTGGGACAACATCCCAAACACTGTTCCAAACGATGGAGTCATACTCCTCCACCATAGCATCAACCCAGACTGGCTACTACACTGCTTCCTCAAAGGAAGAAGGTTCGGTCTCTACACACTCCCCAACCAGGGCCATTTAACCAGTGTACTGCTCAGGTGATCTCCCCTATCTGTGCTTAGAGGATGGCTGTCCCACATTATCTCTCACATTCATCACCAATCTGTCATCTTCCCTTAAGCGTTTCCACCCATCTTTGGAAGACTCTGCATGAATGGATGTCTCCACTCCCGAATCCTCTGCATGCGGCTGCTTCGAATCAGTCTGAGGTTCCTCCTCCCTAGGAACTAAAAGTTCCTGCTCTGCATGCAACTTGAGCTCCCACTCAAGTGATACTCGCATGGATTTCTACTCTTCGAACTTCAGATCTCTACATACCACTGTCCTCTGACTAGT
Source organism: Pinus tabuliformis (assembly GCA_031772625.1). Classification (NCBI taxonomy): domain Eukaryota; kingdom Viridiplantae; phylum Streptophyta; class Pinopsida; order Pinales; family Pinaceae; genus Pinus; species Pinus tabuliformis. The sequence continues at coordinate 1,148,559,471 of CM062819.1, read as the reverse complement.
AGGCAAGAACACTCGATAGTTGTGGGGTGTATTAGTGTACCCCACAAGTATCTCCAACTCAATTGTTGGATCTAGCTTCTTCCAGGCATCTTTGGTCACATGGAAATAAACCAATGATCCAAAGATCCTGAAGTGACTCACATCTGGTCTCTTCCTGGAAAAGGCCTCCATTGGTGTCTTCATCCCCAATATACGATGCAGACTTCTATTCTGCAAGTATATTGTTGTATTGCATGCCTCAGCCCACAAATGAAGTGGTAGGCTTTAGTCATGCAGCATCGCCTGAGCTGCTCCCACAATCGATATGTTCTTCCTTTCGGCCACCCCATTCTACTGTGGGTTATGGGGTGCTGTCAATTCCCGTTTAATTCCTTCTACCACACAGAAGTCCTTAAACTATTGGGAGACATACTCTCTGTTAGCCTCCTGCTGCAGCAGGTATTCATTTTTCATGATTGACATTTTTACATGCCAAATATGTCATACTTTGCAGGCTGCAGTGTTCCATATTTCTAGAACAGACCAAAGAAGATGCCATGAAAGTATCTTGGTCCAAATGCCACTGTTGTATTCCATTTTTGGTGAGTTTTTCAGTTAAGGGAAGGCCAAACAGCTAAATCTTGGTCTCCCTAGGTTTCAATTTCCGGTTTTAGAATATAGAGAATGTATCTGTCCAAAAAGTTTAATCTTGACAGATTTTGTAGATAGGTAGAGAATCAAAGGGACCCAACTGTTTAATCTAGGCCCTGGCAGACATAAGTGCAGATTTAGATAGGAAAAATTCAAAAGAAAAATTGTAAAGCTGGGTCTGCAAGTCTAAGTGCACCCTAATCAGAAAAGAAGAAAGAATGCTAGGTGAATAGGCTGGGTAGGTAGCTATGGTTGCAGAATGGTGATTTATGATCAATTTTGTGGTGCAAAATGTTTACCTTTCCAGATCACAATCATCAGGAAGTTTCATTCAAAGGAGCTCAAAGCTGGACATAACTAACTCCCCCCTTCTTCTAAATTCCCCAAGTCCCTTACTAACTTCCCAAAGAGGTCAAGATCTGCTTGATTCCTCTTAAGTTTCATCATCATCCATAGCAGTTGCCTTGGTGAAGATCTGCTTCACTCAAGGATTCTATTTCTTTTCAAATTCTTTTCCCCAAAATTAGCCTAAGGTCCCTGACCTTAGCGCTTGCTAATCACCTTCATATTAACTACTAACCGTATTGTATAACTCCCTATCAGTTTTCCCCTTTCCCCTATTAAAACTTTGTATATAAGATCCCCCTATGTGAATATCCCCTCCCTGGCAATATAGCCATATTTTTATAAGTCTGGGAAAAAACGGTCCATCCGGGGCTGTTTTTAGCCCATCCGTGTCAAAGTAGGGATTAATATGACACCTAGCCAGGTTAATAACCTCTCCCCTAGCCCTAGACCCTCAAAAACCCCCTTTTCCACCCCTAACCCAAAGTTTTTGCATAAATACATTAACCCCGAGTATTAAACCCATATAACACCCATAACCCACATAAACCTAAGTCTTAAACCCACCGTGTGCATATTAAATTCGGAATATTCCTTGAATATTCCTCGCCCTAACTTCCCGTCGCTTCACATTCGTCGCCAGCCGTCCGATTGTCCTGTGCCCAGATCGATGGTTGGCGGGCCGTCCCACCTCCGAACAGCCCGAAGGTTAGCGTCCGGGAGATGGGCGGTATTACCGCCGTACCTCCCGCCACGCGTCAGCTCCTGGGTTGTGGCAGAGCCCCCTCTGACAAAACCGCTCCCCCCCAAAGGTGGTGCGCCACAAAACCACTTACCGCCCCCTGCCCGGTGACGTCACCGCTTACGTCACCCCCCTCTGCCCAGTCACATGTCGAGTCATCTGCCTGCGTGGCCCCTTGCCACGTGTCATGCCACGTCACCGCCGTACATGATGACGTCATGTTGACGTCATCGCTGACATCACCTGCCGTACAATGTCACATCATGCTGATGTCATCAGCACTTTTTGGCGCGAAGGGCAAAAAATCGCACTTCGGAGCCCCAAAATTAGATTCTGAGGCAGTTTTTGATGAGCGATTTACGCCTGAATGGGCCTGAATGGGGAATCTTCAGGGAATCTTTTCATTCTGCGGCCCCCAGCAAGCCCGAAAGGCGCCGAATGACCCATTTTTCTTCGCGAAGCTTGCCGGAAGGAGCAGAAAACAGTTTTGAAAGAAACAGAGGCCGAACAGCGGCCATTTATTTGTGAATAAGACCCACAGCACGTCAGAACAACATCAATTTATTGCCAAAGAGTATCAGAGGAAGAAGAAGAGCCAAAGAGTATCAGCCGAAGATTTTTTAGGGGCTCGAAGCACCTGAACATTGATGAGCCCCCCAGAAAGTCAAATCAAGAGGAGTAAGCCCATCCTAGCTCTCAAATCACAGTCAAAAGCATTCAATACCGCCGAACAGCAAGGGTGCAAAGACCAATGCACAATTATGACAGATGAACAGTACAGAGCCACCAGGATAGACATTAACTCATTTTGATACAGCTACCCCTAGCATAGCTCAAAGATATTTTCTGGCATTTATTTCTGGATAAGACTAGGTTAAAGTAATCGGTTTCTGTCAGACCTGTTAGGTCGGTTGTAATAGATAATTTGGATAAATCTTCCCTATATATACCACCCTCTGTATTGTTTAAAGGGTCGGTCGGTTGATAGTCTTCAGTGGAGACTCGCACTGTATACTTGATATGTTTTCTGTAATCAAAGACTGCTGAAAGACTTGGAGGAAAGACTATCTCCTCTGTGTCTAATGGTTTTGAAGAAGTGAATTTGGAATTCTTGTGCTGCAACATGACTCAATAAGTTTTCCTACCTCTGTTTCTCCATTGATATACCGTCTAAAATAATAGAAAGAAAGAATAGTCTAGAATTGGTTTAACTGCCCTCTATGCTCATTTTCTGCTATTTCTTTATGTTTTCATCTGGGTTAGTAATGAATATGAATTTCCTATGGCTCATGTTTCCCCTAATCCATTCATCTTTGACAGTTGTCTAGGAATTCTTAATTGCTCCTAGACAGAGCTCATTCACCTTCCCCCTTTTTAAGCCGAGTGAGAGATTCTTTGTTGCCTCTCATTCCTTATCCCTCATTCCATCCTTTTAAGCTTTAAGTGTTGTTTCATGAGCGGCTACCTTGCTCCTTATTTCTCTTGTGACCAAGAAAACGCACCAGCAGTCCCACTCCTTGACTCCACGCCCAATGGTTTGAAACTTACCAGACTATGTTTTGCCTCTCTACTTGAGACATCTTCCTTCCCACCAAAAACAAAACAAAAAGCCCTCTGAACTCAAAGACCTAGCCTAAAAATCCTTTCCAAACAAAGTTAAACCTAAAAGGGAGAGCCCTCTCTGATTGCAGGTTGGCTAGAACCTGCAGTCCAAAGTTGGTCTGTGGTTACCTCGGCCGTATCCTTTTCCGGAGCTTAAGGACAACCTGAGTGATAACATAATGGCGACTCCGCTGGGGACCTTCCTCAGATAATTTCACAAAGAAAGTTGGAAAGCTCCACTGGGAAGAACCAAACCTTCACAACCATTTTTCAAGTCTAGTTCTGATCTTTGAAGGTGGACAGAGATCAGGCACTCAAAGTTAATATATCCACCTGGTGACTCCACATCATCCTCATAATAAAGACTCCACTGGAGAAATGAACCCAAAAGAAATTTATGAGAAGATCAGGCTTTTGACCTGGATTATTATCCAAGAGGTCATGTTCTTTCTCCTCCATAAAATCTTACTATACATATTGTTTGAACTTGACTTTTATGTTTTTCCCATTGAAAATGTTGAAGAAAGCCCTCCATGTACACCAGAACAACATCCTTTAAATGCTGCTAATGCTCACCTTATAGTCAAGGGAGACACTATTGTCAAAGCAAATCATCCTATCCCTGTTCACACTGAACCCAATTATTTAGCCCCTGTACACAATCCCCTACCTTGTAAGGTTCCTGATAGATATAAGCCACTCATTTTGCCTCGTGTGCTTAATCCTTTGCCCAAAAATCATCCCATGAAACTCCCAAGATTTGATGGAGAGAATGGAGTTACTGCCCAGAAGCATATCCAGGCCTTTGAAGATTATTTAAACATTTTTGAAGTAGAAGATGAGGATGTTAGTGTTAGGCTGTTTGCCCTTTCTTTGCAAAGTGAAGTTAGGACTTGGTTTAAAGCAATGCCTGAGGCAAGCATCTCAAATCTCCAGCAGTTATTCAAACTCTTCCTTGATAGATGGATGATCAAAGTCAATTTCCTCGTTCTCATAGAAGAATATAATCAGTTAAAAAGGATTCCAAATGAATCTGTTCAACAATTTTCTGACCGATTCAATCAAGTTTATCATTCTATACCATTGAATATAATACCTCCCCCTGATTTGGCCCTATTACATTATCCAACAGCATTTGATCCAAAAATGGAATTTCATCTGAGAGAAAGGAGCCCCTCTACTATGCAACAGATGCAGAACATGGCAGTAGATGTAGAGGTTAATTTGAAAGTTAGGGAGGGGAAGTTGAAAGCAGAAAAAGGGGATGAACTTGGTATCTTTGTAAAGAAAGCAGAGGAATTAAAGCAGATGTGCACAATAGAAGCTGAATGTTTAGAGCACCAGAACAGATCTGTTTTACAAAAGGAAAGTAATGATATTCATGAACAAACCTTCCACAAAACAGATGACATATTCATACCGCCATACATGATGGAGCAGTCTCGTGATATAATGTATGAATATAATAGCTTCTCTTCTTTCAACTGTCTGCCCAAATATGATCAGTATGATGATGACTGTGAGCCTAACAACCAAATCAGTCTTGCAGAGGAGTTACATCTTATTTTTGCAGAGAGCACAGTTCAGGTTCAGCTGCCTGAACACAATGATCAGAATGCCCATCTCAGCTATGAAGAAAAGGAAGAAAACGCAGAATGTGTTGATTTCAACGAAGGAGCTTTACCATTTTATTTCAAGTCTTTTCAATTTATTAGGGAAAAATATCATGCCGTTAATAAGCAAGTGTCACCATGTTCTGATACTGATCAGCCAGAAGAAATTTCAGGCCCTACTCCTAAAGCATTAACACTATATTTGCAGCCCCAAAGTGCCAGTGAGTTTTCGATTGAGGAAGACTCAGAAGCGGCAGCATGTGACCAAAAAATCCAATTGGATTCCTGCCTGTTGATTTTCAGCCATCTCGGATATTTGAAGAAGAAAAAGAACAGTCAGCACAAATCTGTCAAGTGCCATCTGAGCCAGCTTTCAAAGAATTACAGGTTTCATCCCATGTTTTGTATGATTCATCTGATGGCAAGCTGTGTGATGAGGTAAATCACTGCTCTTCTCCGCTAGTAGGCTGCGAAACATAGTATCAAGTGGTTGATGATCCCCCAATTCTAAAGCATGATAGCTATCCCAAAATTTTGTACAGTTCTTTAGTTCAGTCCAGTAATAATTATATATGCTACAGGACCCTTTTGTACAGTTTCTTGTTTCAGCAAAGAAGGTCAACAGCTTCCTGATCTTCTCAAAGATTAATAAAGCCACATCAGATTGCAAGATCTCCATTTCAGGTAACAGCAAGCACAAGCAGCAGAGGCCATTCGTGTCTATAATGCTTAAATGGCTGCATTGGCTGTTTCATTTCACCTAACGGCAAAGTAAGTGCTGGTTAGGGTAGGTAGGTAGGATTAATAAGGCAACCGGCCAAGCAAATTTTGCATAATACAGCAGCAATTGAATACAAGGCAGTCTGACCTGCTGTTCTTGGCTTTTCACAAGGAAAATCCGTCCCCAAGTGGAGCCACTGTTAGCCTCCTACTGCAGCAGGTATTCATTTTTCATGATTGACATTTTTACATGCCAAATATGTCATACTTTGCAAGCTGCAATGTTCCATATTTCCATAACAGACCAAAGAAGATGCCATGAAAGTATCCTGGTCCAAATGCCACTGCTGTATTCCATTTTTGGTGAGTTTTTCAGTTAAGGGAAGGCCAAATAGCTAAATCTTGGCCTCCCTAGGTTTCAATTTCCGGTTTTAGAATATAGAGAATGTATTTGTCCAAACAGTTTAACCTTTGCAGATTTTGTAGATAGGTAGAGAATCAAAGGGACCCAACTGTTTAATCCGGGCCCTGGCAGAAATAAGTGCAGATTTAGATAGGAAAAATTCAAAAGAAAAATTGTAAAGCTGGGTCTGCAAGTATAAGTGCACCCTAATCAGAAAAGAAGAAAGAATGCTAGGTGAATAGGCTGGGTAGGTAGCTATGGTTGCAGAATGGTGATTTATGATCAATTTTGTGGTGCAAAATCTTTACCTTTCCAGATCACAATCATCAAGCAGTTTCATTCAAAGGAGCTCAAAGCTGGACATAACTAACTCCCCCCTTCTTCTAAATTCCCCAAGTCCCTTACTAACTTCCCAAAGAGGTCAATATCTGCTTGATTCCTCTTAAGTTTCATCATCATCCATAGCAGTTTCCTTGGTGAAGATCTGCTTCACTCAAGGATTCTATTTCTTTTCAATGTCTTTTCCCCAAAATTAGCTAAGGTCTCTGACCTTAGCGCTTTTTGATCACCTTCATATTAACTACTAACCGTATTGTATAACTCCCTATCAGTTTTCCCCTTTCCTCTATTAAAACTTTGTATATAAGATCCCCCTATGTGAATATCCCCTCCCTGGCAATATAGCCATATTTTTATAAGTCCGGGAAAAAACGGTCCATCCGGGGCTGTTTTTAGCCCATCCGTGTCAAAGTAGGGATTAATCTGACACCTGGCCAGATTAATAACCTCTCCCCTAGCCCTAAACCCTCAAAAACCCCCTTTTACGCCCCTAACCCAAAGTGTTTGCATAAATACATTAACCCCGCGTATTAAACCCATATAACACCCATAACCCACATAAACCTAAGTCTTAAACCCACCGCACGCATATCAAATTTGGAATATTCCTTGAATATTCCCCGTCCTAACTTCCCGCCACTTCACATTCGCCGCCAGCCATCCGATCGTCCTGCGCCCAGATCGACGGTTGGCAGGCCGTCCCATCTCTGAACAGCCCGAAGGTTAGCGTCCGGGAGATGGGCGGTATTACCGCCATACCTTCTGCCACGCGTCAACTCCTGGGCTGTGGCGGAGCCCCCTCTGACAAAACCGCTCCCCCCCAAAGTTGGTGCGCCACAAAACCACTTACCGCCCCCTGCCCTGTGACGTCACCGCTTACGTCACCCCCCTCTGCCCAGTCACATGTCGAGTCATCTGCCTGCGTGGCCCCTTGCCACGTGTCATGCCACATCACCGCCGTACATGATGACGTCATGCTGATGTCATCCCGCCACATCATCATGCTGACGTCATCGCTGATGTCACCCGCCGTACAACGTCAGGTCATGCTGACGTCATCAGCACTTTTTGGCGCGAAGGGCAAAAAATCGCACTTCGGAGCCCCGAAATCAGATTCTGAGGCAATTTTTGATGAGTGACTTGCGCCTGAATGGGCCTGAATGGGGAATCTTTAGGGAATATTTTCATTCTGTGGCCCCCAGCAAGCCCGAAAGGCGCCGAATGACCCATTTTTCTTCGCGAAGCTTGCCGGAAGGAGCAGAAAACAGTTTTGAAAGAAACAGAGGCCGAACAGCGGCCATTTATTTGTGAATAAGACCCACAGCACGTCATAACAACATCAATTTATTGCCAAAGAGTATCAGAGGAAGAAGAAGATCCAAAGAGTATCAGCCGAAGATTTTTTAGGGGCTCGAAGCACCTGAACATTGATGAGCCCCCCAGAAAGTCAAATCAAGAGGAGTAAGCCCATCCTAGCTCTCAAATCACAGTCAAAAGCATTCAATACCGCCCAACCGCAAGGGTGCAAAGACCAATGCACAATTATGACAGATGAACAGTACAGAGCCACCAGGACAGACATTAACTCATTTTGATACAGCTGCCCCCAGCATAGCTCAAAGATATTTTCTGGCATTTATTTCTGGATAAGACTAGGTTAAAGTAATCAATTTCTGTCAGACCTGTTAGGTCAGCTGTAATAGATAATTTGGATAAATCTTCCCTATATATACCACCCTCTGTATTGTTTGAAGGGTCGGTCGGTTGATAGTCTTCAGTGGAGAATCGCACTGTATACCTGATATGTTTTCTGTAATCAAAGACTGCTGAAAGACTTGGAGGAAATATTGTCTGCTCTGTGTCTAATGGTTTTGAAGAAGTGAATTTGGAATTATTGTGCTGCAACATGACTCAATAAGTTTTCCTACCTCTGTTTTTCCATTGATATACCCTCTAAAATAGTAGAAATAAAGAATATTCTAGAATTGGTTTAACTGCCCTCTATGCTCATTTTCTACTATTTCTTTATGTTTTCATCTAGGTTAGTAATGAATATGAATTCCCTATGGCTCATGTTTCCCCTAATCCATTCATCTTTGATAGTTGTCTAGGAATTCTTAATTGCTCCTAGACAGAGCTCATTCACCTTCCCCCTTTTTAAGCCGAGTGAGAGATTCTTTGTTGCCTCTCATTCCTTATCCCTCATTCCATCCTTTTAAGCTTTAAGTGTTGTTTCATGAGCGGCTACCTTGCTCCTTATTTCTCTTGTGACCAAGAAAACGCACCAGCAGTCCCACTCCTTGACTCCACGCCCAATGGTTTGAAACTTACCAGACTATGTTTTGCCTCTCTACTTGAGACATCTTCCTTCCCACCAAAAGCAAAACAAAAAACCCTCTGAACTCAAAGACCTAGCCTAAAAATCCTTTCCAAACAAAGCTCAACCTAAAATAGAGAGCCCTCTCTGATTGCAGGTTGGCTAGAACCTGCAGTCCAAAGTTGGTCTGTGGTTACCTCGGCCGTATCCTTTTCCGGAGCTTAAGGAAAACCTGAGTGATAACACTCTCCAGCATTGTGGCTTCACAAGGCCCTTATTTTCTTTCCAAATTTTTTCTCTGCCAAGGCTTTGAACTCACAAAACCTTGAGAAGGTTTGATCCTTCTTCTACATGAAGTAGATCCAACATCTACAAGAAAAATCATCAATAAAAATAACATAGTACCTTTGTTTAGCGGTGGAGGTTGTAGAGAATGGTCCACACACATCTATATGAACTCGCTCAAGGATAGCTATAGCTCTACTGTCTTGATCTTGAAAGGAAGATTTTGCATACTTATCCAAGGTACAACCTTTGCATGTATCCATTTGCTCCAGTTTTCCCTTGGGAAGTCTAGTAGAAATCTGTTGCATGATCTTCAAGGCCCCATGGTGCAAGTGGCCCAATCTTCTATGCCATAGCTTGCCAATATCTTGGCTCTGCACCAACTTTTCTTTGGAACTCAATGCAAAACAGTCATCTACCTCCAGCTTGTAGAGATTCTTTACTCGAATCCTAATCCTCTTGGTCTATCCAGTGCTGATATGCCTCAAGAATTCCTTTCCTTTACTAAAGACTACATCATAGCCTTTGTCTTCCAGCATAGCGATGGACACAAGATTCTTCTTCAGACCCGGCACATACTTTACATCAGTCAGGGTGAGAGGAGCTCCATGCTCCCTCTGAAACACAACCGCACCTTCACCTAAAACACGACACTTTACATCATTGCCCATCTCGATGCACATCTACAGGTCCTTATCCTTCAAGGTACTAAAAAGATTATTGTCGCCAGTCATGTGGAATGAAGCTCCACTGTCCAGGTACCAAGCACACCCCACCATTGATGAAACCATACATGCGATGAGGGTGAAATCCAATTCGAACTGTGAGGCCAGTGCCTCACCATCAGATCCTTTCAAGGATCCCTTCTTGGATTTATTTTGTGGACAATTCGTAGCATAATGGCCCACCTCATGACAATGAAAGCATCTCACTTTTGATTTGTCAATCTTCTCCCCACCATGGGAAGAACTCGAATTGGAAAGGGACGCCTTTCCTTTCCCTTTCCTAGCCTTACTCGCTAAGGCTAGATTTTCTTCATCATCTTGTTTTTATGAAGATCCATCTGTAGTGCTTCTTATTATCTCCTTCTGCATCAGATCCGACCAAAGTCGTTCCCAATCTGGCAGTTTCTCTATTCCATTTACTGAGTCTTGGTAGCTATGCCAGCTCTTAGGAAGACCGACGAGAGCAAGACTTGCCATGTCATCATTGGCTGTCGTGATCCCTACACTTCCAAGCTCATCCCTGCAGGTGGTGAGCTTCTTCAGATATGTAGAGATCGTGTCGCCCTTTTCACACTTGTTTTTCCAAAGCTTGTCTTTCAGTGCCAGCTTTCTCTGATCGTTGTTGTTCTGATATAGATCCTTCAATGTTTTCCACATTGAAAACGATGTCTCCTTCCCATGGAGACTCAAGAATATGTGGTCTCGAACTCCCTCAGAAGGATTCTCCTAGCTCTAGCCACACATTTCTTCCATTCAGCCAATTCTTGGGCATTAGCTGTTGCTGGCTTGGGGACTTCTTGATCATTGAAGTCCTTTAAACCGTTGTCCTCTAATACCGCTTCCATATGATCCTTCCAGACTATATAATTCGAGCTGCAATCAAGGGCATACTCAAGTCTCAAACCATTGAACGCTATTGGTGAAATTTGAGATGTGATAAGAATTCAATTTCTATAATCAGGAACTTCAAACTTTGAACTTCGAACTTCTTTGTATGCTGTTTTTGTCTTTGATCACCTTTGCTCTGATACCTAGTAGAATTTCCCACTGTAAATCACCTGATAATGCAATATACTAAAGCAAAATACTTGATCTACTTCTACAAACAAACTTGCAGAAGCTTAATTGATTTTGAGAAAGATCAAATATAACACATATAATAGAGAATGATAAATCAATCACACATGAACACAGAAGAATACTCTGGGGAAAGCCTCAGTTAAAAACCCTGATCTCTGTATTATCATACAAGTGGAAATATTTCCACATTACACAAAGCTTTAGCTCACAAGCTATCCAACTCTTAGTTCAATCCCTCAATGTTGCTCATAGACTAGTTAGACACAACATATGCCTTCCCTCAGTCCTCCAAGCCTCCTATTTCCTTGCGCAGTTTCTCCTGGGTCCTCTAGCTGCCACCTGTGTAAATTGACCTCTCACACAACTCACCAAACTCAGAAGTAACTGCACAATCTCCAAGGAATGAATTCTTTCTGGATGCAAGAGATATCCTCAAAGGAATATTCCTGCAACTGATAGTACACTATCCCATCATCTGATCTCAACTGGGTCTCTGACTGAACTGACATGCATGAGTTATTGATGAGAGAATATTCAGTTATCTGAAGTGCAGTAGTTACATGCATGCATGCATTAACTAACTGAACTCACAGTCAATTCCACAAACTGTTGGAACTAATCTAACTGGACTTAACTCAGTTAACCGAGCTAACTAATTACAACTCAAAGTACAACTCATCCTGATCACTTTAATTAAGGGATAAATTCATCAATCAAAGGGAAAAATATTGCATGTCTTCACATAGACTTCGTGCTTGATTTTCTCCAACTAAGTAACTCAAGATGAATTAATTAATTTTTTTTCAAACAACTACTAAGATGAAATTCGAATTTTAATTCTCAATTTTAGTTCAGGGACTAACTAAAATTGGAATGTATCCCAAAATTCTATTTATAGCAATGCTATTTTTAGCACTTCTATATTTAGCATTTCTTGTTGCTATTTTCAATATCTAATCCTATTTGAATCACTCAATTTGGATTTGAAATGAAAATATTATGACCAAAACATTGACAACATGTCTAGTAGGCAACTCAGGAATAGAGTTGGGGCAGTCCTTTCTTGGAGGACTAAATGACTAGATTTTGAAAACCTGTTTCTATGGTATATTCCTCTATTAATCTAGTTTACAATGCAATTTGAATTAGTCGATTTCGATATTATATGAGAAATTTATAACAAAAATATTGATTGTCCATCATAAATCAACACCTTTAAAACTTTGTTTTTCCAATCGTTCCTTTGCACATTTGACCTATCAATTCTTCATGCCTTCAAAAACTGTTTCTATTGGATATATTTAGATGAATTGAATTTAATATCTAATTTTAATCAATTCAATCTATCTTCGAATGAAAACGTTATGCTTAAAATATCAACTATTGGTCTAAGCTGGGAAATTGAAAATGGCTCTCTTTTGCAGGTTGTTCTAAGTAAATTTGACATATCGTATCATGGAATTTTTAAAACCTGTTTCTATTGGTGATATTTCTTTGAATTAGCTTTCATTTGGCATTGGAACCATTCAAATTGGATGAAAAACAAAGGGGTTATGATTAAAACACTGGTGGTTAGTATGCCGACCACTGCTCTCCCACAGGTGACAAATAAGTTTTTCTTTATCCTTTTGTGTATTTGTTTTACATAGTAACTACTCGTTATTTTTTATATATTTTTTGGATTAGGAAAACCCGATCACCTCTCTTCTTCCATAATTTCATGTTTTATTTTAGGTAGATGCTCGGTTTTTACAGGTCCAAGGAGAATAAAGAGGTCAATTTATGAACAAGTGATTCATGAAGACATTGATAATGAAATAATAGCATTTCACCCTAGCATCTATTAAGAAATTTAATATTGTATGATTTTGATTCTTTCTAGTTGCCATGATCTAAAAAGAAATTGGATCATAAGAGCTTGTTGCAAAATTGTTCCTGCTATTGTTCACCAACACAGAGGAAACAACAAGAAGACTTTTCATCACTTAATGGATTTATACCAATAGAAATAGGGAATTTATTTTCATTTGAGAATCCAGGCCATTTCCACCAAAACATGTTTTCCATTCATTTACCATTGACGGATTGTTGTTTCTGAAAACAGATTGATGTTCCCTTAGGAAACAAAATTGCTGCAACCAAAATCAAAATGTTTGTAATTTAAGTTATTTATTTATTTATTGTTTTTCAATAAAACATTGCTTCTTTTCTAATTTCTCTTATGTTTTTATGTTTCAGGTATTGTTTACTTCAAAGTCACATTTTTTGTTCTCAAAATAAAAGAAGGAAGTTCTTGAGTTTCATGATGTTGCTCCACATCTATCCATTTGTTCGTCAGTCTAATCAGTATGTGGTTTCCTTAGATCTAATCAAAAAATATTATGGTTTTGTTACTTCATTGGTGTTGATACTTTGTCGATGTTGATACTTCACTGGCGTTGTTACTCTGTCAATGTTGTTACTCCGCGAATGTTGTTACTCTGCCAATGTTGTTACTCCGTGAGTGTTGTTACTCCACCGATATTGTTACTCCATCAGTGTTGTTACTCCACTAGTGTTGTTACTCCGCCGGTGATGTTACTCCACCAGTGTTATTACTCTGTCGATGTTGTTACTCCATTGGTGTTGTTACTTTGTCAGTGTTATTACTCTGTCAGTGTTGTTAATCCTCCAGTGTTGTTACTCCGCCGATGTTGGTACTCCGCTAGTGCTATTACTCTGCCAACGTTACTCCGCCAGTGTTGTTACTCCGTCAGTGCTGTTACTGTACTAATGTTGTTACTCCACCGATGTTGTTACTTTGTCGGTTTTGTTACTACGCTAGTGTTGTTACTCCACCAATGTTATTACTCCACCCATGTTGATACTCCACCAAGGTATGTCTCTAGGTACATCCCCGACTGAGTCTATGGATTTGATTGGTATTTCACTTATGACATGACCAGCCATGACCTAGGACAATCATACCTTAGTTGGGGGGAGGTGTTGCATTTAGTAGAAAAGGTGTTGTATTTAATAGAAATGATGTCATGTCACCATTGTTATTAAATCTCGCATCAACTCGTACATCTCATGATTATTACCACCATAATCTGTAACAATATGTAACCCCCATCATAACTTGCACACTTATCCACACACATTGGAACTTGAATCATGTATGACAACATTAACTTGGTGAATGGGAAATAATTTTAATTGTCTAGGTCCTCTTTGACATAATGATTGGGTAGTCAATTTATCTTTGTTTATCTATAAACATAATCTTATTTTTAAGGAATAATTATGTAAAGATGATTTCATCATGCAAACTTTCAACTTTCCTAATTTGTTAAGTCCGTGATCATGCAAAATTTAGGGTGATGACCACAAAATTATACTTAAATCTTTCCATCACTATCTAATGAACTATTCTTGAACCCCAATATTAACAAAGAAAAATATATTTATCAACAACCATTTGAAGGTTATTATTTTTTTAGAAGCAAAATTATCCGAGTTGAAAATAGTTACTGCAAAACTTTTTACGCCATCCCTAGCTCTTAAGGAGTTGGCCTGCCACCCCATCTATTAAGTAGTATTTTGTTGATTAAAAATAACCATAGTTGAATTTTAAACATAAATAGTCAACTGGAGGATAGGAAGTCTCACCACGAGGCGACCTACCATGATCATAGGTCCTAATAGAGTCACATTACCAAAACTGGTCACCAAGCCATGGTAATGGCTTTAAGTCGTAAAACTGAAGGACAAGAGGTCTCATCACGAGTTGACTTGTTCACTTTTATTAGCTCCCGTGAATGGAATTGTTATAAACTAGTTACCAAGCCAGAACAATGATCTTCAGTAGACATCTAAGTAAATTTAAATGATTTTGTAACTATGCACTTATTTCTAATAGATGGGACACTGGCATCTCAATGGGTTAAAAAGGCATCCCTGTCGAGGCTATGGACACCTACTAGCAGCAGTGGCCAGATCTATGGTATATAAGTTAATTCAATACACTGATCTACTTGGTTACCTTGTTTTCTCAAAACTAACTACTGATAAATCCCACTATTGCATATGTAAGGTTTGCTAAAACTCATGGTTCATGGGGTAATATTTAATCAGTTATTAGATGATGGTCATTATGGTTTATATCTATTATTAAGTTATAAATATTTACTTCACATGTTAGGGATGAAACTTTTAGGATATTTGATATTTGACATTTTGTATCATCTAATCTATCATTCCTTTATTCTACAAGTTTCATATCTTTAACCAAAGATAGTTTCTTTACCCAATCAATCTCCATTTATTCGTACCCTAACAACACTACTATTTTGGGGTAGGATAAATGGGCCTAATTCTGATTTTGATATATATAATCAGGGAATTGAGGTGATGAATTTCTAATTGAGGACACTCATGAGATGTGTTACAGAAATCTTGATGACAAGGAAACTAATCAGTTTGGGGGAAGGAAATCCTGCTACACTTTTTGATTACTTTCTTTCATCTTGCATGGCTTCCACCTTCTACATCACTTTCAAAATCATCTCAACCTACATCAATGCCAACAAATATCAATCCATACATGCCATTTCACATCTTATGGAGGTAAAAATTGAGGTGAAATAGCATAAGTTTTTGATTTATTAAAAGTTTAGGAGAATGCCATGAAAAAAACTGCTAAGCATTATTCATTCATCTTTTTCAACCATTATTTCCCCTTCTTTACCACTTCCTATTTTTCAAAAACAGAAAAGCCTTCAGTTTGGGGGAGTGTTAATTTCATTAATTTACTCATCATAACCATGCCATTAATATTCTTTATCATCCATCAATCTCCTTATTCATTCTCAAAACCTCTCATATTTCATGTTGTTATACACCAAGCAAAGATTTCAACAACGATTGTAGCAACCACCTCAATTTGTTTTCTAGTGTAGCATGAGGGCATGCTAATTCTCCAGTTTTTGGGCAGAGTTTCTATGCATGATGGATGTTTTCTCATTCCTTCCTCATTTAAGTTATACAATTTCATTCTTTTTTACAGTGCATAAATTGATTTGTGTACATCTTTGTGATTTTTGGACAACAAAGAGGTATCATTAACCCATAAATTTTTAAGCTAAACCAATTGGTAAATTCCAAAAATCATGCACTGTTACCTACAACCATTTTTTTGATATATTGAAATACGTTCATTGGATTGCTTTGTTTTTTGGTGTGGAGAAGTATTAAGGTAATAGGAACAAACCTGTGAAATTTCAAGAAAAACTTATTTACAATTTTTGAGAAATTAAACATCATTACCTACAACGATTTTGTTTATATCTCGAGATCTTTAGATCAAATAGATTTGATTTTTGGATTGGAGAAATATTGATATAGTAGAAATTTTCTTGCAAAATTTCATCAAAATCTGGATTGTAATTTTTAAGAAAATGATTAATGAAGATTGTTTTTACTTGTATCATACTTTGTTGCAACTTCATATGATTAAAAGTAAATATGAAAATTGTCACAATTCACCAACATTGTTATAATTGAACAACTATTTGTAAAGAAAGATTTGCAGAATAAGTCTTTTGTTCCATCAATATCATGAGTTGGGGTGAGCATTTTGATTATTGTATTACAACTTGGTTAATACAGAGGCATTAGGTTGCATGAGGGCATGCAATATGTTCAGTTTGGGGGAGATGGTGGGCTACTAATTTGTCATTATTATTATCACTTCTTAACATCCATTTCTACTATTCTTTTATCACATTATTTACCATAGTTTATTATATAATTCCATTTCATAACTATTTATGCGCTTGTGGATAAGTTATATTTGTTCTCCTTTATTTTTAATAAATTGATGATTATTATGCATGATTTTTCCAATGAAGGTTTATTGATGAATTTGTTATAACATCACTCATGTTTTTAGCCTCCAAGATCTCTTCAAGATTGCAAATTTGATCTTCAACTCTAATCAAATATTCCAACTCAGAAATTCGCTAGGAATAGAACATGACAGTTTTGCATCAGACGTTTCTAGCAAACAAAGAAGAATATTAAAAATCTGAGATATGTGTTTTTTGCAGAACAGAACAAATTAATTTCTTAATGAGCATTTTTCTGAATTTCGATCTGGATTGAAAGAAAAGAAAGGTTCTTTGAAACACATATTCACAGATTTTTGTTGTGGCTATTTTCCAAATTGTTTCAATTACAACAACCAGATTCGACTTGTTCCAGCTGAATCATGATGGAAAGATCCCTAAGATCTCATCTTTCTTGTGGAGATTTTGTAATCAATCTAAATTATATGGGAAATCATTTTTTAATCAGTTTGTTGTAAATTTCCCTTTGTTGTTTGTATGTTTAAAAGACACAAATTAGAGAGAAAGGGGTGATAACTCATATAAGGAGTGGATCACATATTGAAGGTTTTCCTTTGAGAATGTAACAACAAAATTCTGTATTTTTCTTTTCATTAATGAAATCTTGATCTTCTAAGTATTATCTAGCCTTTGATATTTTTTCAACAACCCTAATCAGATAGTTGGGCCCGCTCTCTTGATCAGGTGTTGTTGGATTAGTGGCGTGTGTAGATTTATTTCTATTGTGATTATTTCATTATCACTGTAATGGTTCAATAAGTTTGTGTTGTTGTGAATCCTAATTTGTTGTTACTCTGATTGTTTCTACTCTTATTTTGTTTTGTTACACATTGTTATATTATTTATTGAATGCTCAAAGCTAGGTAGGGAAACTTTGTTCTGCATAGACTTTGCACGATAGCCTTCAAATAAAAAGATGAGCCCAAGATTGACAATTAATGTGGGGAAGGGTGAATTCTATAATTCATATCTTAACACCAACCTGACATTCCAAAGTGTTGTTAGATTTGCAATTATACTTAGATTTGGGGTGAATAAATATAATGATAATTTTTTTCTTATTTAAGCATTCAAACATCATAAAACATTAATACCATAAAATGAACAAACAACACAAGATATACGTGTAAATCCTTTTGGGAGAAAATAAAAAAAATTCTGTATATGAAAGATCTTCTAGGTACCATCCTTCAGGAGACACCAATCCTTTCAACTACTTTTTAGGCACCAACCTATTTCATTGATTCTACTTGCTTCTTCACAATGCATGTTAGCTACTTCTTCTTTCAACAACTATTTTTTTTTCTTATGCCTTCAATAGTTTTTCCTTTTGCTTCTTCCTTCACTAGGTATATCATATGTGTTTTCCTTCACTAGGTATACATGTTGCTTCTTCACTTACTGGTCTACTTCCCCAAAAACTTGTTGCTTTTGGCCTTTTCCCATGAACAAACATGCACAACATGCCACATATTTAATTTTGGAAATCTAGTTTTGGAATTTCTACCACAAGTACTTAAATAGTTGTTCTTTGTCTCCTCTATATTTCATAGTATACAACATATCATAAATAAATTTATAGAAAGAAGGCAAAGATGACCTGTTTGAAGAATATTTCAAGAGCATTCAAGAACACTAACTTCCTCAAATTATATCTTCAAAATTTTAGTGAAACAAAACCTAAAATTTCTACCACATATAACTTGATATCTCTTCTCTATCACTTCCATATTTCATTGTTTAAAACATCATAGGAACAAATTCATATCTAAAATATCATGCTGACATGTCTAAAACATGTTTCAAGAGTATTCAAGAAAACTATCTTCCTCAAATTATATCTCTAAAATTATAGTGAAACAAGATCTAAAATTTCTACCACCGGTACCTTGAGATGTCATCTTTGTATCCTCTATGTTTCATAGTATAAAACATCTTAAAGAGAAATCTATAGAAAAAACTCCAAGCGATTTGTTTGAAGCATGTTTCAAGAGCATTCAAGAAGCCTAAATTCATTAGAGAATATATATGAAAGTATTGTGAAACAAGGTCTAAAATATTAATTGTAGATACATGAATATATTCTATTTATATCCTCCATGTTTAATATTTTGAAACATCCTATAAGAAAAGTGATAGAAAAAATATCATGATGACATGTTTGAAGTAGATTTGAAGAGCATTCAAGAAGCCTAACTTCCTTCAAGGATATCTACAAAATCCTAGCAAATGAAGGTCTAAAACTTTAATAACAGATACACGATGACATTATATTAGTATTTTCCAATGATACAGACTAAAACATCATTGAATAAAAGTTACAAAAAAATTCCACATTTACTTTTTCACCCTATAAATCACATTTTTCTTCCACTTTAGAATCTAATAATACCCCAAAAATATTCCTCAACTCCTCTTGTGGATCTCACATATCTTCTTTCTTTTATACTATTCAAATGCACTCATATTCCCTTTATTTATAGTGTTTGTATGTTCACTTATTGGGTTGACTTATCAAATTGGTTAGGTCATCCTAACAAAATTTTTTAGATCTCCTCATTCCTATGGAATTAGAGGGAGATCCATATACATTTGGAAAGTTCTCATAATACGTTTTGAAGCCATATACCCTATGCTCCAATTTAAGCTAGGTAATTGGAGTAAAAATTCCTTCAAGGATAGGGTATCCACATTGAATCAAAAGTCCAAAAATAATATTTCCAACAATCTTCATTTTTCAATATTTATATCAGAATTATGTAGTGTCCCCCTATCTTTCAAATGAATTACCACAATATTTACAACAATATCCCCTTTTATCATTCATGGCAACCCTTACTCAATTCTGCAATAATAGTGCAAAACTTCCCCTATCTCCAATTCTCCTTGTGCTTGCAACTTCTCCCCCTTTGAGTTCAATGGAAAAGTGATACTCCCCATGAAATTTTGCTTCTCCTTAGCTATAAAATATCTATATATATATATATATATATATATATATATATATATATATATATATATATATATATCTATCCACAACACTTCCTTTGTTTGCAACTTCTCCTATTGACTGCAATTCTTCTTTTATCTGCAACTTCTCTAAGTAAGTGAAAATGTTCCCCCATGTTTATTATCTCTCCTTATTTATGCATATTCTCCCCCTTTGACATCAATGCAAAAGCGTTTTTTTAACTTTTGGTTGCAATTTCTCACCCTAAGATGTTCACATCAAAACAACTACTTCCTGTAATTTTTAACTTCTCTTTTCTCTGTAGCTAAGCTCCCCATATCAATTCTATGTCTATCTATCCTTGTATGGATTATTTCCTCTTTGTCAACTCTACTAATGAGACTAATTCCCCCATATTTAAAATTCCTATTAATCCTTCCTTTTGGGATTGCTCCTCTTAGGCTTATTCTTCCTCTTTTCTACAATTTGACTCCTTTGGTTGAAAATTTATTCTTTTCCTGTAAAGGGATTCCCTCTATGAAATAATGCTTGTTTTGATTTATAACTCTCCCCCTTTGTTGATATAAAGAGAAATATGTTTCTCCCCTTCAACTTATGCTCCGAATTTAATTGAAATACATCATTTTTTTCTTTCTACTATTGATTCATATCCTGCAATATTTCCATTTCACCATTCTTATCCTGCAAATCACTCTCAAAAGTTCTTATTTTCTTAATGTGGCCTGAGGTTTTGTAGTCTCTTACTTGTTACTAATGATATTGGAGAAATATTACTCAAAACATTTTTCTTAGATATTCAAAATTCTCCTAGGGAAAGGTTTTGTAAAAATATCTACAACATGTTCCTTTATAGTAATGTATTCCATCTTCACACTTTGTTTATCTACCTACTCTCTTAAAAAGTGACACTTTATGGGAATGTGTTATGTCTTTGAATGAATCACAATGTTCTTTGATGTGTTGAATGCACTTGTATTATCATGGACAATTAATATTGGTTGATCATATGTTACTCTAATATCCTCCAAAGTCTGATTCATCCAAAGAAATTTAATACAACATGTTGTTGTTGCAATGTATTCAGTGTTGGCCATGGCTAGGGAGATTGACCTCTGTTTATTTCTCAACCATGATACAAGACAATTTCCCAAAAGAATGCCCCTCCACTTGTACTTTTCTTGTTATCTACACTTCTTTTAGTGCCCCTCAAATATCTAAATATTCTCTTAACTTCTTGCACGTGTCTCATTTGATACAGATTGAAATCTTGCAACCAAGCCTACTACTTGCATAATGTTTGGTATTTATGTTGTCAAATATATTAAGCTACCAACCATTGACATGTACATCATTTGATTTTCATCAAGAGATTCATCATCTTTGCTAAAATTGCATCTTATGACCATAGGAGTTCTAAAAAGTGCACAATTTTGCATGCCAAATTTCTCTAACATTTCCTTTAAATACTCCATTTGAGAAACAAATGTGCCTTTGTGTAATTGAGTAACCCACAATATTAGGAAGAATGATAGTTCTCCTAGCATGGATATCTTAAAATCATTTTTATTTCTACTTCAAAATTTTGACTCATTAGATTAGCATCACTTCCAAATATTATATCATCTATATATACCACAATAATTAAAAAAAATTCATTATTTGTTTCTATATAAATATTTTTTCTTGTTGTTTCTCTTTTGAATCCTTCGAAATTGTATACACTCGTCAATTCTTAAGTACCAATCCTTGGGATCTTGCTTTAGACCGTAAATTGATTTATTCAATATGCATACATCATTTTCATTTCTTGACAAATGAAATATTTCTAGTTGTTCAACATATACCTTTTCTTCAAAGCCACCATGATTTAGGAATGTTTATTTGACATTCATTTGATAGAATTTGAACTTCTTGAAATAAGAAAACACTAAAAACATTTTGATAGCTTTGTTTTTGGCTAAAGGAGCAAAGGATTCTTCAAAATCAACACTTTCCACTTATGCATACCCTTTGTAGATTAATCTATCCTTATTCCCCACTACTTGTCCATCGTCATTTAGAGTGTTCCTAAAGACCCACTTCATGCAAATTACATTCTTATCTTTTGGTCTAGGTACATTCTACCATGTATAATATTTATTATTATCATTTACCTAATGCGCTAGCTCTTCCTTCATAGCATTAACCAAATGCTTATCTTCATTGGATTTAGAAAAGTTCTTGGGTTCTATTTTGGATAATAAGGCAAGGTTGGCATGCCCTAGTCTGCTTATTAATTCCCTTTTAGTTTGAACCCCTAATTCCTTATCACCATGTATTTTATTATATAGATGAACCTCTTGGAACATACCTTTATGGAGTCTTTAGATGTGGAATTCTACCTCTTTCTCTTCTTCCTCTTCCTCTTATTTCTTTTTCTCTTCATGTTCATTGTTGATCATCTCTCCTGATTCTTCATTTTTTTTGCTTTTCTTTACAAGGCAATCCATCATCTACTCTTACATCAATGGTGAATACCATTTGATCAATTATTTTGTTGTGACATCTAGATCCGTTACTTTTGAGTGAACAATTGAGGAAAATTCCTTCATCTATTCTACAATCAAACTTTATTAAATTGTATTTAAGCTTTATGTAGTACTTGCTTCCAAATACCTTGAATTGTTTAACTGTAGTTGGTCTTACTTTCTATAATTCATAAGGATTCTTGTTGTTGTTTACTCTAATTTGTTCTCTATTAAAAATGTAGATTGCGTTATAGAATGATTCTCCCTAAAATGTGTCTATTATATTGGCTTCATTGAGCATTATTCTTGCCATTTCCCACATAGTTTTATTGTTTCTTTCAATATATCCATTTTATTGTGGAGTCCTTGCCATTGAAAAATATCTTCTAATCCCATTATTTTCACAAAATTCATTAAATTCATTAGAGGAGAACTCACTTTCTTTGTCTGATCTTAAACACTTGATTTTTAGGTCAGTATCATTTTCAATCACATCTTTGAAATATTTAAAATTTTCAAATGCTTCATATTTCTCTTTAACTAATGTAACCCGTATCATTTTTGTGTAATCATCAATAAAAATCATAAAATATCTCTCATATTTTAATGTCTTTTTTTTAAACTGAGTTTTACTAGGTTGTCAAAGTTAATATGACTCATCCTTTTGTGCCATAACTAACTCTCATCCAATTTCCCATGCATATTTTTTCTTTTGCTCCATCTAATATATATACATTACTTGAGGTTCTCGTTGCCTTCGCCACCACCCTTCAAGAATATGCTTTTCTTATTTCACATCCTTTAGAATGGAATGTGAGATCATATCCTTGATCACACATTTGAACAACACTTAGGATATTATGTTTTAGATCATCAACATACAAAACATTTTGAGCTTTAGTTTTTCCATTAATGACAAGTATCCCTTCAGACATTTTTTCCTCTAAAAAAAAGCATAATTTTATTAATACCATAAAATTAGATTATGTATATACATGTCTTTCATGTATTCGTATAGTGGATCATGTTTAGACCTGTTAAAAAACACGGCCCTTAGAGAGTACAAAAGAGCTGATGCATAGAGTAAAACAGCTAAAAGAGCTACGCAAAAGAAATACTATATAATTTCCTTTTTCATACATTAACTACATAATAACATCGATAGTGTCTCATAAACTATGAAATGCACTAAATTTGATAACATATGTATGTGAATGAAGACCAACATAGAAACTATTTGCAGCAAAGATATTTATTCAACAACTTGGTATAGAAAGGACCTATGATAATATTAAAAAAATTATCCATTTTGGTGCCCAGAAATCAACCTGCTCCCAATACCCAATGAAATGTCTTATTTAGAAAGATTGTCCACCTGGATATTGAGCTCCCTATACATATTTGAAAGAGAAAATTGACTAAAAGTATCTTTTAATGTAATAATCTCATCTACCAAAGGAAGTAATCTCAAGTTGTGACATCTATAAACCCCATTTATCTAGTTAATGACCAATAACAAGTCACCAAAAATCTAAATTTTCTCCACTCATTTCTCCACCGCAAATTTCAATAGAAGGTTTAAAGCCATTAGCTCTGCATAATTATTTGATCCTTCTCCAAGACTATTTTTGATGAATAAATACTAAGTGTAAGAAAAATAAAGAATCATTGCTCCTCCACAGAGTTTTGGATCGCCTTGCGAAGCCCAATCAAAAAAACCCCAAGGATGAGATTTATCTATAATTAGAGGATTTAATTCTCTAGGATTGTTTTCCCTAACTCTTTAGATGGTGTATTGTTTCCAAAAGTGACACTTCATCCTTTTTCTTCATTTAGAGTTATAATTTTTTTCTTATCTCCAATTATATACTTTGATCATCCACTATTAATGTAGCATTGAATTTCTTGGTTTTGAGTGTATAGTACAAAACCACGCTATTATTTTCTTTCTTGTTTATTTTTCCAAATATTTGTTCTAACAATATCTTCTTCTCCACTTTTATTTAGAGTCCTCAATGTACTAATTTTACAATCATGAGATTTTCACCCAAAATTATTACTCTTGATAAATTCAACATGATTTAATAAGGGGGAAAATGAATTTTAATTTTGGACAACATGCGTTAAATATTCTATGACAGTTGCTTACACAAACATTTATTGAGATCTTATATGATCCTATAGTCTTAAATTCCTCATATAGTCATTTTACATATGATTTGAAATCTATATATTATGACAAAAAATATTACATAAAAATAAATAGTCATAAATGATATTTTAATACCTGGATGTAAAGGACCTTCATAGGGGAATTGATATTTTGAATCCATTCCTAATATTTGGTTGGTATTCACTTCCTTTTCTGGTTCTACTTGTGTTTCTAATGGGGTCAAGTCTCTATTGATCCTTTTCTTCATTTCCTACTCTACTCACATTATTGTTGGATCATGTTAGCACATTAACATAACTTCTAGGTTCTTCTTTGCATTTATTTTATGATGTCATTGATATTGATTCTCCCTTGGAGTTTTCTTCATAACCAATACCTATTTTAATAAAAGAAAACCCAATTAAAACCCAAAATTTGGAAAAGGTTTGTTGATGACACTTTCATCATTTGGCCTCATGGAAAAGAAAAATTAAAGGATTTCCTACAACACCTAAACAGTTTATCCAATTCCATCTAACTTACCATGGAAATAGAGGAGAACAACAGCCTTCCTTTTCTTTACATCTTAATCAAAAGAAACAAAGATGGATCCATATCACACCGGGTATATCGTAAGAAAACCCATACAGAACATTACCTAAATGCCAGCTCTCACCACCATCCATCCCAAAAAACAGGTGTTCTCAACACTCTAGCAACCAGGGCTGTTCGTATTTCGGAAGAAAATCTCTTTGAAGATGAAAAGAACCATCTTTTGAATGAATTCACAAAAAATGGATACAAAAAACACCAAGTGATCAAAGCATTTAAGAATGCTGAGAATCCTAAAAACAAACAACCACTAGATCATTTAGGCAAGGTACACCTCCCTTACATATTAGGCACAACAGATGAAATTGCACACATATTAAAAAAGAAAAAAATTAGAACCACCCATGAACACCATTAGTAGATGCCTAAAATCGGTCAAAAATCCTATTGATCCCAAATGCCACAAAGGAGTTTACATGGTTCTGTGTTCCTGTGGAAAAACATACATTAGAGAAACTGGTCGATCTATCCATACTAGAATTCAGGAACATGCTGCCGATATAAAACATAATCGCTCAAAAACCTCAGCTCTGGCTGAACATTCTAGTAAAACCAATCATCACATCTGCATTTAAAACTCTAAAGTGGTAGCCAGAATTGATCATTATCACCATAGAAAACTTAGAGAAGCCATAGAAATAGGTAGAAACCCTAACAACCTCAATCAAGACGAAGGATGGAAAATAAGCGACAATTGGATTCCTACTTTAATGTCCTAAAACACCCTATCCTAACCTAACCCTTCCCCCATTAAAACTTGACCTCCCTCCCCTACATTCTCCACTCTTCTCACCAGTACTAAACACCTACCCAAACTTCCAATTCTTAAAATCAAAAACATTTATTTACATCTTAAAACTATAAACTATAAAACTTAGATTACTAATATTAACATTAATATTCATTAACATTAAAATTATAGAAACAGGCAATAAAATTAAACTAGTGCTAATTAAAATTAAGATTATTATTAAAATCAGACTAATTAATTTACTGTAAATAATAAGAACAAAACTAAAATAAAATCAAGTACTATATAGCTCTAAACAACAAGAAAAAAACTAAAATAAATTTAAGTATAAAATAAAGTAATAACAAACATAATATAATTATTCAAAAAAAAAAATTAAAATATTAATTTACATTTTAACTAGAAAAAAAAAGAATACCAAATTAAACAATTAAATTATTATTGATATTAACATAAAATTAATAATTAAACAATTCAATTACATAATTAAATATTTCAAACTCAATTCAAATCATTATATTTTATTGAACAGCATATAATTAAATCAAAACCCAAGAATTACAAAACAAGTCTGGCAAGGTCGACTTCCATTCCCTAAGCATCTCTTAACCCTATTTATTCAAGCCCAATGAGATCTATCCTACACAATTACTTATCTATCCTAATGATGAGCCACGGTGGATGGCTCAAAACGTCAATACAAACAATCATGGATGCGAGAACTCCGAAAGAAAATAACACACAAAGCACTAATCACAGAAGCCTCAAAACAATAAAAGAATATCTCTAAAAAACTAAGAATACCATCTAATATCTTAGAACTATTTCGAAATTTCAAACATTGATTCAATTGATTAAGATATTTTTCTAAATCCTTTCTCAAGGAAAAAATATCATCTTCTAACTTTCTCATAATTTCCTCCCTTTTCTCTTCTTTGACTTCGATACATTTCTTCTCTTTTATTCCATAAGGTATAGTTTAATCCATCAAATATAAGAGCTTTAATTGAACCTTCATTAATATCCATGGTCCCTCTAAGATCATCCTTGTAGTGTCTAGGTTGCTTCTGAAGGTACTTTCTCTGGTATGAATTGTTGGATTCATAATCATACTAGGAGAGGAGGTGGGGGGTGAATTAATATTATGACAATTTTACTTATTTATACATTTGAACATCCTAAGACTTCAATCTCATAAATTGGAGCAACACAAGATATATGTGAAAAATATTATAGGAGAAAATCACAAAACTTCTTTATATGAAAGATCTTGTAGGTACCAACCTAATGTTACAACAATTTGTAGGCATCAACCTACATGAGACACCAATCCCTTATACTACTTTGTAGGCACCAACCTACACAAAACACCAATACCATCTGCTACTCTGTAGGGACCAACCTACAAGAGAAACCAATCCGCTTTGTTTCTTTGTAGGAACCAAACTATAGGAGACATCAATCCCCTATGTTTCTTTGTAGGAATCAACCTATGGAAGACAACAATACCCTCAACTACTTCATAGGTATCAACCTACTTCACTAAGTTAACTTGCTTATTTATAATGTGTATTAGTTGCTCTTATTTCACCATATCTTACTATTGCTTCTATGTTCACGAGGTCTACCTTTTGCTTCTAGGTGAATGCATGAAGATGGGTTAAAATTTTGAGCCAAATGTGGCGATGCAATTTCAAAATTTTACTCTTTTATCGTATTGAAGCCCTCAAAATTCATATAAGCATTGTGAATTTTTATTCAGAGTAAAATGACAATTTGTGGAGAATTATGTTGTTGTCCTAATGATATTTTTTGCAAAAAAATCTAGTTTGATCATACAATCCGTCAATTTTCCATTAAATAAAATGCTTGTCCTTGCAAATTTTTTCACATCTTAACGGGTATGTGTGTGTTCATGTAGAATAACTTAGTCTAATATATATATATATATATATATATATATATATATATATATATGAGCATGATCTATATTATAACTTTATTTTTTATTAATTTTTGAAGTTTGTGAATTAATATTTGAATTACAATTTTCAGACCCATGTGTTCACGTAAAATAATTTATACTATTTAAATAAATTCAAAAAACTAGAGTACCGTTTTGAAGAGGACTCATAAATGAATATGGTGGTATTTAAAAAAAATAGTTTTGTATATCTTATATTATTGATTTTTCATTCAACAACTTTGAAAATGTCCAAAAACATTTCAAGCATAACGTTTACAAGAAATTAGATCAAAAATATCATATGAATTCAAAAATTTCAAACTCATATGCCATTGGAGAGAGGATTTCTTCATGAATTCAACATCATCAACTCTGCCACCTAAAGACAAATACTGCCTTAAGTTCACTAGGCTACAAAATGGTGTTGTAGATAAATCTATAGAAGGGGAGCTAAAACCCTATTTTTTGGGCACTCAACAGCGCGATTGAGCACTTAAAATGCTTGATCGAGAGTTTAAGGTTAAAATTTCAAATATATTAATCTAGGATTTAAGAAACCCTCCATCAAGCCCTTAAAATGGTTAGACAATGGCTCGAGCGAGCAACTTTTTTATTTCCACAAAGTATTAGCGGAAATTTTTAAAAATGGCTCTATCGAGCTCCTAGATAACCTCGAGTTACACAAGAGATCGATCAAGGGTTTGTTTTAATGATCTATAAAGCAATATTAATGCCCTCAAATAGCTCAATTGAGGGCTTAAATATTGCACGATCTAGCGCTTAAAAAGGACTGATTGAGATATTGTTTTTCACCCACAATGTTCCCTCACTTTCCAAAAAGTGTAACCCAACTCCATACATAAAGCCTTCTTTCTTCACCTTCTCTATCAGTTGTTTTTTCCTCACTAGGTCTACTTGTTACTTCTTCCTTAAACAGGTCTACCTCTCCCAAAACTTGTTGTTTTTAGTTTATTCCCAAGAACAAAATTTTACAACATGCCATGAATTCAATTTTACAATTCTAGTTCTAAAATTTCTGCCAAATTTAGCTATATATTTCTTCTCCATCCCCTCCATGTTTTATATCCTAAAACATATCAAAAATAAAGTTATAAAAAAAATACCAAGATGACCTATTTGAAGAATATTCTAGGAGAATTCAAGAACACTATCTTTCTCATATCATATCTCTTAAATCATAGTAAAAAAAGGTCTAAATTTTTTAATGTACGTAGCTTGAGATATATTCTTTGTCACTTGTATATTTTATAGTCTAAAACATCACATAAATAAATTTATAGTTAAAATATCAAGATGACCTATTTGGAGCATTTTTCAAGAGTATTTAGGAACATTAACTTCCTTAGATCATATCTCTGAATTTATAGCAAAACAAAGAATGAAATTTCTACCACTAGTACCTTGATATTTATTGCCTATTTCCACTATATTTCGTAGTCTAAAACAACCCAAAAAGAAATTTATAGCAAAAATATTAGGTTGAGTTGTTTGAAGCACATTTCAAGAACATTCATGAAGCCTACATTCCTTAGAGAATATACCTAAAATTATAGCAAACCAAGGTCTGAAATTTTATGTTATTCTATCTGTATCCACCATGTTTCATTGTCTAAAACATCCCAAAATAAACGATATAGTGAAAACACCAAGCTAACATGTTTGTAGCATATTTCATGAGAATTTAGGAAGCCTAACTTCCTTTGATCATATCTCAAAAATTATAATGAAACGAAGCCTGAAATTTGAATCATAGGTATAGGATGATATTATATTTGTAGCCTCCAGTTTTCAGAGTCTAAAAAATCCCAAAAGAAAAGATAGAATGAAAATTATAAGTTGACTTGTTTACCCCATAAATCACCTTTTCTCTTCCATATTTAAAGTGCAAAATGTGCCCCAAAAGTATTCCTCAACTCCTATTGTGAATATCATATCTCTTCTTGCTTTTATAATATTGAAATTCACTCATATGCCCTTTATTTATAGTGCTTTTACATTCACTTATGGGGTTGACTTGTAAAACTAGTTGGATCAACCGACTTGTACTTTGGTTGACCATCCTATTGAAATCATTCATATCTCATTTTCACTATGGAGTTAGAGGGAGTGTTATATAAAATTGGAAATGTCTTAGAAAAGGTTTCCAAACATATGATATATGATATAACTTGAGCTAGGTAATTGGAGTAAAATTTATTTCAAAGATAGGGCATCTAAATTAGGCATCAGAAATTCAAAAAAAAAAAAACCAACAATCTTCACTTTTCAATATTTGTCTTGGATATATTTAGTCTCCCCGTTCCTTTGAAATCAATGACAATGACAATAATTCTTAAAACAAATATTTAGTAGAGGAATATTGGCTTCATTATTGTATACCTGGTTTTTTATAAATTAAATAACAAAGCAATGAAACACATAAAATATTGTAGAAACAAAAATAGAGAAAAGCACAAAACAAGAGAGACACAGATATATGTGGTTTACATAATTTGGGATGTGTCCATGGAGAAATAAACAATACTTCCTTTTATATTATCTAGAAAATTGAATGGATACAACTTGCAACAATTTCATTGTAACTTCCTCTTCACTCTCACACCGTCTCCTCTCTTTTTCTCACACAGAATAATACACAACCATAATGCAATTCCCTCATATAAAATAAGGATTTACTTCTTGGGCCAAAAATCCTAAATTAAAATAACTTCTACTATCATATCTTCCCTATAATGAAAAACCTATATTTACTATGAAATTACAATATTTTTCAACGTATTTTTTTTCTCTAAAATTAGTTTTTTGGGGTTTTGTCCTTGAACCCCTGCCAGGGGGGTTGACCCCCCTCACAGCAGTAAGTGGGGGTGGGGGGAGGCTCCCCGAAACCTGCCTATCAGGTATTGGGATCCAAACGTGGTTGAAACAAGACTTCTAAATCAGGATGATAATGAAGCTCCACACCCAACAATCTCCCACTTAGATAATTATTTTAGAAACTCCACTAATGCTTCACTTGCTAGAAAATGCTTCCACTTGGACCTAGATATTTCTCATCTTTACCATCATTCTAGAATACCAATTGAAACTGATCAGGAGCTCAATTTCTCCTTTATTACCACATTTTTGTTGGCATTATGTTTCAGGAATGGCTATATATGTTACAGATGTTGTACTTGATGGCAACTCCCTTGGCAAGGCTCTCCTTTTATTAAAAATAAAGAAGGACGCAGGAAATCAGTTCAGAAGATGCGTACCCGCAGGTACACCATGCAGAGGCCGCGTCCAGAGACGCAGGCCAGACGTTCAGGAGGTGCGTCCACCCAGTGCACACATTTCAAGGTCACGTGGGGGTTTCTTGTGTTTTACTCTTGGTATCTAACCGACGATATTGTGTTATTATGGTGTCGGCTCGTGGTATTGTTCCATGATTTGAGGAGGAGCTTGCCTATATAAAGCAAAGGAGATCATTTGGTTTGGGTAAGTCTTTGGTTGAATATCTTATGAGGCTAGATCTGGTCTAGATCTAAAAAGGCGAATCTTCTGAAAGACTGAGATCTCTTTGGCGCATGATCAGATCTATAGATTTGACTGTTTGGGTTACTCTTAAAGTCTTGAAATCATTCATACCCGAAGGTACGCAGGTCCGATGAAAGGCAAGTGCGTTGGGACGCAGTGCAGTAAGAAGAGACCTGCGTGGGGACGCAGGGAAAAGCATGATTCAGGTGCGTCTGGGACGCAGTACAGTAACAGGCGCACTGCATGGGGACGCGGAGCATAATAAGGATCAGGTGCGTCTCTGAGCAAAAAGACGCGGTGCGATAGTATTTCTGGGTGCGTCCCTGCAGCAAAAGAACACGGCGCGACAGTGTTTCTGGGTGCGTCCCTGTAGCAACAGGACGCAGTTCAGTTGAAGTAACAGTGCGTGGGAACGCAGCGCGGCAGAAGGATCTCTGCGTGTGGACGCAGGGGAGCAGAGGGTTAACTGCGTCTGGTCGCAGGCCACAGAAGGGAAAACTGCGTCTCTGTCTTAAGATGTTCTGTTGATTGAATTTCTCTGTTGATAAGGTGTTATGGGTTAGTTCTGTTATTACTGATCTAATAACTGTAGTGGACTGTAACTGTTATGTACTTGATGATCATTTGATGCATTATGAAAAGAAGTAGGGGGTTGTAGCTCCCTTCCAGGAGAAGACTGGAAAACGAGAGAGAGTTGTAGCTCTCTGCAGGTTGCAGCCTGCGTACTGGTAAAGGACTGCACCAGTACAAAATCATTGTAAAAGGAGTTTCTAATTTGAAAGAAAATAGAGACATATTGCAGCAGGTGGTTTTCACCCACATTGGGTTTCCACCTTACATCTTGTGTTCTTTGGTGTGACTATCTGTTTTCTTTGTTCATGCTCATTATTTTATGGTACTGACATGCAAAAATAATTCAAAGATCAAATAAGGAAGATTTATTTAATTGCTAGATAATACTGATTCACCCCCCTCTCAGTATTATTTCCAACAATTGGTATCAGAGCAAGTCCTTCAGAGAAGCTTGATCGCTTGAAGGTAGATCGTTCATCATGAGCAACTACAAAAGAGAAGCATCAATCAGGCCACCGGTTTTTGATGGGACAAACTTCAATTATTGGAAGGTAAGAGTTACTGCATATCTTCAATCTCTTGGTACAGAAGTTTGGGACATTGTAGAAACAGGCTATGCTTTTCCTTCAGCTACTCCTATAGATCCAGCTGAGAAAAAGAAGTATGAAACAAATGCAAAAGTAGTCAGTACTCTGTTAGGATGTATATCCCAAACGGAATTCATGAAGGTAATGCACTACAAATCCGCAAAAGAAATATGGGACAAAATTGTCACAAGCTATGAAGGAGATGAACAGGTAAAGCGTGCTAAACTTCAAACTCTCAGGATTCAGTATGAGACTCTCAAGATGTATAATGATGAAAGTGTGGCTAACTATTTTCTTCGGGTAGATGAGATTGTTAATTGTATGAAAAATTTGGGTGAAGAAATAAGAGAGGCTATAGTGGTTGAAAAGGTTCTAAGATCTTTGTCTCCCAAGTTTGAATCTAAAATATCTGCTATAGAAGAAAAGGAAAATCTACGAATTCTTACTATGTCTCAGCTACATGGAATTCTAACTGCTTATGAAATGAGAAAGGGAGGTCCTTCAGACAGAAGAGAAGCTGCTTTCAAGGCATCAGGCAAAGGAGATTATTATGAAACAAGCCACGTCCCAGAAGAAGAGGAAGAAGAATCAAATTTTGTCAAAAATCTTCAAAGGGGTTCTGGAAGGTTCAGAGGTAAGTTACCTTTTAAATGCTTTGCTTGTGGAAGAGTAGGTCATTATGCTGCAAAATGCCCTTATAAGGATAAAGGAAAGGAACCTGCTAGATGGAACAAGAAACAGAACGCAAATAAGAAAAGCTACTACACTCATGAAGATAGTGATGGTCTATCAAACAGTGATGAAGATGAACAAGGTAATGAATATAAGTTGTTAATGGCATTTGAAGATGATGATTATATGGATGCTGTAGATGTGGATAACCTTTATGATGAAATTACTAGACTCAAAAGATGTATAGAAGAAAAGAACATGATCATTGATACTCTACAATTTCAAATTGATGAAAAGGAAAAACATCTTGAAAAATTAGAAGGTGAAATTGTTGGTCTTAGAAAAGAGATTGAGAAAACAAAAGCTATTAATCTCAAGTTTGTCAAAGGATCTGAAACTTTGGATGAGATTATCAATGTGCAGCGATCTCCTCTAAACAAGACAGGTCTGGGCTATAATGGAGAAACTTCTCAAGCATCCACCTCAAAAAGTTATCTTGATGCAGCAAGAAGAAATGAGCAAAAGCAAAATGAAGATCATCAGGTAAAGCAGGGACGAATTACAAACAGAAACTATCAGGGGCAATCCATCTTAAGGGTGAACAAAAGCTACAACCAGCCACAGGTAAAATCTTCTCAATTTGGTTCAAGAATGGATGACAATAGAAATTACAATCATTTGGCCGGTAGATTTGATAACCGCAGAAGTTTCTTCAATGGACAATGCTTTTCTTGCCATAACTTTGGTCACAAAGCAGCTCAATGTGTTGCATATAAAACAATCATGACTAGGGAAGCTCAAAAACAAAGAAGTATGACAGGGATTACAAAAAGGACCTATAACAACTTTTCGGTTCTTGAAAATGAAGTTGAATGTTCTATTTGCAATAACTTTGGTCATGAAGACTCTGAATGCAGGAGCAAGTTTCAGCAGAAAAAGGAAGAAGCCTCAAGCACCAAAACATGGAGAATAAAGGAACCTCAAACAGAAAGATGTGGGATAGCTTTTTATGCAGAGGGACAGGAAAATCTATGGTACATTGACAGTGGATGTTCGAAGCATATGATAGGTGATAAAGAAAAACTTGAATCTTATTCTGCTCTAGAAAAGGGAAAGAAAGTCTCTTTTGGAAATGATACTCCTGCAACTATAAAAGGAAAAGGCATTGCTCAGTTAAAAGAAAAGGTCAAGGCTGGAAATGTTTTGTATGTTGATGGATTGAAGCATAATCTTCTAAGTGTCAGTCAGATGTGTGATCAAAGAACCGAGGTTATATTCAGATCGAATGGATGTCTTGTTCGTGATCTTGATACAGGTAAAACAGTGCTCAAAGGCAAAAGAACTCCAAATAATCTGTACATATTTGAAGAAGGACAACAACAATGCTATCTGAGCAAGGATGAAGAGCACTGGTTATGGCATCGAAGGTTGGGACATCTAAGCTTCTCACAAATAAGGAAAGCATGCAAATATCAGGCAGTTCGCGATCTTCCAGATATCAAAATTCCTGACAACACCATATGCAAATCATGTCAGTTTGGAAAACAAACCAGAACTAACTTTCCAGAGAAAGAAGGATCAGCTAGCATGCCTCTTGAGCTAGTACATACAGATACATGTGGTCCATTCAGGAAAAGAACACCTAGAGGAGAGGAATACTTGATATTGTTTATTGACGATTTCTCCAGGTTTGTCTGGTTAGGAATTATGAAGCACAAAGATGAAGCATTCGAAAAATTCAAATCCTTCAAAGCCTTGGTTGAAAATGAATCAGGTCACAAAGTTAAGTGCCTCAGATCCGACAGAGGTGGGGAATTTACTTCAAATGAATTTTTCGATTTCTGTGATGAACATGGGATAAGGAGAGAATTCTCTACAGCTAGAACTCCTCAGCAAAATGGAGTTGTTGAAAGAATGAACAGAACAATCCAACAAATGGCTCGTGCTATGCTTGATGAATCAGGAACTCCCGCAACTTTCTGGGGTGAAACTGCACATGCTGCGGTTGTTATTCTCAACAAGACAAATGTCCGGGTGAACAGCACTCAAACTCCTCATGAGCTTTGGAGTGGCAGGACTCCTTCGGTAAAGCACTTCAAAATCTTTGGGAGCAAATGCTATATCAAGAATACTGATGAGCAGCTTGGCAAACTTGAACCTAGGGCAGATGAAGGCATTCTTCTTGGTTACTCTCCATATAGCAAAGCATACAAGTGCTACAATAAAAGACTTGGCAGAATTGTTGACAGCATTGATGTAGTAGTTGATGAGAAGGGATACATTCCTAGGCAAGTCCATCATGAAGACATCGAAGAAGATGAAGGCTACCCTCAAAGACAGAATGATGAAGAAGAAGAACCTCAAGAAGAACCTCAAGAAGAGCCAGAGGAGAAAACAAGAATAGAAGAAAAGACTCCATCCAGATATGTTCAGAAGAATCATCCAGAATCTCAGATTATGGGGCAGAAAGAAGAAGGTGTACAAACAAGAAGAACAGTTGCAGAAGCCTCAAGCTATTTGGCATTACTCTCCTCTACTGAACCACAAAATGTGAAAGAAGCATGCAAAGATGAATGTTGGGTGAAAGCAATGGATGAAGAACTTGAGCAAATCGAAAAGAACAACACTTGGGAGCTGGTTCCTAGACCAAAGGATAAGAATGTCATCGGAACAAAATGGGTCTTCAAAAATAAATTGAATGAAAATGGAGAAGTAATTAGAAACAAAGCCAGACTTGTTTGTAAAGGGTATGCGCAGCAAGAAGGAATAGACTTTGAAGAAACCTTTGCTCCTGTTGCAAGACTTGAGGCCATCCGAATGTTCCTTGCTCTCTCAAGTTTTCAAAACTTCAAAGTATTTCAAATGGACGTGAAATCAGCCTTTCTGAATGGAGACTTGGAAGAAGAAGTGTACATTGAACAGCCAGATGGGTTCATTCTTGGAAATGATCCAAATCTTGTATGCAGATTGAAAAAGGCTCTCTATGGTCTCAAACAAGCTCCAAGGGCTTGGTACTACCGTTTGGACAAATATCTTCATCAACAAGGTTTTTCAAAAGGTTCAGCAGATAGCAATCTTTATATAAAAGTTGAAAATGACAAATTGCTAATACTTGTTGGGTATGTAGATGACATTATTTTTGGCAGCAATGAAGAAGCTATGAGTCAAAGCTTTGCCTCGGTCATGCAGAAAGAATTTGAAATGTCCTTGCTAGGAGAACTGACATATTTCCTTGGTTTACAAATCCAACAAAAAGAAGGAGGAATCTTTTTATCTCAAATCAAGTATCTCAAACAGATTTTGAAGAAATATGGCATGGAAGATGCAAAACCAGTATGTACACCCATGGTCACAGGATGTAGTCTCAGTGCAAATGATGAATCTGCAGCAGTACATCAACCAACCTACAGATCTATGATAGGAAGTTTACTATATTTGACAGGTACCCGACCAGACATCATGCATGCAGTTGGAATAGTTGGAAGATTTCAGGCAAATCCGAAGGAGACTCATCTTCAGGCAGTGAAGAGAATTTTCAAATATCTTCAAGGGACTCAAAATTATGGCTTATGGTATCCTAGAGATACAGATCTTACTCTTCATGCGTATACAGATGCAGATTGGGCCGGAAGCGTGGATGACAGGAAAAGCACAAGTGGTGGTGCGTTCTTTATGGGTTCCAGACTTGTATCTTGGTTCAGCAAGAAACAGAGTTCGATTGCCTTGTCTACAGCTGAAGCGGAATATGTTGCTGTTGCATCTTGTTGCACCCAACTTCTTTGGATGATGCAGACTTTGCAGGATTTTCAAATCACTTGTACACCACCTATCCCCATCTTATGTGATAACACAAGTGCAATCAGCATCTCAAAGAATCCGGTTATGCATTCAAAAACCAAGCACATACCAATCAAGTATCATTTTCTCCGGGAACAAGTGCTTGAACATAAGGTCAAGTTGGAGTATGTTCCTTCTAAGGAACAAGTTGCTGATATTCTCACCAAACCATTGCCCAGGGACACTTTTGAATACCTCAGGCAAAAGTTGGGGGTTGTTGATGCATCATCTTATTGTTGATTGATGGTACAGGTTCAAGGGGAGCATATAATGCATTGTTGGCATTATGGAGGATGGTCAGAAGGAGATCATGGAAATAGCTGCAATATGTCTCTATCTCTTTCATGGAGGATTATGGTTCTTTGTTGCAGATCTGGTTCAGGGGGAGCATGATCTTAGGGGGAGCGTACCCTTTGCCCTTGATGTCAAAGGGGGAGAATGAAGCAAAGTTTGTGAGGTTACCATCAAGTCCAAAGGGGGAGATTGTTGGCATTATGTTTCAGGAATGGCTATATATGTTACAGATGTTGTACTTGATGGCAACTCCCCTGGCAAGGCTCTCCTTTTATTAAAAATAAAGAAGGACATAGGAAATCAGTTCAGAAGATGCGTACCCGCAGGTACACCATGTAGAGGCCGCGTCCAGAGACGCAGGCCAGACGTTCAGGAGGTGCGTCCACCCAGTGCACACATTTCAAGGTCACATGGGGGTTTCTTGTGTTTTACTCTTGGTATCTAGCCGACGGTATTGTGTTATTATGGTGTCGGCTCGTGGTATTGTTCCATGATTTGAGGAGGAGCTTGCCTATATAAAGCAAAGGAGATCATTTGGTTTGGGTAAGTCTTTGGTTGAATATCTTATGAGGCTAGATCTGGTCTAGATCTAAAAAGGCGAATCTTCTGAAAGACTGAGATCTCTTTGGCGCATGATCAGATCTGTAGATCTGACTGTTTGGGTTACTCTTAAAGTCTTGAAATCATTCATACCTGAAGGTACGCAGGTCGGGTGAAAGGCAAGTGCGTCAGGACGCAGTGCAGTAAGAAGAGACCTGCGTGGGGACGCAGGGCAAAGCATGATTCAGGTGCGTCTGGGACGCAGTACAGTAACAGGCGCACTGCATGGGGACGCGGAGCATAATCAGGATCAGGTGCGTCTCTGAGCAAAAAGACGCGGCGCGATAGTATTTCTGGGTGCGTCCCTGCAGCAAAAGAACGCGGCGCGACAGTGTTTATGGGTGCGTCCCTGCAGCAACAGGACACAGTTCAGTTGAAGTAACAGTGCGTGGGAACGCAGCGCGGCAGAAGGATCTCTGCATGTGGACGCAGGGGAGCAGAGGGTTAACTGCGTCTAGTCGCAGGCCACAGAAGGGAAAACTGCGTCTCTGTCTTAAGATGTTCTGTTGATTGAATTTCTCTGTTGATAAGGTGTTCTGGGTTAGTTCTGTTATTACTGATCTAATAACTGTAGTGGACTGTAACTGTTATGTACTTGATGATCATTTGATGCATTATGAAAAGAAGTAGGGGGTTGCAGCTCCCTTCCAGGAGAAGACTGGAAAACGAGAGAGAGTTGTAGCTCTCTACAGGTTGCAGCCTGCGTACTGGTAAAGGACTGCACCAGTACAAAATCATTGTAAAAGGAGTTTCTAATTTGAAAGAAGATAGAGACATATTGCAGCAGGTGGTTTTCACCCACATTGGGTTTCCACCTTACATCTTGTGTTCTTTGGTGTGACTATCTGTTTTCTTTGTTCATGCTCATTATTTTATGGTACTGACATGAAAAAATAATTCAAAGATCAAATAAGGAAGATTTATTTAATTGCTAGATAATACTGATTCACCCCCCCTCTCAGTATTATTTCCAACAATTTTTTAACATATCTATAGGAATTTGTCTAATGTGTATCTTTTCTAGCTTTAACTGTCCATCTTCCAAAAATGATTGTATATGAAATGGTACCTGAGCTCTATATGTTTAATATTATAATGAAATGTTGATTTCTTTGCAAGATGAGTGACATTTTGTCTATTATTGTGTAACTTGACAGTCTCTTTCTTCTTGCCCAATTCATCCATAAACATTTATAACCAAATGATTTCTTTACTAGCCTCTATAGCAACAACATACTTTTCTTTTGTTGTTGAAAGTGAAATAATACTTTTCATTTTAGAAACCCAACTTACTATTGTTCCACCTATAATAAAGATAAATCTTTTGATGCTTCTCTTTTTACATGTATCATTCTCCATATCTAAATCAGCAGCCCTATAGAATAATGTTTGAACCTCCAACAAATAATTCTTTATTAATGGTACCTCTCAAATATTTGAGAATCCACTTCAATGCCATCCAATTCTCTTTTCCTAGATTTTTCATATACCTGATCACAACCCCCATTGCATGTGCAATATCATACCTTGTGCACACTAATGCGTACATTAAGCTTGCAAATATTAATACATATGGAACTTTAAACATATAATCTATCTCTTCTTGAGTCTTGGGAAATATCTCCTTACTTAGTTTAAAATGGCTAGCCAAAGGTGTCCTAATTGGTTTCGCATTCTACATATTAAATATCTCCAACATATTTTCTATGTGCACACCCTAAGACAATGTTAATTTGTAGCTTTTCCTATCTCTAGTTATTCTCATACCAAGGATTTTCTTTGTAGCACCCAAATCATTCATTGGAAATGAATTAGCCAATTTTCCTTTGGGAATATTTATTTCTTTCATGTTAGATCCTGCAATAAAACAAACTCTACATACAATAGAAATATAATATAGATGCCATTATTGTGTTTCTTAAGATAAACAAAGTGGTGATAGTGAAATCTAGTATAACCGTATTTACACATAAAGCTATCAAATTTTAGATATGAGTGCTTTGGAGCCTATTTTAAGCCGTACAATCTCTTCATCAACTTGCACACTAATATCGCCATCCTTTTGACCTCATACCCTTGTGGCTATTGCATATAAATATCTTCCTCCAAATCCCCATGGACAAAGGATGTATTTACATCTAATTGTTGAAGATGAAAATCTTATGTTACCACTAGACTTAAAATAGTTCTGATTGAAGTCATTTTAACAATAGGATAAAAAATTCATTAAAGTTTATACCTTTCTTTTGTGTAAATCCCATCACAATAAGTCTATCCTTGTACCTCTTTTTACCTCAATATTCTTCCTTCTTACTTCAACCTGTAAACTAAATTATTCTGTAATGTTTTTTTACCTACAGGCGACCTAACTAAGTCTCAAGTTTGGTTCTGTACTAATCAATCCATCTCTTCTTCCATAGCTTGCTCCTAGTCCTTCCTAGTTTATACCTGCATTACTTGCTCACATCCTTCTAGTTCACCAGAATCAGTCAAAAATATGTAATATAACGAAGGAAAGTATCATTCAAAGGGTCTACATAAGCTGGTAGATCTTTTGAAAACACTTGCAAGAGTTTGAGGTGCCTACTGTTGTTGTTGTTGCTGCTATTCTTATTGTTGATCATTATGATTTTCTACCACCTTTGACTATTTTTTTTATGATTTCATCAAGCACTACATATTTAGTGTTTTCCTTTTCTTGTTTTTTCCTCTGGAATAGATCTTTGTATAAGACCCTTTCGTTGAATACCACATCTCTACTCATAATGATTTTATGGTTTTCATAATCGTATAAGTGATAACCAAAATCATTAAAACCATATCCAATAAAGGTATACTTCTTTGATTTTTCCTCAAGATTTGTTCCATTTTCTTTATTAATGTGGGAAAATGCTTCACAACCAAATGTCTTTATAAATTATTAGTTTACCTTCTTACCTGTCCATTCCTCCTCTAAAATACCACCATCTAAGGAACTTGAAGGTCCTCTATTTATTAGTTAAACAACAATATCTACAACATCTTACCAAAATTGTAAGGGAAATCTTACATGCAATCTCATACACCTTACATGCTCCATTATTGTTCTATTCATCTTTTCTGACACACCATTTCTTGTGGTGTTCCTGGAACTATCTTCTCTCTATGACTTCCATGGTATAAATAATAATTATCAAACTCCTTGTTGAAATATTCACCTATATTATATAATATGAGACACTTCAACTTCTTTTCCATCTCATTCTCAACCAAAGCTTTCCATTTCTTAAAAGTATCAAAGACATTATATTTATTTTGAATACAGCAAATCCAAGATTTCCTAGTTGCATCATCAATAAATGTAACTTAATTATGAGAGCCATCAAAAGATGATACTTGAGCTTGTATTTATACATATGTATGCACAAGCTATAATATTTCACTCCTCTTTTCATTCCCAAATGTGAAAAATATGGCTCTCTTCTGTTTTCCATAGACACAATTTTCACAGAAATCCAAATCAACATGCTTCAAACCCAGCAACAAATTTCTTGAGTGAAGAATATGCATCCCCTTCTCACTCATGTCCCTAACCCTATGATGCTACATTGTTGTATTTTCTCAAGTGGATTTTAAATCATTATCATAATCATAAATATTATTGAATAAATACAATTTACCAACTTTCTCTCCTTTTTCTATTACCAAGGCTCCTTCAATGACCTTTTCGGTTTTGTCTATAAATGTAGTTACACAACCTTCACATCCCAGCTTCCATGTTGAAATTATATTTTTCTTTAGATCTGAAACATGTTTTACCTCCTTTAGCATTCATTGGTTTCCACTCTATTATTTTATAAGTTCCTTACCCATTCCAATAATTTTACAGGGTTTATCAACGCCCAGACGAACCCATCCAAAATCTCCTTAAACAAAGACATGAAGATGTTTCCTATTGGGTGTGGCATGAAATGAAACACCTAAATCCACCACCCAAGCATCAATAATATTTTATAATGAAAGAATCAAAGAATATTGCAACTTATCACCTATAAACATTTACGTCTTGATTATTCTCTTGCTATCCATCTCCTTCTTTTCCCTTTTGAGATTTACAATCTTTCTTCAAGTGTCCTTTCTTCCCACATTTCCAACACACTATCCCAGATATGGGTTTGGATTTTCCTTTCCTTCACTTACTGTGATATCTTGGGCCCTTTCCTCTCTCTAGATTTCATCCCCTGATCTCTACAATCAAAGAATTACCTAATGTCGTACCTAAGCTTTTCCATCGCATTTTCTCACTAAGGATAACATCAACAACATTATCAAACATTAAAATACTAGAACCAGAGATAGAATTACTGATATCAACGACTAAGCCATTCCAACTTTCTGGAAATCAACATAGAAACAATAAATCCCTAACTTCATTGTCAAAATTTACCCCTATAGAACTTAACTGATTGGTAATTTTGTTAAATTCATGTAAATGATCAGCAACGGGTCCACCTTCTAACATCTTCATATTAAATAAATGATTCATAATAAATAGCTTGTTTAAGGTCGAGCGTTTTTCAAATAGTTTACCCAATGCCTGCATTATATATTTCATTGTTGTTTCCTTTGTAATGTTGAAGGTCATGTATGCTGTCAGACACAACCACATTGTTCCTAGTGCCTTTCTGTCAAGAATATTACATTCTTCATCTAACATACTCGTCGACTTCTTTTATTTTCTACTCAATGGTAGGTACATATATTTTTGATAAAAATAATCCTTCATTTTCATCTTCTATAGCTGGTAATTTTGGTCATTGAATTTCTCAACCGTAAACCTACCATCTTCTGTCATCGCTCCCACTTAAACTAGGAACACTTATTTCCTGCAAGTTTATCAACCAAATAGTCCTTTGGCTCTAGTACCAATTGTTAGAAATAAAGTAACAGAGCAATGAAAGACATAAAATATTACAGAAACATAACGCAAATAAGCATAAAAAAAGAGAGACATATATATACGTGGTTCACCCAATTTGGTCTACGTGCATGGAAAATCATCCAATCCTTCCTTTTATTTTACCCTACAAACTAAAGGGATACAACCTACAACAAATATGTCATAACTTCCTCTTTTCTCTCCTCTCTTTTTCTCACACAAAATAATACATAGTCACAATACAATTCCCTCATATTAAATGGTTAAATCTTAAAGATTTACAAGAAGCCTCTTTCTAGGGCTAAATTTACATATTCAATAAGCAAGGAACTAAATGTGATTGAGAGAATCAGAGATCCCAATCCATCAAACCCTTGATCAACAAGAATAAAGAAAAGTAAAAAATAAAAATAAAAATGAAAGATCTCAAGTGAAAATGTCCTTTGAGGCACTTGAGGCACACTCACTAACTAAAAACATATATGATGCAATTAGTATGTTTGAATAAAATAGAATAAATCTCTAGCTGTAAATTTCTCCTAAGGAACTTAAAACAGGTCGACTAGCTAAAACCCTCCATGACACAGCTAGTGAGCCCAAAAAAAAGAAAAAATGAATAAAAGTATTTTCGTCTCTCACATTGGTTTTTGTGCAAGTACGACAAGGATACAACAAATGAATTCAACTTAGAAGGACTAGCCTATGCCACATTACAAGTTGTTATCACCCAAAAAATGTTCACATAACTATTTCTTACTAGGTTGATCAAAATACACCATGTAGGATGAGTTTTTCCATGGTAAAACCCACTTTCACGATAGGAAATAATTTAGTAAACCATTTTACCTAAATTATTTCTTATTTAAATCCAAAAACCCCATGAGACTAATTAAATAAATCATTATTTATTTAATATTCTCTAAAATTAATTATTAAATAATTATTTGATGATTATTTCTTATCACTTTTGACTTAATCACCTTGGAATAATCAAATAAATTATTATTGATTTATTATTCTTTATCCATTATATTCCTTATGAGATCATTGTTAAATCATTATTTAATAACCATTTCAAATTCATATTTGTCTTAATCCTTACAAAGTGATTGATAAATTATTTTTATTTGTTAATTACTTCAACCAATTTCTAAATAAAAATATTGGGCCATTTTGAATATATTTTCCCTTTCAAAAAATATAATAAATATTCACAACAATTAGATTTTGATTTAGTCAATAAAATCTTATTATTTTCTAATTCTAAATCTATTCCAATATTTTGTTATAAATAGATGGTTTTCTCTCTATTCTTCACTATGATCATTTTCATCGTCCCCATTATCATCTCATAACATTTCATCTCCCACTTAAGTTTAAGTGTCTTTTGTTTTCTTTTCTTCCTATTGCATACCACATATTGAGAGAGAGAAGCACATAGCTGAAGCGCAAGGTCAAGAAGGACCCATCTCGCGGAGGGGATCTACAAATCTAGTTATGTAATCACTCCTCACCAGGTGCATTATTCTTGATTAATAAAATTTATTATTCATATTCTCCATTGGGTTGTTGCACTTATATTTCTACTTTTATATGTTTCTATTTGCATCCTATATTTTTTTGTGAGGTTTTTCTAACATTTTGTTGCAAATATGAAGCATAGACACAACCATATTTTGTTCTTAGGGTTATAAGCCAACTATAACTTAAGTAAGGGATTTTGGTACACTTCCAAAAAACTTTACACTAACAAATTCAAACTCCACTAGGTCATTAGCACTTTAGTCGTCAACAAATCGCGACTCCACTGGTGTAGCAGTCCATAACCTTGGTCACCATTGTTTCAACTACTTTAGGTTTTGTTCCATATTTTTTATTTCTATTTTTACATTTCTTTTATTTTCTAGAAATTTCTTGCTTCGTTTGGGTTTTGTGACTTTTTCACAGGTTA
This sequence comes from Pinus tabuliformis, assembly GCA_031772625.1. Taxonomy (NCBI): domain Eukaryota; kingdom Viridiplantae; phylum Streptophyta; class Pinopsida; order Pinales; family Pinaceae; genus Pinus; species Pinus tabuliformis. The sequence continues at coordinate 1,148,514,854 of CM062819.1, read as the reverse complement.
TAGGTACCAACCACGCAGGAGACAACACAATCTGGAGTAGATATGTCATGCGGAAGAGTTAGGAATAAAGAAAACTTTTGGCACAAAACCTGCACCCCCAATGCACTTTTCGGGCCATTATCTGTATTTGGGTGCACTTTTCAAGTCAGAACCTATGCTCTGCATCTTTTCCAGGATTTTTTCAGTTTTTTCAGAACTTGTTGAGAATGTTTCCTATGTGTTGGGAAGACCTTCTATTCTTTTCTGAGTCACCTCTAGGCCTATATCCACTTAGTATCTTTCTCATTGAGGAAGGAAAAACCCTCCTATGGTTTAGAGTACACCTCTATCATTTACAAAGATAATTGTTGAGTTGATGAGTCTAGTGTGCAACATTTTTAGCCACTATCTTTTAGCATTTTTTCCACCCTTTTACAGTATTTTTAGATAAGTTTTTGCAGCACTTCATTCCCTTTAGAATATTGTGTTGTTTTTCTTATTAGGATCCCCTTGTGCATCCTCAATTTTGCAGCTTATTGTTTTCCATATTCTAGCATTCCCACTTATGTTTTTCATTGGTTTTCTACAATACTTTTGGCAGATTTTTTCCTTTAGATCCTAGCCACTTACAAAATATATAGGTTGGAAATTTTTGTGTCTTTGAGTTTCTTGTTTGTGTTACACCAAGAAAATCCCTCTCGCAGACAAGAGTGATCTCCCTAGATCCTTGACGGAAACTAGAAACAAGCAAGACAATTGAATTGACTCTTTCCCTAAGTTGGACTTGTTTGAGTTATAAGAATTAAGGATAATGGATGAGCCTCTTACCTATTTAACGAAATTCTCGATGAAGATACCTTATTGTGATTTGATGCAACTCCTTAATGCTTGAGAATACCTACAACCATAGACCATAAAAGGATCAAAAGCATATGCGATATAATAATCCAAAAAAAGCTTGACCTAATGATCAAGGAAATTAGGAATTGAATTTACCTTAATAAACATTATAAACAATTATAAACCATTCATCATTCCAATAAGACAAATCAATGGGAGAAAGTGTTCATTTGTATTAGTCAAATATAAAAAGGACCCTTACAACCTTCACCTTGATGTCGTGAGGTTCCTCCCAAATGCCTTCAATCTCCTCCTTAGATGAAAAGCTTTCCAATCTCAAACTAATAACATAAGTTTATCTTCTCTGAGTTCTGGCCTACCCAATCCCTCTATCCTCTAGTCATTTTATAAGCTAAGAGGAAGAAGTTTCAGATCCAAAAGAGGAGGATGAGACCCCTTAATTGAGGGATTAGGTTTCCATGAGGAAAGGGATTAAGACGCATCATCTGAGGGTTATAGTTCAAATAGTCATCACCTAGAATCTTTCATTTGGGAAATATTTGACCAACTATGTTTCTAGAATGTACTTTTTATTTTTACTTTCTTGAATTCACCTGGGTGGGTTTATAATGGTAGACAAAGCGCATCTTGACACTGTTCTCAAAGTTAATTCTAGCAAATGCATGGGAAAAGTTAGGAAAATTAGCGCAAGTGAAAATTAACAAGGTGTGATATCTATTTTCCCCAAATTTCTCATCTACTTCAAGATATTTTGGGTTGTTTAACTTCTAAGGAAGTTCATTCAAACATGTTTACGGATGGTAAAAGGACCCATAAACTGATCAAGTGTCATGGCGACAAATTGACATGTAACGGATTTCCCCATAAAGTGTAAGTCTGTAAAATAATTTTAAAATATTGAAGCACTTTATCATTCCAAGGATAAGATCAAAGACAATGGTTGGAAACCTGCAGGAAACATTCAAGGATTACAATGCAAATGTATATCAATAATCATCATTGAGGTAGGCATTCCTGTACTCATAGTAAAGCAAACACAATGAACAAGCATGGAAAAACAAAAATCATATAGATAGTAGACACAGCGTGGACGCAACCATCTATCATAAATGGGTCTACATAGTCATGAATATAAAATCTCCTTGCAATCTAGATTGTTGAAACTAGATCCAGGGTCTTGATCTCCATCTCTCGATCCACAGTGCGAATCTAACCATGTGAGTGAATGTTTCGAAGTTGAACATGGTAGAAACCACTTGATTACTGGTCAATGATGTGAACCATTAACAAGTGTGAGAGAAACGACCAATAATGACAATGGTTCTCAAGGTATTTCTAGTACAATCTATGAAGTGTGAATAATTGATATGAAGTCAAACACTCATAGAATCATTCGATCAAAGGCCAGTTATGAGAACCTGTCGTCAAAGGCGAGAAACCTGTCATTAATGCACGTAGTTCTTAAGGAACTGAAGGTTTCAATATCAACTTCCTAGATAATGAGCTGAAGTCCATAGGAAGTGACCCGTCGTAGGAAAGCCTACGACATGAAACATAATGTCAAGTTTTGAAAATAGTTTGCAAGGACTGAATCAAGGATGAACGACATGAATGAAGGCTAAAATCTACAATGGAACTTGAACTAAGGTTGAACTTCTCTTGAACACATAATGACATGACAATTGACTTGGCATCATTTGACTTAGCAGTAATACTAAAAACCATGAATACTTTCAATGAGGTTCGATTAATTGTAAGACAAATGGATTTCCCAACTTGGACATGAATGTGATGGAGTTTCGTGTTCAAGAGTGACATGCTACCTTTAGAAATGAAAATGTAAAATGGACACCTTTTCCAATTTCCCCCCACCATTACTGGCAAGTACCTCTTTATTTTTTACAATCTTGAGGAGGATAACATATGCTTAGACTGTAAGCTCATCCTTTGGATGAGTCCATCGAAGTATTTTTAATGAACCCTAAGAAGGAATGGTTCAATCCCGTTATGCTTAACGGTTCCTATACTGTTTAGTTTTTACAAGTCCAGTAAATGAGTAACTCGATGTCATTTTCTTTTAAAGAATTTGAAAAATACACAAAAAGGAAACTCTTTCAGTTCTTTTACCGTAAAATTTTAACGAGCTCAGAGAAATTAAAGCTTGGTGTTTTTCAGTTTTAGAGAGTCAGAAGAAAAACATAAGTAGACTCCATCATGTTCTTTTTCGTAAGTTTTAGTCCCTCATGTCCGAAATAGAATAAAATAATACAAGAGATAACTCTATTAACCATGTTCAATCAACATATACCTTTTTCGTAAATAGTCCTAACTCAGTCCGTAAAAGGGGTAAACTTATACTGAGTGGACGGTTGTTCATTTACTTTTACAAGTTCGAACAAGCAAGTACTCGACAATCTTTTCATTTTTAAAAGAGTCTGAAAAGGGCTTAAAATAGGACTCTATGATTTTCGCTTTTCGTAATTTTTTAAGAGCATGAAAAGTGATAAAAGTTTGCTAAATAGTCAAAATGATTTATCCTCGCTTTGTAACCTATCCTGCACATTTAAAATCAATAAATCATTATAACTGCTCCAAACATAATATCTTCCCTCCTAAAAGGTTTTAAATATAAAAGTAATATTTATTTTTAACTTAAAAACCCTATAAAAGTGGAAAAAGTAAATTAGTTTTCACCATTTGTATTTTTACCATTTGAGAGAAAAGAGAGGAGTTTTTACCACCAAACTTCTAGGACTAATTTCGAGCTAACCAACGGACAAAATCGCGAACCGCTTTTTCCATGTAGAGGATCTCTCCTTAACTTATCCTTTTGTCCATTAAAATTTGCATTTTAATATTTCAGTTAATTTTTTGGGGCAAGGTTTTGTCAAAAAATGTGCCCTCGGCCCTACGCTGATTTCCTTCAGTTGAGCCCACGCAGTCGAGTAAAATTTTCCACATGGAAAATCACGACCTCCATGAATATTTTCTGGAATAATCCACGTAGTTGCGCACTGTCTATAAAATGAAGGCATTGCAAGTGGCGAGGGTTTATTTTTTGAAAGATTTGGGCCCCAAAAAGCATGAGATTGATCTCAAAAAATGATTCTAATATTTTTAAAGTGGTCATTTTAGGCTAATTTATTGTTCAAAATGGAGTGGAGGGAAAGGGAGAACGAAGCTAATGATTTGGCAACTTTGGTAAATCTAGCTACCATGCAGGCTCTAAGAACTTGTGGCCTCCTAAAATACTAGCTCATTCCTGGGATGAAAGCTTCGGTGAATCTGATTACATGGCTGGTAAGAACCTAGAATGTCCAGGAAAGATGTTTTGTGATCGGAGATCATCACATTACCATTGACGTCGATGACATCTATTTCTTGACTGAGCTTTCTTGTCAAGGAGTGTTTCCGGGAAAATTAGTGTCTTTTCGATCTGCTAGTCCCACTAGGATTGGTAGCTATCCTAGAAACAAACAATCAAAGCAATTTGCGATTTCCTTTATGTACGATAGATAAGAGAGAAGCAAAGGGACCAACCTGGATCTTCCGCTTGACTCCTTGTTTGATTTCTCTCTCCCTTGATAGAGCTTGAAGCTCTTCTCCTACTTATCCCGCTCTATGAATACCTGTAGAGACAAAGTAACAAAACATCATCAAAGCATATCGATCTATTATATCATAAACAATGCAGAATCAAAAATACATTGATCATACAATGGCATTCACAAAATAACAACATTCACAAATACACAATTGTATGGAGGAAAAATCAAAGAACTTTATTAGTAGTAGAAGGGAGAATTACAACCCAGTTGTCTGATCCAGCATCATCCTCCCAGCATCAAAGCCCTCTTCACCTCATGAAAAGCAAGATCACCCAACAATACAATGCTCTTTCTCAAAGACAAACTATCAACACTTCCTTACAAATTACAAAATTCCAGCCTTCAGATCTCTCAGATGAGGGATCCATTTATATATGTCTACAAGGGTGTGATTCATCTCTGGGTTTTTGATTAGTGTCATTCCACTTGTTGTTCTTGGTTCCACTTGGAGATTTCTTGGATCTTTTACTCATCCCTGGCCAAATTCAGAGAGGCAAGTGTCATATGAGAAGTTTCTGGAAGATTCCATGAGCATCCACTTAGCAAACTATCTCAGAAATTTGTCCATACTCACTCATCACACCCCACAGAAGGCCTCTTCAGTATGCATCGCACCTGGCCAGTGTAGAAGTCACTATGCATCGCACCTTGACAGTGGGGCAGTCAGTATGGTCCAGGTTTTACCAGTTCTGAGTGGTTTTTCAGGTGGAACTTTTGGGGAATGATGTAATCAGTTGACCATGATCTTTTAGGGTATGAAACAACACTTTTATGGGTTAAAGATCCCTTGGTTTATCGACATATAAGATTGGTGTTGCAGCGCCCAAATATGTCTATAACAGTTGCCCCCTAAAGCATGAAGTCGTAAATCTTTTGATGTCAGGTGAAATGCTTTATCATGAGGATCCAAGGTATTCAAACTGGAAGGTGACCTGTATAAGATACAATACAATACATCATCATCATATTATTTTCATGATCTAGCTGAGATGGGCATTCCCATGCTCAGCTTTATAAATTCATTTTCATGTACATGGGACAGATAATTGTCTACTGTCGCAAACTGGTTCTTCATATGAAGAGTCATCTTCGCTGGCTTAGATGACTATTTGTGCAACTTCTGTGTACATTTGATGTCTTTATATCCCTGAATATATCGTAGCCCGGATGGATGAAACTAGATCCGGGGTCTTCAAACTCGTTCAATCTTCACTCGATGTGCAAGTCAATCCATGTGAAAAGATGTCCTAAAGTCGAACATGGAAAGACATCGCCTGATTACCAGCCAATAATGTAAGTTGTTAATAGGCTCGAGAGGAATCACCGATAATGATAATGACCCTCAAGGTCCGATGTCGAACACCACGCAAAATCTTTCAGTCGAAGGCCATTAATGTAAACCTATCGCCGGAAGTGAGAAACTTGCCATTGAGGCATGCAAGCTTCAAAGTACTGAAAGGGTTGTTTCTAAGTCAACTTCTTGGATAATGAACTGATGTCGACAAGAAGTGACCCATCGTAGGACGTCCTTAATGTATCCTACATCTATGACACGAAATGAAGCAAATTATTTTCTGGAGGTGAAAACGATTGACGACACAAGGTTCAGGAATGGCGGTCATGAAAAATGGAGGGTGAAGGTATTGCAGTGGATGAGGCATTAACTGGATGGCGAATTCTCTGAATGACTTCTCTTGAACATATTGGTGACACTGAGATGGATGGTAGCGTTAACCCCAAAATATGGATGGTGTGGAGGACCAATGGTGATACGATCGGTTAACAGAATAACCCAACCCGACTCAATCATGGTAATGGAGTGAAAGTGTCATGTTCAAGAGTGACCTGCTACCATAAAATTCTTCAAGTTTTCTTCCCTTTCCCCAGTCATTTTTGACCAGTGCCTCTTTATTTTTGTCAAGCTTGAGGAGGATAACATATGCTTGTTCTATAATTTTCCCTTCGGGCAAACCTGTCACTATGTTTTAGCGAGTCTAGCGACAGTGAAACTCATTCTTGTCTGGGTGGACAAGTTTGTCACTATTGTTTTAACGAGTTTAACGACAAAGATAACTCGGTCCTTTTCATGTTTAGAGAGTTTGAAAAGGGACAAAAAGAGAACTCTAGTAGTTCTTTTTCGTAGCGTAAACCCTTAAGTCCGAAAAGATTAAAACGATACAAAAGGGATGACTTTTCCGATCACTTTAGCGAGCCGAAAAAGACAAGCGCTCAAACTTTTTCATGAGATAATCCCTCAGGTCTGAAAATTTTAAAATATACAGGAGGGATGGTGCTTCCAATCACTTTAGCGAGCTGGAGAGGAAAATTTCTCGACAATCTTTTCATATTTAGCGAGTCTGAAAAGGGTTTAAAGTGGACTCGTTTTTTGAGGAACGAGTGGTATCCAGGGTAGCAACTGGTTTCGGGTAATCTTGGAACTTCTCAAAACATGGTGATGTGAAGAGGGTGGCTAACAAGACCACTTGTTGCAGCTGTTCCTCAAAATGGTAAACAATCAAGTGGAAGCGTATGATCGGCCAAACGGATGGAGGTGATGGAGGAAACACAACCAAGGTTCAAAAAGGCTGATATAATTGTGATCACAAGAGTTATTTACTGAAGGTGGGTTCATTTTTTAACGAGCTTGAACTCTAGGGGAACATATGATCAGTGGTAGGTTTATTTTTTAACGAGCTTGAACCATATGATAACATTTCTCATTTCCTTTTTATGTAGGCTAGAAATGACCAAACTACAAAGCTAAAAAACACTAAAATCTAAGGAACTACTGAGGTTAGGTAGGATGGTTTCATCTTCGTAGAAGAAAAAAAACTTCCTTTGCTTCATCCACAGAATAGACGAAGGTGAATGGTGTGTCAAAACAATTGCCTAACCTAAGAAGTTAAAAAGCTAAAAAGCTAGCAAAACTAGGAAAAGAAAATGGTCGTTTTTAGCTTGCATAAAAAGGTTTGCATGCCCCCAGCATGATGAAAGAGAGAGTCTCCAGTAACCATATGAAAACTTATTGCGGTTATGCAGGATGGTTTCATCCGCGGAATAGACAAAACACTTCCTACACTTCGTCCGCAAAATAGACAAAGGTGAAAGGTCACCCAGACACCACATAAGTTATAGGGAAACTTATCTCTACAGGAAAATTTATCCTTTCAGATGGGTTTTTCCACCAAAAAGACAAGGGTGCATGCCCCCAAAGTTTTGTTACATTCACCAGACTACTTGCGGTAATTAGGTGGATGGAATGAAGGTTCCTTTACGAAATCAAGTGAAAGACTTGACTTGGAACTTTGCTCAGCCTTGTTTCATTTTTTAGCGAGCTTGACACAAGACAAGGAACTCTACTCAGATCCTTGGTTTCATTTTTTTAACGAGGTTGACACAAGACGATGACATATCCTCTGAGACCCTTGATCACAACTCATAATGGGTCATGAATGAAAGATCTGGTTCCAATGCCCCTAGTACATAATGTACAACATCACTGAATTGATCGTCAGTTGATGTAGGTATGGAAGAGGTTGCCACATAATTAATCTGTGGCGGGGATGATACCATTGGTATAAATGGACCATTTAGGAACGATGGTTGACTAGGAGTTATATTTGTATCGGGAAATGAAAGCTAGTCAATGGTGACAATTCTGCCTTCATGCGGGAAACAAATCACTCGAAAGAGTGTTGAAACAATAGCTCCCATGCGATAAACATAGTCACACCTAAGAAGTAAATTTAAATCTAAAAGTCATAGGACTACCATCATGTTCAAATAAACCAATTTTTCTCCCAAAGTGATAGGTAACTGAGGAAGGAACCCTAATGGTTGACTGCTTCCTTTGTTAAAGCCCAACAAATTCTGTGTAACATGCATAAGCAGCGGTGAACCGAGCGCTTGCCAAGCAGTTGAGGAAAGGATGCTCACTGATGCACCTTCATCTATAATAGTGCCAGATACAATCATATTAGATACTTGTACTATGATCTGGAAAAGCACATAAGAAGGAAGGTGGGATCTTGCCAGTTGATTCCAATCAAAGGAAGTAATTAGACTACTTAGAGGGGGTACCATAGAAACGGAAGAATTAACCCCTTGAGTTACGAGAACTGGAGGATTGTCCTCCTGTTTAGGTGGAAGAGGTGGACTGTCCCCAAGCTCGTTTGAATCTGAGGAAACAAAAAGAACTTGAGTGGTATTTTTTTCACTCTCTTCAGGGAATTTACGATCAGCTGAAGGAGAAATCGGGTAAACTACCACCTCAACCTGTTGACTTTGGTCAGGCATACTTTCAGAGAGAGTGGTTTTGGCCGAATATTGATTTAAGTCAGTCATTTTATCACTTAGTGAAGTAGGATGATTATCCAACACTGTTTTGGCTTCATCCAAATAGGGACAAAGGTGAAAGGGGTGTGTACCTTCACATAACTTACATGGAAGCTTGACTTTTCTCTTCTGTTCATGAACTTTACTATCACTAGTTGATGGTGTGTTACCAACATGATCTCTAGAGGTTGATGACATGGGTTGGTGTGAACGGGAAGACCATTCTTTCAAGCTCCAAGGAAAGCAAGGACAATTTCAATGAAAATGGTCTCCCGTGCAAATTATGCATGGAAATCTAGGTTTAGGAGCTAATGTGCGAATTTTCACCAGCTTATGCATCCAAAGCAATGGTTACTTGGTTGCTCCCTTGCTGAATTGGCTTCTTCTTCTTCTTCTTCTTCCCTTTCTCCATTTTATTAGCCACCTGGTTAGTAGCATCACTACTTTCACCAATCGAAGAGGAAGAAAGGGAGGGAGAAACAAACGAAGAGGAAGGTGAGGGGTCGACTTTAGTATCAACTAGATGCTGATTCGATCGCTGAGGAATCACATTATTTTGAACCACAAAGGTTGAGGACAACCATACTGGCAGGCCAATAGTCAGACCTAGTAGAGACAATGTGGCCATATGAGGAGCACCAATATTTCCCCAAGAAGTAAAGGGACTAGGATTCCCCTTGAGAGGGAGTCCTTGATTGGTGGACTCCATTATCTTAAACCTAAGATCAACGAAGGAAGCAGGGATGTTATTTTGAATTTAATAAATTTTTAATGACGCTTTGACACAACTTTGCTTTTTCAATTTTTAAGAGTTGAGAAAAAGCTAAAGATGACTCTAGTCCCCTTCGATTTTTAATGAGCCTGAAGTGACAAGTGCTCAAATGGACCTTTTCTTTTAAGGAGTCGAAAAGGAATGAAAGTGACTACTCTGGAGATCTAGACAGAGGGATTACCAAACCAATCGCAAAACTGTAAAATACACCTCGGTGATAAATTAAAGAGAAATTACCAAGGACTTATGTACGACAGTCAATCTTCCTAAATGTTGTGTTCAGTGCATTGCGATCGATAGGGCGGTAGACACGACTTCCTATGGATAAAGGATTTAAGCCTATTGTGGTCTCCCAATATATACTCAACGGTACGGGAAGCACAAGTCCATGCTAGCACTTGTCATATCAAAGAGGAGGATTCACCCAACCTTTGATGAAAATGATAGTTGCTAGATTTTACGGCGCCGGAACACGTCTCTAGCCTAGACCTCTAGATGTGTTGCGTTAGGTTCCAAACCGTTGTTAAGTTCATTGAAATTTATTTTAGAGTTGATCTTGCTTAGAAGTTTTCCTTTCAATGGTTCACTCCGTTATGTATATGTAAAATTCCTAAAAATGCAATCTAAAATGATAAACATCATTATTTATTTTAAGCAATGAAAATCCCAGCTACTAAGGAAAGAATATTACGATTCTTTCAAACAAAGAGCAAACAGCACACACTAAATGCACTTTTCCTAAATCATTTTTCGTACACAGTCTAAATGTAAATGCAAATGCATGTATTTGTTTTTCGTTCCCTTAATGTGAGAAATTCCAAAAAGGAAAACTGAGTATAGATCTGAAATATTTTCTTTAAAGCAACATTCCGACAATTTCTTTAAGGAAAGGAAGACTTAAACAACACTTTTCAATTTTGAATAGAAAATGCTTTTGAAACTTAAAATATCAACAAATCAAATCAAATACATGACAAAAATTCCAATCGACTATCCAAGGAAGGAAGATTCAACAACACTTCTCTTTTTGATACAAAAACGACAATTATGACACTTTTTGCACCAAGACAATACATCGATTTACACAACTTTTTGACAAAGGATTGCAAATTATGGTCAAATAAATAAAAACATTTACTAATCCTAATCAAATGGAGGTTGGTCTATGTAATGCAAGGAGGCTTCAACAATGAGACACTGTTCATAAGCAACAAAACCACTAAAGAGAGCAAAAAACAAGGACAAAAAACCCAAATTTCAAGGAAAGAAATAGGATTACTCAATCATCGCACCTGTGCTTCAAAGAAACAGGGATGCATCTCACCTACTACACTCAGGAAGTGCGATGCATACTGGTTTCCAATGGTAGACAGTGTGATGGGCCAGGGAGTGCAACTGAGGTGGGTTTTGGCTCAAATTTGCAGCTGAATTCAGGGAGTTAAACTAAGCTATTATGGATAGTAAAGAACAAAGTACAGAGGTATGATCTTGAGAGATTATCAAGCTACCAACAGGGCATCTATAATGCTTGTAAGTCAGATGCTCAAATCATAAACTAAACCGGATATTGACTGAAGCAGCATTCATCTACTTTGCAATTGCAGAGCAAGAGCAATTCGAAGGCTATTTGGCTAACTTTAGGCTCTGTCTATAGTTTATAAAACAAATAATCAATAGCCAACAAACAAACTATTCGATCCCCAGCAGAGTCGCCATTTTTTTCTGGGAAAACTAGTGTCTTTTCGATCTGCTAGTCCCACTAGGATTGATAGCTATCCTAGAAACAAACAAGCAAAGCAATATGTGATTTCCTTTATGTATGATAGATAAGAGAGAAGTAAAGGGACCAACCTGGATCTTCCGCTTGACTCCTTGCTTGATTTCTCTCTCCCTTGATATAGCTGCACCACTTCTCCTACTTATCCCGCTCAATGAATACCTGTAGAGACAAAGTAACAAAACACCATCAAATCATCTCGATCTATTATATCATAAACAATGCGGAATCAGAAATACATTGATCATACAATGGCATTCACAAAATAACAAAATTCACAAATACATGATTGTATGGAGGAAAACTCAAAGAACTTTATTAATAGTAGAAGGGAGAATTACAACCCAGCTGTCTAATCCAGAATCATCCTCCTAGCATCAAAGCCCTCTTCACCTCATGAAAAGAAAGATCACCCAACAATACAATGCTCTTTCTCAAAGGAAAACTATCAACACTTCCTTACAAATTACAAAATTCCAGCCTTCGGATCTCTCAAATGAGGGATCCATTTATAGATGTCTGCAAGGGTGTGAGTCATCTCTAGGTTTTTGATTAGTGTCATTCCACTTGTTATTCTTGGTTTCACTTGGAGATTTCTTGGATCTCTTACTCATCCCTGACCGAATTCAGAGAGGCAAGTGTCATATGAGAAGTTTCTGGAAGATTCCATGAGCATCCACTTAGCAAACTGTCTCAGACATTTTTCCATCCTCCCTCATCGCACCCCACAGAAGGCCTCTTCAGTATGCATCACACCTGGCTAGTGTAGAAGTTAGTATGCATCGCACCTTAACAATGGGGCAGTCAGTATGGTCCAGTTTTGGCCAGTTCTGAGTTGTTTTTTCAGGTGGAACTTTTGGGGAATGATGTAATCAGTTGACAATGATCTTTTAGGGTATGAAACAACACTTTTAGGGGTTAAAGATCCCTTGGTTTATCGACATATAAGATTAGGGTTGCAGTGCCCAAATATTTCTATAACAGGGAGCCAATATCTCATTATTTAGACAGAGGATAGGAAGAGATACTACTAATGCGTATCTATGGTGCTTTTGTAGAGGTGCACCACCCAAGAATGGTTGAATTGATATTCATAGCATCGATCTCTTTCCCATGAGGACCATTACTTTTACTGTTAGCAATTTTTGTGGCAACGCTGCCATTCATTTAGCCACACGGGCACAAATGCAAATTGTCGTGGAATGATAGGAATCTACAGTGTTCAAGTGGTGTGTGGTAGTGGTTGTAAACTTGAAGGGACAAATGACTAGATGCAAGAATGGGAAACTGGATAATTTTGGTTATGGCACCATTCTTATTGCTTTCGCCCTAGAGAGGATTCCTCTTCTCTGGCCACAACAGATTCTAGCTGATGAGGGGGAACCTAGGTATATGCACATGATGAGGTGGGTTGCACTAATGGCACATCATGGAGGTGATGGACCAGTAGTGAGGTATGCTCCTGATTTTTTTGATTGGTTAGGCCAGTAGATCATTTTGATCGAGGACTTCCCATATGTTGGGATGGATTATAGAGTTGATCTTGATATCCCACATCCAACTGGAACTCAGTGGGATGATCTAGGTCAGAGTTTCTCATTTTGACATGTTTTCAATTTTCTAAAAAAAAATATGTGTTTTTTCTTCAAAAGCTAATTATCTGAAATGCATGTGCAGATGTGGGACCAAACCGACTATCAGGGCTTAGGCGATTTCACAGATGAGGCGAGTAGCCTATAGCGGTTGTGGCAGCTAATCCAGAGGTAGTAGAGATTTTGACAGAGCTAGAACACAACCTACAGAGGTTGACTTTGGATATCCCAGAGATTGGGATGAATGACATTCACATCCTCTATCAGAGACATGCAGTTGGGGTTGGAGGGTTGCTTAGACGATTTCTGCGTCGAGTCGCTTGTGTTGTTGTTTTCTATCATGAGCATCATCATGCTTAGTTGTTCTAGTTTCTAGGACCAGATTTTTTATTTTTGGTGCCAACATATTTGGAAAATAAATGCCATGAGGCCTTATGTCCTCGGATGACATATTTTGTAGACACACTTCTATGGAAACTCTATTTTAATGAAAAAATTCTACTTTGTCCTATAGTTTATCTTGATCAATCTATGAATGAATATTTTTTTTAATTCAAAACTATTGCAAATGTCTATTTAACACATGATTAGCTAATGCATATGTCAATGTGTTTAAATATATTGGAATGTGTTGATATTCGATATAATCAAATTTCCTTTCCAAAAGACGGACCCATAAAAACATTCTTAACATTGTTGGACTCCTTACTGTATAGACATGTTTTAAATGTAATACTATGAGTTGTGTATCTAACCTAAAAATCAAACACTGAATACCAAATATCATGGCATCAAATAATAACTCAATGACTATGCTATATTCTAGTATGTTATTTGTTGTTTGACTGAGGCATATTCCATGAATAGAGACTAGCTCATCACTAGGTGAATAGATAACCCAGGCTGTGGAAGATAAATTCTAAGTACTATGACTAGCACCATCAACAAAGCCAATGTAAGTCTGAGGGAATGTCAACATCTGCAAATCAAGTGCAAAACAAGATAAGCGGGAGAAGTAGTAAAAAAAGTAAAAAAACATTAACTATCAGACATACCTAAAAAACGGTAAATAATGTACAAATCTCCACCAAACTTTTATGCATAATATTTCTTTAGGTAAAGACCATTTCTGGGCTTTCCTAAAGGAATACCATCGTAATCAACCAGCTCATAGGCTCCTTTAGTTAATATGCATTTTATGATGTAAGGGCCATGCCACATGGGTTTGAACCTTCCGGCGCCTAACTTGTCATGAGCTTGATCATAAACCAAGACTAGGTCACCTTCTGAATATGAACAAGGATTGATGTTTTGATCGAATTGAGATTTGACATTTTTTTTTAGCTTCGATAGCTAGTGGGACATCACGGTGATTTTCATCTAAACGTGCTAAATGTCGAAAATGTTCTTCATTTGTAGAGATAGCAGGCAGTAATTTGATATCTAGTTTTAGGGATGGGATTTCAGATTCAATGGGTAACACTACTTCCAAAAAATAAACAAGTTGGAAAGGAGTAAAACCTGTCGATGTTTTTGCAATAGTACGGTAAGCCCACAACGCTGAAAAGAGCATGGAATGCCAGTTTCCTTTATGAATACCAATTATCTGTTTAATCATATTGGTCAAAAATTTATTGATGGCTTCGACCTAACCATTAGCTTGTGGATAGTAAGGAGTAGAGCTATCATGGCGTAGATCGAGCTGTACGGATACTTCAACCATCATAAAGTTATGAAAATGACAACCATGGTCTATAACAATAGCTTGCGGGCCCAGTTCATAAAGTAATTGACTACAAAGATAATATACCCATGCCCCACAACCAAGTGAGGGTTACAGGTGATGAAATCGATGTCCCATTTGGCAAAAGGACCAAAAGCTATGATAGGGTGAAGAGGAGCTGGAGGTGCTCACATTTTGCGATCGTGGATTTGGAAATTATGGCATTTGCGGACTGCAATAATGAAATATTTAAACATTTAAGGCCAAAAATAACCGGCACGTAATATATTTTGGGCAGTAGCATACCCAGACATATGACTTCCACATGCTCCATAATGGCAATCATTTAATGTTTTTTCAGCCTCTTGGAGAGTCAAACAATGTCGAAATATAGAATTAGTACCGTGATGGTAAAGAGTGTCATCAATAATATTGTATTGTTGGGATTGGTAGCGGATCTGATGATAGTCAATTTTAGATAACTCGACCTAAAAGTTTTTGTTTGGAGATATATAATGATATCTCGATACCATGGATTTGACATACTAATAGGAAAGAGCGATTCATCAGCAAAGGAATCTTCTACTACAGTTTCTATATCAGTATGAGGAAAGTCACACAATAGTTCATCGAAAATCAAACATTTCTTTGATTTGTATTTTTCAAATTCTATATCAAACTCTTATAATATAACTATCCATTTAGAGTGTTTTCCCCCTAGCAATTTCTTAGTGAAAATATACATCATAGGGTTGCAATTTGAAATGACAGTTGTTTTTTGGAGAAGTATATAGTGACAGAATCGTTGAACAACTTGAACAACTACCAAGGCTAGCTTCTCCACATGTGCATTTTTAATCTTAGTTTTAGTGAGATTTCTACTCAAATAATAAATCACATGTTCACGGCTAGATTCATCCTCTTGGACTAACACCATGCCAATAGTGGCATCAAATGCAGCTAAGTACAAAAAATAATATCAATGATAATCAGGTGGATGTAGTATTGGTGCATTGGTCAGTGCATGTTTTAATGCATCAAAATATTTATCGGAAAGCTCATCCTAGAAAAAAGGAATGCGCTTTTTCAACAATCGAGTAAAAGCCTTGGTTAGTTTGACATAATTGTGGATGAATCTACGCAAAAAGTTTGTTTTCCTTTGCAAGCTTTGGAGTTGTGTAAGGCTAGAAGGAACAGGCAAATTCAGAATTGCCTCTAACTTAAGGGGGTCAACAAGAATTCCCTCTTTCGAAATGATGAAACCTAGAAGTCAACCTGATTGTACACAAAAGACACATTTGTGCAGATTTAATCGAATATTGTAATGTCTGCACCTAATGAAAATTTATTTTAAGTGTAATGGGTGATCATGCCTTTTCATTTAATGAGTTGGAAAGTCATCTAAATAAGGTTGAACAATATTCTTGATATCATGGAATGCATAAGGAAATGCTCGCTGAAAAGTTGTGCCAACATTTTTCAGGCCAAATGGGAGTTTTCAATAAGTAAAAGTTCCTCATGGGCATATAAATGTGGTTTTGTACTGATCAGCAGGGAGTATGTTTATCTGATTATAGCCAGAGAATCCATCTGTGAATGAAAAATTTTCATTCCTGGCACAATCATCAACAATTTGGTCGATATACGAAGTTGGATAATTGTCCTTGGGACAAGCTTTATTAATATCTCTGTAATCAACACATACTTGAATAGTTCCTTGTTTTTTATTAACAGGTAAAATGTTTGATACCCAATCAGTCAAAGGAACAGGGTAAATGAATCCTGCTTTCAACAATTTTTCAACCTCAGTTTTGATAAGAACAACGTTTCGTGGATGTATAGGACGTAATCGTTGTCTAATAGGCTTATCATCTAGATAAGTTTTTATCTCATGTATAAATATTCTAGGGTCGATTCTCGACATTTCTTCACATGACAAGGCAAAGATGTCGCGGAATTCCTGAAATAGGGCTTTATAAGTTTGAATCTCTTCTAAAGAACAAGAAGCTCCTATATGAATATTTTTAGTTATCCCTAGCTTCACTGAGATATCTATGGATGCCGTTGTCGATATGTTCCCTAAATTCTGTTTAGAATCAGAAGAAAGGGTAGATATTGGACATTGAGGATCACTAAGTGTCTCAGATGAAAACAGAGATGAAAAATTATTCTCAATTTTTTCAAAGGATGGAAAGAAGGTTGAACGGTGATGAATATCGTTCCATGGCATTTCGTCCAAGGTCATAACTTCTAAAATCCCTTCATTAGTTAAGAATTCTGTGTTAAAGGGATCAGGCATAGAGATTGGTTCCAAGCACAACAAATGATAATATTCATCAATAATTGTATTTATTCGATTGTCTTCAAATGTTGATAAGCTAGAAAAGGACTGGATTGCCTCATAAGACAAATCAAAAGGGCTACAAGGCACCTCACTGCCATATAAGACTATTTCTAACTTTGAAGGTACTTTCCACGAATCTCCCAATTCGAAAGTACTTGATATTATCATGTTAATCTAGGCATGATTATGAGGGAAATTGGGTGGAGGGAACGAAAAAGTTGCCATCAAAAATGAATCTTAGAGAAGACCAACACAAACCTCTTCATATGGAGTCATTTATTTTCCAAAAAAAGGCACACTACCAGTGGAATTAGGGTCTAAGGTATAGTAGGATAATTGGTCTACCTTCAGAATTGTTCCTTTGTGAAGAAGCATGATCATCCTAAAATATGACGAGACTACTACCACTATGGCATAAGTTCAGCTCCAACCAAGAAAAAGGTTATAGTCAAGTTGAGCATCAACAACCTCAACGTCTATTGAAACCGTTTTACCCTCTAATTTGATTGGTAAATCATTTAAAAGACCATAAGGATGAAAACCTCTTCCATCAAAGGCTTTCAAAGTTGTGGGTGATTGATTGATTGTTGGAGAACCTAAGGTGTTCCAATAGGCAATGGACATAATACATGTCGATGCTCCTTCGTCAATAATTGTTTGAAAAACTCTTCAAGTTTTGACATGGATTGGTATTTGAAAAGCTAGTTGGTGTAGGAGAGGTGAGACATGATTTTCGAGATCGAAAACAATCAAATTGGATTCATGAGGATCTACTGCTCCAATGACTGATAATAATAACTTCCTTTGTGCTGGACAAATCTACAACACTTCAAGATCCAACATTGTCGAAGGTGACATAGCCAAATCTTCGACGATGTTATAGTTCTGAGAATCCTTAGCATGAGGATTATATGTTAACTTTCGAAGCATACCCTTAGGAGGTGGACAAATTATCATATATGGGTTTGGTTTTCCAATATGTAATGGTTCAGAAGAAGGAGTAGATGTGGAAGTTTGACTAGATGGCTTTGGAGTCATCTCCATCTTCAACAGGACTCTTTGATGTATAGTCTTTGAATCTCGTTTCTACCATAACTTTGGAAGACATCATCGTGATATCTGCTGATGTGGATGAGGAGGATTGGTCATGAGAAACCATTCTGTTGGCTTGGGGAGAAAAGGAATCCTTCAAAACAGTAGGAGTGGGTGAACCGTTGACAAATTTAGAAACTTCAGCATGATGTGGGTATTCCTTGGTGTAATGATCTTCATCACAAATTAGGTAAGGATAACGAAGCTTCTTCTTTTCACCAGACGGTTCATTCTTGTTCGATTTCTCCTTCGAATCAGTGTCTTGTTTAGCTTTCCCTTTTCCCTTTTTATTATTTTTGGATTGCTTACCTTTATCGGTATATGTTTCTACGGTGTTAATCTCCGAAGTAATTTTGGGAGACGGATCTTCTTCACGTGAATGAGATAGAGCTGAAATTTGAGTTTTCTTAGAATTTTTATTTTTATTCTTAGATTTTTGGCTCACAAAACCAATCATACCATCAGCAACATGTG
This sequence comes from Pinus tabuliformis, assembly GCA_031772625.1. NCBI lineage: Eukaryota > Viridiplantae > Streptophyta > Pinopsida > Pinales > Pinaceae > Pinus > Pinus tabuliformis. The sequence continues at coordinate 1,148,496,297 of CM062819.1, read as the reverse complement.
ATCCTGTAAAGGTTGGATTAGTTTGACCAGGGTGGGGTAAATTTGGGATATTTTCATACAAAATACCAGACTAAGTATAAACAAGATCAAGGTATTAAGCACGAATAATTACTTGCTCCTCAGTTACAACACCTCCTTTAGCACCATCCTCCATTATTATTGGTAAAAGATATTTTATGAACCATTCGGCCTAAATCTGGTTTGGAATGTAAACTTTAACCAAACAACATCTTTGTCTCCATTCATGAATGTGATATAAGATATTGGTTAAGGTTGACTATTTTAAAGAGGTTAAAAGTGCAGTTCCATTATCATATCGAATGGGCAACTGAAAATGGATCAAAAAAGTTGTAGCAAGGGCGTTAAATGTATTAAAGGAATCTCGTGACAATTCTACATACCATTTGGCTGTCGAACCAGTTAAGGTTCATTGAAAAAGTTGTAATCTAATAGAATCGTCGATTAATGAGTTGGATGCGCACCAAACATGATAGGTCATAAAATGGTTTGATGGGTCTTCGGCCAACTTACCTTCAAACTTAGGGATGTCACTAGGTAACTTAGTAGAAATGGCTACCCAAAATGGTAAATAAAGAAGAGGATCATTAGTTAATCGAGAGAGGTCAAGAAAATCCAAATTTACAATGAAAGGAAACTAGTAGTTAAGATCCTGAGGTGCATACTGATAACCCTAAGGGACGAGTCCTATACTGGGAGGAGGATACCTGGGATATCGTGGAATAGCCTGAGCAGTTGGAATCTACATACCTCCTGGATATCCAGGATGAGCCATATCGTATTGTGGTTGCATAGGTACTTGAAATGTATGACTTGGGTATGGTTGATTCTGAAACAGAAGACTCTGACCCATTTGACCTTGAATGAACTGTCCTTGAAAGGGTTGATTTTGCAAAGGTTGACCTTGGAGAAATTGAGTTTGAAAAGGTGGACCTTGAACAAACTGACTCTGGGGTTGACCTTGGAAAGGTTTCCCTTGAAACACTTGCATATATGGGATACTAGGTTGTACGACAAGTATTTGGGGCATGGATAGAATTGTAGAAATATATTTAACACCAGATACCCGAGGGATACTGAACAAGGGGTTGCATCGTTACTTGTAATGTAAGTGGGACAATTACCTATGATACTCCTGGAATTGGAGTTTGAGGTGAACATGAACCTGGACTTTGAAAAGTTTTTGGTACAACAGACTCAACCAATGTTTGAGGAGTACTTGGGACAGGATGATGGAGTGGTTGTTGGGTAGGTGTCGATGGGTTAACCTAGGCAATTGGTTGGACTTGAAAACGCATACCTTGAAAAGGTAATTGTTGTGTAGGTTGTCCAATAGGTTGAACAAGTTGATACATGGGCACTTGAGAAGAAACTGGAATTGTTTGTTGATTTAACGAAGGGTTCCAGATTGTATTCATTCTAGGGTAAGAAATTCCAATGGCAGGTTGAGGCACAACAGGTTGACAAAAATTTGTTTGAGGAATTTGAGCATAATTAATATAAATTCTAGTAGGGGGTTTCCCCCTAGCTATAGGGTAAGATCTGCCTAAAGGTTGTCCTCTGGGTGGAGGATATGATGGTTTCCCCACAAGAAAGTAATAACCACCTATTGGGTTGATTTGAGGATTACCAACATTACCAGAAATCATATTAATAAATTGCCCAGATGTCAAACCTTCATTGGTAGGATTAATTACAATTTGAAGATGAATTTGAGGAAGAATCTCCTGAATAATCTCCAGCAAGAGAGTGATATCCAGGCAATAGAAAACCACCATACAATGTATACTTCAGAGAAGTAGAAAACATAGACATGTCTGATGAGGTACTTCTAGAAGTCGTCATAGACCAATCAAAACCTAGTATGGTAGAGGAAGGAGTCGTGTATCATGGATTCCCTTGTTTTAAAGAGTTCAAGGGTATGAAATACCAAGGGTGAGGGTGAAGATATCTAAACAAAATATCTGAAATATATGATGGTTCACTAGTAGAAACTATTAGTTCTTCCTCTTCTTTTAAAACAATTTCTTCGATGCTAATGAGACCAAGAGGGAGGATATCATTAATAATGAGTTTCACATGTGATGAATGCGGAGGATCTGGAATATGTGTTGTAGCGGGCATATAAGATTCAGGTTCAAAAATATCACACTCAGGTTCATCAATATCTGGTTCAAAAATAGGATTTGTATTTGAAAAGTCTCCAGTACCTTATTTAGTTTGAATGAGTTCAGTAATTTGTAAACTAGTTCCTCCTGAGTGTGATACTAATTTATGAGTTTGATCAAGTTGAGTTTCCATCACTTCAAGGCATAAGATAGTAGATGTTTCCAGTTGATTAACTTCAGTTCCTTTTACATCGGAGTCTATAATAGTAGAAGTTTCAATTTTTGTTACCGTTTGGGATCCCAATGATTTAGATTTTTCAGCTTTTATCTTTTCTAACCAATTCGTTGTATACTCAATGGGGTCCCCGAGTATCCTACATGATTGTCTGGGTACTTCCTCCACAATGAATAAATTTCAATTAATAAATCACACAGTATCTAAATTACACCTAAAGTCTCTAAAAAGTAAAAGCAACACAGAAAGTAACACAAACTAAAAATCTAGGAGTTCAAACCATACAAACTGACTCTTCACAGAGATCAATAATTACTAGTTGGTGATGAAATCCAACGTTGCAATGACCAAGGTGAAAAGCTTTATAGAAATGATCATTCAGAACTAGTTACCCTAACAACTTCCTTAATGAAATAGTCTGGTGCAAGTAACTTTGCTATATACCATCTAGAGCAAATATTACCCTCCAAAAAGTATAAGTGAGTCTAGTCAACGTCTATTCCTAGTACAGTAGGACCTTCACCTTAGGTAGAGCCCTAGGATTATAGTCACTAATTTTACCAAATACAACAATTTTACCTTGGGGGAAAGTCACGGATCAAACGTACATGCAAAGGAAGAGTAACAAGCGCGATCCCCTTGAAGGCTCCTCCACATGATCAATCAGAGGTTTACTTTCAAGTGACCCCAAGTACCTTTTGGTACCATTGTAATACGTGCAAATCACTATATCTAGGCCGATGAAGTGGGTACGATCGCTTCACCAGATTTGACATGATCTCGTGCTTAACTCACGTACAAGAAGAGCTTCCCAGAGAAAGATAGAAATAATTTGATTTTCTCTCCCTAACTAAAGATTCTATTGTTTGTTTGTAACTTTGGAAAGTTTACTTCCTTTCCTATTCCAAAGCCCTACACTTAAGCTATTGTAGGTAGCAAGAACCCTATAAAATGTAAAAGTCTAGATGAATTTTAATTAACTTTGTATTATTAAGTTGTTCTTTACTCAATAGGTAATGAAGGTGAAACGCATGATGTTATGACATGACTCAAAATCTTAATGCACTCAAAAATGCAATGGAAACTTTCAAATTCGATGAAATCCTATTTAGAGGAAAGAAAGAGTTTCTTTGATCTTTAGGAAATGAAGTGCGAAACTCACAATTTTTCCAAATTTCCTAAAACAACGAATTTCATCTTAATGCAATGAAAACATAGACAACAAACCATGTTCCAAATTTCCCTAAATATCAAATAAACCAAAATACTCTCTATCTTATGCCACTCAAAACTTTCAAGTACATAGAAAGCAATCAAGAGAATTGGAGGAAAAATACATTTTCCCTATGAATGCTTTGATTTAATGAGAACGTTGCAATTGTGAGAAATTCACAAAACTGAAAGAAACAATTTCCGTTATCAAACAAAAATGATGACAATTTATTCACAAAAGCACACGATCTCATGAAACCCTAATTTCAATTCAAAATGAGTTTAATCACAAATAAGCAAAAAGTTAAGGATAACTGGTGTATTTGACATAACAAAATAAGGATATGTTAGATCTAAGAGTTTTCAACTAAATGAGAATAAGTCAACCCATAACTGATAATATTATATAAATTATTATTATTGATAGATAATTATTATCAATAATACTGAAATAATATATTTTATTTTCCTTTTTTAACTAATTCACCAACAGCTAATTCTCAATGGCTAACCTTGGACAATGATGCATCCATGCTATTTATTCCTTTAGATTGACTGATTCCTCACCTTGTCCTGAGGATGAACCACATTATTTGGTTCGAAACATAGACCAAATCCTAACAATGTGATTAATCTGAAAGACTTATATCTATAACATAAGGATATGACAAGAAGAAGGACAACCTATCTTGTTTTGATCAATTGACAAACAAACCAGGAAAAACCCTAGCTAGTTTCGTTAAAGAGGCCTAATTATCAAAAAATATTAAGAAAGCATTCAAATGAGTTTAGAAGAGACATAAAATAGTCCAAACAAAGATAATGACATTTCCAGAAAAACAGACTCAAGTCTGGGTTGAAGCAAAACCCATATCTTCAAAAATTTCTAAGGCTTGTGCAGGTGTGCAATACAAAACACAGTGCATGCGCCCGGTTGCTAAGGAAAAGCTAGAGCAGAACTATGCTCTATGGGCAAACAAAAACAATGTAGGTGTCATAAATACAAGAAAAATAAAAATTCAAGAAATCAAGAACACAGATTTGAAAGTTCATTAATTCATAAAGACTCGGGTCGATATAAATTAGAAGGATCAGAAAGAAAAACTAAGGAAACGAAAGAGAACATAGAAATTCCCTAGTATGGTCACCAATTTGTTACACCAGACAAATTCCTCTTGTGGACAAGAGCGATCTCCCTAGATCCTTGACGGAAACTAGAAACAAGCAAGACAATTGAACTGGCTCTTTCCCTAAGTTGGACTTGTTTGAGTTGTAAAAATTAAGGCTAATGGATAAGCCTCTTACCTATTTCACGAAATTCTCGATGAAGATCCCTTGTTTTGATTTGATGTAGCTCCTCAATGCTTAACAATACTTGCAACCATAGACCATAAATGATCAAAAGCATATGCAATATAATAATCCAAACAAAACTTAACCTAATGATCAAGGAAATTAGGAATTGAATTTGCCTTAATAAACATTATAAACAATTATAAACCATTCATCATTCCAATAAGACAAATCAATGGGAGAAAGTGTTCATTTGTATTAATTAAAGATAAAGAGGAGCCTTACAACCTTCACCTTGATGCCGTGAGGTTCCTCCCAAATGCCTTCAATCTCCTCCTTAGATGACAATCTTTCCAATCTCAAACTAACAACATAAGTTTATCTTCTCTGAGTTCTGACCTCCTCAATCCCTCTACCCTCTAGTTATTTTATAGGCCAAGAGGAAGAAGTTTCAAATCCAAAAGAGAAGGATGAGACCCCTTAATTGAGGGATTAGGTTTCCATGAGGAAAGGGATTAAGATGCATCATCTGAGGGTTATAGTTTGAATAGTCATCACCTGGAAGTTTTCGTTTGGGAAATATTCGACCAACTATGTTTCTAGAATGTAATTTTTATTTTTACTTTCTTGAATTCACGTGTGTGGATTTATAGTGGCAGACAGAGCACATCTCTGTGTTGTTCCCAGAGTTAATTCTAGCGAATGCGTGAGAAAATCTAGGAAAATTAGTGCTGGTGAAACTTAACAAGGTGTGACAGCTATTTTCCCCAAATTTCTCATCTACTTCAAGATATTTTCAGTTATTTTACTTCTAAGGCAGTTCATTCAAACATGTTCATGGATGGTAAAAAGACCGTTAAACCAATCAAGTTTCATGGCAACAAATTGACATGTAACAGTTTTCCATCATTTTTATTATTGTTATATTTTCTTCTTAGGTGGGGGATTGTGTGCTTGAGTTTGTTTTTTATTTTACTGCTCATTTTAGTACTATTTATAGTTTATGCACTTTATTCTTAGGAGCATTGGCATCACCAAAACATGCTTAACTAACTCATCCACTTGACACATTTTGCACACACGCACACCCTAAGTGAATGTGAGCTTGGTTACAATAGCCAAGCCAAGACTTGAAACACTCGACCATAATTATAACTTAACTCACATAGATTAAGCCCACATGGGCACTAGGGAAAAAATAATTTTTGTATTTAGGTGTAGGATCAGTGGGATAAGATTCCAATAACACCCATTGATCACTTACATTGAGACATAGAAAGTTGACATTTTAGGGAGCATAAAATCCTTCACCATCCCACAGTCCAAAGTCGAAGCATGTCAGAAACCCAATTCAGAGGGTTTTAGGCTAGGTCATGGTGCAAGCGGTTCTTGTTGAGGCTACCCAACTCATGGCAGGGAATCCCATGTCATGGCTGATCACCAAGAAGCTCAATACTCAACCATCCCCATGGGATGAAGATAAACTTAGTGGCCAATCTTAGGAAAATACCCTATAGGATTGGATATGGGGAAGAAATTGGACCTCTAACCAACCTTTCTCTAGACAACTTTGCTTGTGGGGATTGAATTCTGTCAAGTAAGAAGTACCTTGGAAGGCCATATAAAATAGTAGAACTGGGACTTTCTTGAGGATTTAGATCACCTTTAGGCTAGAGGTGAGTTTTTTCTAGGACATGTTTGCTTGAATTAGAGTAACATATCATTATAGTTAGTTTACACTTTACACCAACGCACTAGGTGTTTGATTGTTGTTTGTTACTATTTTCTCCTATCATAATCCCTCAGCCTTTTGAGTCACCTTTGTCTTGACACCATTTCACCCCTACGCAACTTTCATGAATACCTCATGGCCTTCCCCCCCAGTTTCCTTTAAGACATCCTCTCACCCCTGATCATCGAGTTAAGGTCCATCCTCCTTGTCCTCCATTGAGTCCAAATACAAACTCTAGTTCTTCTAATTTGTTTAGCTCTTCCTATGATTCTACAGCTTCCAAAACCTGCATCACCACCATGTCAGGTGTTAATGTGGATGGCGATAACCCAAGTGGTAACCAAGGTCCTAACTAAGGAATACCTATAGGCGGAACCTCTTTAGTTATTGCCACTAATCCTCCATTTTTTCCCTATATGGTTGGTTTAAGCCTTCCAATTTAAGCCAACTCATCAATGATACCCTTCTCCATAACTAGAATTTGCCTCCCATGCCCACTAAACTTCCCTCATACATTCCCAAGTTTGAAGGTAATCTCGGAGAAGAACCTACCAATCATGTTTGTTATTTCCACATTTGGTGTTCATCAAATTCCATCACCGAGGACTCCATTCGTCTTCGTCTCTTCTAAGGCACGCTGACTAGAGTTACTACCAAGTGGTATGTCAATTAAGTGCATGCCTCTCATTCCAACTTTGTGACCCTTTCGAATGCCTTTCTTTCATATTTCCAATTACCCCTTTGATATGACACTCGTATTGAACTATTGACCTCTTTTTGTCAAACTTCTATTGCCCCATGTATAAGAATGGTGCAGAAGGAGGAGCTTTTGTAAATCCCATAAGTTTTAAGACCATGTGTATATGGATTGTTTCTTGAGAACCATTTTGGTCCCCATAGGTAAATATGTCACCTATCACTTCCCTCAGACTGAGGAATAATCCCTCTAGATAGCCTTGAAATATGATATGATTTAGAAATAGTCAAGTTATGTTTATACTATCCTCCCCGATCTGCCCCGACTTGGTGCTACTTCTATGCTGAGGGAATCTCATTCCACTGAAGTTATAATTGGATCCATTTCCCACCCTCATTCATCACCTTATTCTCAACCTCCTATGAGTTACAGTCAACCCTATGGGGGGGACCAGTTCTGCTTACACCTATCCTCCTTTTGTGTCTAAGGGGGTTTTATTTCCAACATGGTCAAAGGGGGATTACATGGGAGTTTTTCATGTGACATTGTGAAGATGGGATGCAAAAAAAGAGTGGAATAATGAGGGACCCAAATTTAAAATCAGGTCCACATGATCACACCTCAGGCATAAGCAAAGAAGGTAGATGACAGGAAATAAATGAAGAGAAGAGTGCACAGACTTAGAGTTGCATAATCAACATAAGCAAGCTTCATCTATTGATATTAGGGAGAGTTGATTAATTAATAAATGAAGTGTTTTCATAACTTACATGATATACTCTTATTACATTTAAGTAGTGGATTTGATTATTCCTAGCAATCATGAGTTCATGAAAACAATTGGTATAGCCTTTCATGTTCAATGGTTATTAATTGGGATTGTTGTGTCAATTGGTAGTCTTTGATTTAGTTGGAATAACATTTTGTATATTGGACATATCTTTTTAAGAGGATGACATGGCAGGGAACTATGGTTATGTTCTAATCTAGGGTTAATGGATTGGGGTTTATGGATGCTTTTGCATGTATATCCATATGTATTGTAACATTGAAAGGAATATAATGAAAAATCAATCTGGTAGTCCTAGTTCTTGGATCCAAGGGAAAATATATGTGTATATTTGTTTTATGTGTTATGCTCTCGCCATTGTTTTTTTTCTGTTTTTAAAATTCGAATGCAGGTAATTTTTGTGCGGGGTTAAAACCTACAATAAGAAGGATGTCCAATGATTCTAAGGAAAGATCAAATTTTTGCATAGGTTCATTGCAAAGTCTACAAAAATCCTAAAGCACATAATGAATATGCTCAAAAATAATAGTTATGTGAGATGGACACTCGAGGCTTGAGTATCCTTTCAACAAATCAAGGAAGACATCATGGAAGCAACATACTTCGCCAGCAAAGATTTTTCAAAAGAGTTCTAAATTTTTTGTTTTTCTTCTGAGCACACCATTGTTGTAATCCTTTTACAAAAGATCAAAGAGGGGTATAAGAAACCTATATAATTTTTCAGCCATGTCGTAAGAAATGGAAAGTTGAAATACATTACTCTAGAAAAGAATGTGTATGCTATGGTAAAATAATTCAATATATTTCAGGAATATGTGTTCCATTCCAAAGTAGTAGAATATGTGCCATCAATTACGATGAAAGAGATAATAAAACAATCTAATAGTTGTGGTAGATGTGGAAAATTGATAATGAAGATGAAATAATAATATATGCAAATCAAGCTTACAAGGCTTCTAAATGGTCAAGGTCTCACGAAATTACTCACAAAATACAATCATGCTACGCTTGAGATGTACACTAATGAATATCTTTGTATAATATGTGGAGATGAGAATCCACAAGAAGATCCTTATTCAGACAAAAAGAAACCACAAGAACATCTTCATCCTAGGAAAGAGAATCCAAAAGAACCTCTTGTTCCAGTAAGAAGGAATCCACAAGAACCCTTCCCACCGGATGAAAGGAATCCACAAGAATGCTTTCTAAAGTACCTTTGAAGATTTTGAGATATCGTATGGTATCATGACATCATAATACTATTATAGTATTGTTGTACTATTCAACAACCCCCATCTTAATATATTATAAATTTTTCCTATGAAATTCATTATATTAAAATAGGGACCCTTTTTAAGTTTTAAAAACACAAAAGATAATTATTATTTTTTTTGAATAAAATAATTTTGTTTAGTTTTAAAACCATTTGATTTTATTTCATAAAAATAGAAAAAAAACAAAATAGCCCACGAGACCAAAACTCATACTTAGGCTTTTAAATCCCTGAGTATTAAACATGGGTTATTTAAACAAAAAATCAAAATAATTGGAGTTTTATACTTTATCGCTCCCCCACATCGCAAATAAACATAGCACTATAGGTAAGACCCCTCCGCTAACTCCATTTCAATTGCGATTTCAAGGCCAGACCCGACCATAATATTAATGTCATTTCATAACCCGTCGCGTCCGCGCAATCGAAAAATCCATAGGGTAACCACTCCGCCCCTCTGAAATGCAATTTGTGATCAATTCCGCACCCGACCACAGAATTAAATCCATTGTATAAAATACCGCATCCATGGCTATCGCATTTTTATAAGCCATGCCACCCATTCCAAAAGCCCCTATCAAATGCGATTACGATTTGCAATAAGAACCATTCCTCTGCCATGTCATCCGCCACATCAGTAGTAACGTTAGAGCTACGTCATCTTTACGTCATCCTCAGATTGCAAATCACAAATCTTTCGAAACCAATAGCCATCCTCCTTTCCATTATTGCAATTTCGATATCATTTGAAAAGGCCCGCTTTGGATTTTTGTTTGGATTACTCCTGGTCTAAAAGCAATTGTGATTATTTTGGGTTCTACCCCTGATTTTCATGCGATTGCAATCTAGTCTTAATTGATTACAACTTCCCATTTGCAAAGCGATTGTTGTTTAATCAAAATGGCCTGCCTGTTTTTAATCAATTTTATATTAAAATACGGTCTCAATTCACGATTTACTTATCCATAGCTTATCCTTCCACGTATACACAGATCTCAACAGTGAGGAGGAGATAGCTACACAGAGGAAAAGGAAGATTCATTCCTTAGAATCTGCAGAAAGCAAGGATATTTAGATCGAAATTCAAGGATAATAAGCCAAAAATAGAAAATTGTTTTTATTTTTCATAATTTGAGTAACTTCTTTTAATTTTTCAACGCTATTCACAAACCTGTTATTTAAAAAAAAAATTGTATTATTATTTAAACAGACATGATGGATCGATTCAAGGGTCCAAAATTTGACAGAGAAATCCTAAGGAAGAATTCACATTTCTGCATTCCTTCTTGAGTATTTGTTTGAATAAAATTTTCAGATCGTGGCCTCTTTTATTTTTGCAAAAAAGCTTGAGAGTTGTTGCATTTCTGTATTACTTTAAAGTGTTGGAGCAAAGGAGAAAAGGCCGAGACTACTAATTTTTGAAAGCAAGCATTTTTGGATATGGGTATTTTTATCAGTATTTTAAAGCGATTATGTTTTCTTTTATTGTTTGTAGTTTCTCTCTATTTTGTGTTATATATATTTTCGTAAAACATCATTAGCATAAATTCATTTCTGAATATGTTGAAGTGCTACAATATTTTAATGGCATGTATCAAAAATAGTTAATAATATTTTGATTGTCATGTAAGATAATCATAGTTATTTTAATTAATTTCCTAATTAAAAGAATTAATTTAAATCATTTTTCAATTATGAAGTAAATGATTAATTTCTTATTCATCTACTAAGGAAAATTATTCTAGATCACAATCAAACTATTAAGAAATAACCCGGGTAATAAGTAGATTATTTTCATATGTTTTATCTTTTAGTCATAAACCATTCCAAATCCATATTTTCCATCCCATTATAAGCATTTCTTATCCATTTTATCACCTCTCATTGGGAAACTGGTCCCATTATATCCAGTTGGAGCCACTACCCCAAATGGAAAAGGAGTTGTTTAAGGTCTGGACCGGGTGGTTACCCCCCATGTTAGTGCAGCGAATTTCGAGGCATCAACATTTTGGCACTAGAAGGATGGCCAAGACTATGACTTGCAAAAAGAACTCAATCTAAACTAACAAGCCATTCCAAGAGTTACTCCTCCTCAAGATCACCACCAACTTCTCGATCCTCATCTAAAACTCCTACTTCTAGATCGGAAGTTGAGCAGTCACTCCCAAAATCTCCTAGTACTATTCCGAAAGTAACTTCTTGAAAATACAATCCTAAATCACATGAGGTTCAGACTTTAACAAATAAATTAGAGGAAATATCTATTTTAGTAGAAAATCTTGTTCCATCTGGAGCATCTGAAGGGAGTATCACTTATGTTTTATAGCCCACTCAAATTCTAACTCATTCTCAAAGTGAGAAGCTTGGAGTTCCTCCATTTGAATTTCCTCTTCCTACTTTTCAAAAGAAAACTAAGAAATTTGAGTCACAGACATCAACTAGCGAGATTTTGTCAAATTCCCCTCCATAAACACCTTCATTCCCTCCATTCATTCCTCTTAATATCCCTTCTTCTCAAGGTATTAGTGTTAGTTCATCCAACTCAAGCACACAACCTCCCTCTTCTTCCACTCAAACTCCAATAATGGCAAGACAACAACTAGCCAGACCATGGGCTAATCCTGGTGTTGTGAAAATGTCAGAACCTCTCCATGCTCTACCTAAACATCCTAAAATATGGCTACCAAAATTCAATCCCGATGATGTATTTCCTACTAAGGAACATCTCCATAATTATATGCTAGCTATCAATCTTAATGGAGTATCTGAAGAAGATTGTGTAGTAAGATTATTTCCCTACACTCTTCAAGGATCAGCAGGATCCTGGTACTTTTCATTGCCAGCCAGATCCATTACTAGCTGGGATATATTTGAAGAACAATTCTTAACCAAGTTTGGTGATGATCGCACTACTGCCACTTTGATTAATGATCTCTCCAATCTTAAAGCAAGTCCCAGTGAAAAAATCAAGGATTTTAATTCTAGATTTAATAAACTCTTAAATAAAATCCCAGATACATCTAAACCTGGTGTTGATGTACAAAATGAGTGGTATATATCTTCCTTACCTTCAAATATCGCATTTTTTGTCTATAGGGCTAATAAAATGACTCTAGTTGAAAACATGAATGAAGAATTAGTAGTTGAGAAAAGAATACTTTCTTTAGAAAAGAAAACTACATCAGATTAAAGAAAAGCCAAAAAGGTTTGATTTAAGGATCAAATAAAAAAGAAAATTCCTAAAGATCCCTTTGATCTTGAAGGATTAGAAAAAGTCTTGAAAAATATGTCTAACGAGATAGTAGAGATTAAAAAACAAGTGGTTGAATCTTCTTCCAAGAAACCATTTAGGCAATTCAAAAGAAATCATCCAACTAATCGTCAACCTCCAAACGCCATACCAAATGTTAAAACTGATGATTAGGATGAGGATGAAGCACCATTTTCTGCTGACAAATTCCAAGATGAACAAACTATTGAGTTAAACAAAATGTGGGATTTCATTCTTCCTATATCTGATAGTGAAAATGAGCATGAAGCCCTACATGTTAGCACAAGAAGTAAAGGTCCAATTGATCCTATTCAACCAATTAAAAAGCAGAAAAATTCAACTCCTTGTGCTAAAGATAAAGTTGTTAATAAAAAATCCACTTCCACATGTAATCAAGTGATTCGCTCTTCATCTAATTCTCCATGTCCACCCAAAACCTTAGTAGTTCCCAAATAATATTGAGTATAACACAGTAGAGGACATGAAAAAAGTAAAAGTAAACATCTCCCTCTATGAACTCATTAAACTCAAACAACAACAAAATATTTTATTGAAAGAATTGAATGTTGTGCCTACTTCTCCTCTCCCTGTTGTTGTAATATCCAAGGCTGCAAATGGAATGGGTAAACCTCCTACTAATTCATTTTTTGATTCCTCTAATGCTATATTGATAGGTGACAAATCTAATTCGCATACCCCTACTTTCCTGTTGACTTTTTAATATTCAACAAAAAATGTACATAACTGCTTGGTAGATTTAGGATCTTCTTCGAACATTATGTCATATTTAGTTTGTTTAAAATTGAACATGTCTCCTCAAAAATATAAAATTCATATTGTGCAAAAGATAGGACAAAGGTCGAAGTCGTAGGAGAAATGAATTCAGTCCTCATTCGATTATATTCAAATCCTAAAGTCTGTCAAATAATTGATATACTAGTTGTTGACATTCCAGATTTCTATGGTTTGATTCTTAGTATGGATTGGTCAGAAAAACTACACAGTTATTTTTCCACTGATTGGTCTCACTTGTGGCTTCCTTACAATGGTAATCCAAATCAAATTAAAATCAACCGAGAAAAGCACATCAAAAATTCGGTAACATATTTTGAGGGAGAAATGAGCCAGTAGCGTTTAATAATAACATCCTTGGAAATTACTCTACTCAATCATTTCTTGGGAATTTCAAAGCACAAATGTCACCTTTTCTGAATAATTCAGAAACTTCCCAAATTGAAAATTTTCACAAACAGATTCTTCTAGATGTGTAAATATGTTATAAAAAACATTAGTTAACACTTTGTTTTGAAAATTGTATTTTTATGGATCAAAATCAAGTGATAATGGAGGAGTAGGTTGCATATTGATTAGTCTTGAAGGTGAGAAGACAATGCTAACTTACATATTAGAATTAGAATGCACAAACAATATTGCAAAATATGAAGCATTGGTCCAAGGTATGTACAAAGTAATAGACCTTAACGTTAAATACTTTCATGTTTTTGGAGATTCAAAAATTGTAATTAAACAAGTAAGAAACAGTATGCATTGCATTTCTAGACACTTGAAGCATTATCAGTCTTTAGTTCAATCTCTCACTGCACACTTTTTAGCATTTAACATTTCTTCTATTCCTACGATTCAGAATGCTAGTGCTGACCTTGTCACTAATGTTGCATCAAAACTAATTCTGTTAAAAGATTACAGCCTAGATAGATTTTCTATAGAGTTAATTTTTAGACCATCCATTCTTGAAAATATCACCAACTGGCGGGTATTCAATGATGATGAAGACATATTAAACTTCTTAACTTCAGAAAAATCATATGATAACCAAATAATTGATGAAGATGAACACGAAAATCAATTAAAAAAAAAATGAGCGATAATCCCATACCAAAATTTGTAGTTAAACTTGAGGATCCTTACAATTTAAAAGAAAGATTAAAAAAGGTTACTAATTCAAAACTTCAATGTTCAGCTTTAAGTTTTGAATTAATAAACCTTGGCACAGATATTAAACCTAAAAACATTAGCTTAGGGCTTGGTCTCTCATCTAACGAAAGATTATCCTTCATCCATTTGTTAAAGAAATATAAGGATATATTTTCCTAGAGTTATGAAGACCCGAAAACATTAAACACTTCCATCATTCAACACACAATTCTGATGACATATAATGATAAACTTGTCCAGCAAAAATAAAGGGAAATTCATCCGAACTTAGAAAGTCAAATCAAAACGAAATTGAATAAACTCCTTAAGGCCAAAATCATTTTTCCTGTTAGGCATTCAAAGTGGATTTCCAACTTAGTGCATGTTAGGAAGAAAAATTGTTATATCCAAATTTGTATAGACTTTAGAAACCTCAATAAGGTCAATCAAAAGGATAATTTCCCAATTCCTACTATGGAACAAATTTTGCAATCAATTGTAGGTTTAGAACTTATGTCTTTCCTTGATGAGTTTTCAGGATACAATCAAATCATGGTCCACCCAAATGATAGCCTTAAGACTACTTTCAGAACTAAATGGGGAACTTATGCCTACCAAAAAATGCCATTCAAGCTAATAAATGCGGGGGACACTTTCCAAAGGGCTATGGATATAGCTTTCAAAGGTATGTTAAACAAAACGGTTTTTGTTTATTTAGATTACATCATTGTTTATTCTAAGAAAAGAAATAACCATTTACATTACTTAAAAAAAAAATTGAACGTTGTAGAAAATATGGGATTTCATTAAATCCGAAAAAGTCTTTCTTCACTCTTAATGACAGAAAAATTTTAGGATTCATTGTATCCAAAGATGGAATTTTTATTGACCCTACTAGAATAGAAATTGCTCTTTTACATAATAAAAAATCCATGTAATATTTATTCGGACAAATCAATTTTGTCAAAAGATTTGCCCCTGATTTTTCACAAATCATTCTACCATTACAACCAATGATCAAGAAAAGCTCAACCTTTAAGTGGGGTCATAATGAAACACAAGCTTTCGACTCAATCAAACAAGAAATCATTAATGCTCCCTCTCTAAGTACTCTAGATTTCTCTGATCATTTCATCTTGTATACTTTCGCTTCTTCAACATCTTATGTTGTTGCCTTAACACAGATTAACGATCAAAAAATCAAAGCACCTATCTCTTTTTTCAGTTCAAATTTTCAAGGTGTTGAACTGGATTACTCAGAGGGAGTGAAACAAGAATTTGTTGTTTATACATCTATAAATAATTTTAGACCTTTTCTCTTAAAATAACATACGAAAGTAATATTCCCATTCCTAACGATGAGACAATTACTTATGCAAAAAGAGTTACGAGAAAAGAGATAAAATTGGGTAACAGCTCTACAAGAATATGATATTGAAATAAAACCAGCCAAAAGTGTCAGAGGACAAGGTTTCTATAGATTTCTTACAGGAGCATCCAACATACCAGTTGATGAGGACATAGGTAACAAAGAACACATATATGAGGTAAGCCTTATTGATACTAAGTCCCAATACACTAATCTAATTTTTTATTTAGAAATGGTTATGCTCCTCCTGAACTCAATTATAAAAGAAAATTAACTTTTAGATTGAAATAAAATCAATATGAGATTGTTGATAATGTGTTATTTACAAGAAACTATGATTCTCTTTTGTTAAGATGTCTTGAAAAATCTGAAGCCCAAAAGGTTTTGCATGAACTTCATGATGGACCAACAGGAGGACACTTTGGAGGAGATACTACAGTGCATAAAATCCTACATGTAGGATACTATTGGCCCACTCTCTTCAAATATACTCATGCATACATACGAAAATGCAAAACATGCCAAACTGCGTCTAGAAGACAAAGGAAACCAGCCTTGCCTCTGCAACCAGTCAACATTGAACATCCTTTCGAACAATGGGGATTGGATATCATAGGTGAGATTGTTCCTCAGTATTTTAAATAGCATAAGTATATTTTTACTGCTACAAATTATTTCACTAAGTGGGTGGAAGCAATTGCATTAAAGGTAGCCAATTCTGACGTTGTTACTAAGTTTATTGATCAATTTATCATTAGAAGATTTGGATTACCTTCTGCACTTCTATTTGATAATGCATCTTACTTTTCGGGTAATAGTATGATTGATTTTGCACTTAAGAAAGGTTTTAAACTAAAATATTCCACTAACTATTATCCCTAGGGAAACGATTTAGCATAATCCACTAATAAAAACCTCCTAATAATAATAAAAAGAATTGTTGACCAAAATTAATGTAATTGGCATAAATAATTAATATTTTCTCTATGGGCTGATAGGATAACTTAGAAGGCCTCTATAGGTACTTCTCCATTTAACCTAGTGTATGGGAAGGAAGCCATCATTCCATCACATTTAGCTCTTCCCTCACTAGCCCTAGTTCAATTCATTGAAGAAACACCTACTTCTTCCTTGCAATTAAAACATTCCCAAATCCTAAAACTAGAAGAAGAAAGGCAAAAAGCCAAACTCATACACGCCAAACATCAACAGATAGTGAAAGCTTCTATTGATGCAAGCTCAGTTGCATAAAAATCCTTCCAAGTTGGAGACATGGTTCTCAAGTGGGATAAAGCACATGAAGAAAAGGGAAACATTCAAAATTTTAGAAATTGTGGCTTGGTCCATTCCATATTGTTGAACAGATAGGCCCATCTACATTCATACTACAATATTTATGAGGAAAAAAAGATTTTCTCCTTGTAAATGGGCTCATCTTAAAGAAATTCTTTTCTCAAAGATTCAATTTCGCACTAAAAAAAAAACTGTAAAATATCACTTCCATTGTACATCTCGTTGCAATATATTTTCCTTTTACAGATTTTGTTAATAAAAATGTTAAATAGTACACTATTGACTTTTCAAACATCTCTCGAAGTTATTTTTCATTTTTCAATTTGAAGGTAGGAAGTTTTTAAGAAGTGGTTGCCAAAATTGAAAACTATATAAAAATTATATAACTCTGAAATTTTTTCCATCAAGTTGTGAAATATTTAAAGAACCTCAAAAATTATATCCTTTTAATCTAGTTTTAGTAAAAAAGGTTATCTTTTAAAAAGGAAAACGGGGTCATACGACTAAGCAATTTCAACTCAAATTTGTCATCCAAAACTCTTAAGGAATCAATGATTCTCCCCATCCATTAAAAAGAGAATTTTTAGAGTGCAATTCTAAAAATAATAAATCTAAAAGATAAGAGGTCTCATCACGAGCCTACTTACCATGATCATAGGGAACCAATTAAATTGGCATTACCAATAATGAACACCAAATCAAGGTAATGGCTTATGATTGTTTTAATTATGAGACAACGGATCTCATCAAGAGCTAGCTTGTTCAGTTTTATTATTACCAGTGAATGGAATTGTTTCTATCTGGACACCAAACCAGGACAATGGATTTTAGGCATCAATTAAGAGAGGAAAGAAAATAAAATAAAAAACTTACCTCTAATTATTGCACTATTAAATGGGTGGGATACTGGATTATTGTTGGTTAAAAGGTAACCCTATCGAAGCTATGAACGCTTGATGGCAGCAGTGGCTCTACCTATTACAAACGAGTACATCAAAAGCTAAGTCGTAAAAGGCCCCCTACTTTATCTTTATAACTGATTAGTCACTAATACAAGTAAATAGGTGTTTTTCATTCACGAAAGGTTTTGAAGAAATTTCCATTTAATGAACTTTTATAGTCGGAGTAATTTTATTTATCTAAATGTTTTGGAAAATAGTTTCCACTTCCTAAATTATTTTTACCGAATTTTTGGAGAATTTCGTTATTATTCATCAGACATAACTGGTTCTTCCAATGAATCGCCATTTGTTGTATTGTCTAACAACCCCCATTTTAATATATTATAAATTTCCTATGAAATTAATTATATTAAAATAGGGACCCTTTTTGAGTTTTAAAAACACAAAAAAAAAAAAAAACAAAAAAAAAAATTGATTTGAATAAAACATTTTTTTTATTTTTAAAACCATTTGATTTTATTTCATAAAAATAGAAAAAATCAAAATAGCCCCTGAGACTAAAACTCATACTTAGGCTTTTAAAGGCCTAAGTATTAAACATGGGTTATTTAAACAAAAAATCAAAATAATCCGAGTTTTATTCTTTACCGCTCCCCCGCATCGCAAATAAACATAGCGCTATAGGCAAGACCCCTCTACTAACTCCATTGCGATTGTGATTTCAAGGCCATATCTGACCATAATATTAATGCCATTTCATAAACTGTCGCGTCTGCGCAATCGCAAAAGCCATAGGATAACCGCTCTGCCCATCCGAAATGCGATTTGTGATCAATTCCAGACCCGACCACGGATTTAAATCCGTTGTATAAAATATTGCATCCATGGCTATCGCAGTTTTATTAGCCATGCCGCCCATTCCAAAAGCCCCTATTAAATGTGATTTCGATCTGCAATAAGACCCATCCATCTGCCATGTCATCCACCACATCAGTAGTAACGTCAGAGCCACATCATCTTCCACGTCATCTTTACGTCATCCTGCAGATTGCAAATCACAAATCTTTCGAAACTGATAGCCATCCGCCTTTCCATTATTGCAATTGCGATATCATTTGAAAAGGCCCCCTTTGGATTTTTTTTGGAGTACTCCCGGTCTAAAAGCGATTGTGATTATTCTAGGTTCTGCCCTTGATTTCCATGTGATTATGATCTAGTCTTGATTGATTATAACTTCTCGTTTTCAAAGACATTCCAGTTTAATCAAAACGGTCTGCCTGTTTTTATTCAATTTGATATGAAAATACAGTCTTTACTCACGATTTACTTATCCATAGCTTATCCTTCCAGGTATACACAGAGCTTAACAATGAGGAGGAGATAGATACGCAGAGGAAAAGGCAGATTCGTTCCTTAGAATCTATTGAAAACGAGGATATTTAGATCAAAAGACAAGGATAATAAGCCAGAAAGGGAAAATTGTTTTTATTTTTCATAATTCGAGGAACTTCATTTAATTTTTCAATGCTATGCGCAGAACTGCTATTTTTAAGACAATTTGTATTATTATTTAAAAAGACATGATGGATTGTTTCAAGGGTCCATAATTTGACAGAGAAAACCTAAGGAAGAATTCACATTTCTACATTCCTTCTTGAGTATTTGTTTGAATAAAAATTTTGGATTGTCGCCTATTTTATTTTTGCAAAAAAGCTTGAGATTTGTTGCATTTTTGTATTACTTTAAAGTGTTGGAGCAAAGGAGAAAAGGTCAAGACTGCTAATTTTGGAAGCAAGTGTTTTTGGACATGGTATTTGTATTAGCATTTTAAAGTGATTCTGTCTTCTTTTATTGTTTGTAGTTTCTCTTTGTTTTGTGTTATATGCATTTTTGTAAAAATGCATTAGCATAAATTCATTTATGAATATGTTTAAGTGCTGCAATATTTTAATGGCATGTATCAAAAATAGTTAATAATACTTTAATTGTGATATAAGCTTTTCATATTTCTTTTATTAATTTCTTAATTAAAATGAAATAATTTAAATCGTTTTTCAATTCTGAAGTAAATGATTAATTTCTTATTCATCTACGAAGGAAAAATATTTTAGATCACAATCAAACTATTAAGAAATAACCCAGGTAATAAGTATATTATTTTCATATTTTTTATCTTTTAGCCTTAAACCATTCTGAATCCATCTTTTCCATCCCAATATAAGCATTTCTTATCCATTTTATCACCTCTCATTGGGAAACTGGTCCCATTATATCCAGTGGGAGGCACTACCCCAAACGGAAAAGGAGTTGTTTAAGGTCCGGACTAGGTGGTTATCCCCCATGTTAGTGCAACGAATTTTGGGGCATCAACAAGTAATTACAATTCCCTCCTAAAGTACCTAAGGCCAATGTAGATCTCTAAAGTTGAAAGTAATTAAGTATTGCATTGTAGAAAAAGACTTATATTGAAAGGATCCTTATGGAGTCTTCCTCACTTGTGCCATTGAAGATTAAGCACCTAAGATCATTTCAGAATTTCAATGAGTATGCAAAGGAAATTAGGTATGGAAGGTCATACCCTATAAAATTTTGAGAGTAGGGTATTATTAGCCTTCCCTTTTCAAGGATACAAATGTTGTTGTCAAGGCTTTTCTGAAATGTTAGATGTTTGTGGGCAAGCAGAAGCTCAAAACTCTACCATTTAAACCTCTCAAAGTTCAAGCACCATTCTAGCAGTGGGGGTTTGATTTCATTGGAGAGATACATCCAAACTCAAGTGGTAAACACAAATATGGTCTGACAACCACTGATTATTTTACTAAGTGGGTAGAGGCCATCTTAACTTGCAGGGGTGATGAGAAGGTCATCAACACGTTCTTAGAAGATAAAATTCTCTCTAGATTTGGATCTCCCAAAAGGTTGATCATGGACAATGCCCAAGCTTTCAATTCTTTCAAAATGTTGCAGTTCTTCCAAGGTTATAACATAGAATTGGTGCATTCTAAAACATATTATCCTCAAGGGAATGGGCTGGCGGAATATTCGATAAAAATATGATGAGAATCATCAAAGAGGATATTGGACATGAATAAGAAGAGCTGGGATGAAAATCTTATGTAAAAACTCTGGGTGGATAGAATCAGTGCCAAAAGAGTTATCAACACCTCCCCTTATCAACTAGTATATGGTACATATGCCATCTTTCTTATGAATATTACCTTACTAGTGATGAAGTTTGGGTGGGTAATCCTCGTGCAAATGGGCCACTTGAAATAACCATCCATCGTCGGATTAACAATCATAGATCAACGGTTCAGATTAACTATGATATCGCATCGCAATATTGCATCGCAACATGGCCAAAGGAAGGACTTACGAAGGCTCGAGACATTGCGATATGCGATCGCCGATCATGATATCACATCGTAGCAATACAAAGGAGAGGGCCCTATACAACATGTGACTTGCGATAGCTGGACCCAAAAGGGTTTATAAATGCGGCACTACATAATTTGAGTTCCAATAGAATGTTTTTGTCAGGTTTTTCAATGTATTCTATGTATTTCCTTGTATTTCTGTTATAAACCCAAATATAAAGGAAACCATGGCATATGGGCTTGTGACTTGCAATAACAATGCAACAACGGACCCGATAGGATTATAGGTCAGATTCAATATCTTCTGAAGTTCGGCCTTGGTGGATTTTCCACTGTTTTTCAATGTATTTTTGTGTACTTCTCTGTGCAAACAAAGAATTGATTCTTTAGGATTTCAGCCACGCCAGTGGTCCATTCCGTTACAAACAGGTGGCTACCATACCTTTAGTGTTTTACAATGATTGTTTAATGCTCGAAAGGGAGATGAACGAATAGGGGTCGAGAGCCAGAAAGCCCAAGAAGGGAATGCGATTTGACAATGCCGATATGCTTAAAAGACATTCAATGGCATATACAGAAGAAGCAGTTGCTCAGATAGTCACAGAGAGACAGTCAAAGAAACTATAAGACAGAGAGCAAGAGGGAGAGTTTGTGTACTCTTGTAGACTTGAGGATTTCAAGTAAATCCCCATCATTTTGTCACTATTGTGTTGAGATTTGGTTTGAGCTCACACTTGTAATAATATGCTCTTAAAGACTTAATATAGAGGTCGAAACTGAAAGTTGGACTAGGAGACATAGCCAGGAAGTCTGGTGAACTCATTGGTTATTTGTTGTGTTGATGTGTGTCTCTGTTATGTTTTCCAATTGCTCGTTGTCTATATTATTTGCAATATTTTCGATCCATTGCACTAAGTAATATAGGAATTCTTGCACATGAGTCTGTAATACCTTTATATTGATTTAAGAACTCGTTTTCAGATCAACTGCGAAGAAGACTAAATCCACACCTCAAAGATATAGTAAAACAACAACTTCAAAAACTTCTTGATGTTAATTTTATATATACTATTTCTGATAGTAAGTGGGTTTCACCACTAGTGGTAGTACCTAAAAAGAATGGAAGATGGATAATTTGCGTCAACTATAGAGAATTAAATAAATCCATGTAGAAGGATCATTTTCCCCTTCCATTTGTGGATCAAGTCCTCGACACTCTTGTTGGAAATAATTTTTTTTCTTTCTTAGATGGGTTCATTGGATACAATTAAGTACAAATTACCTCTGAAGACCAAGATAAAACTACGCTCACCTATCCATGGGGAACATTTGCATATAGAGTCTTACCATTTGGGTTGTGAAATGCATTAGCCACTTTTCAAAGGGAAATTCTCAATTTTTTTTCTAACTTGATTAGTGAGGGACTTGAACTATATATGGATGATTTTACCCCTTATGGTGATGAAATTTAACAAGATTTGCAAAATCTTGAGAAAGTTCTTGGACAATGTATAGCCACTAGGTTGTGCTTCAATAACAAAAAATGTCACATGATGATGAAAGAAACCACAGTTCTGGGAAATTTTATTTCTTCTATAGGCATTCAGGTAGATCCAGCTAAGATAGAGGTAATTCCTAAACTTCCTACTCCTTGAATGCAGATAGAGGTACGTAGTTTCCTTGTTTATGGTGGTTATTATCATTGTTCTATAGAAAAATTTTCAAAAGTTGTAGCACCTTTGTATGTATTGAGTAGACATGTGGAATTTGATTGGACTAATAAATGTGATACTACTTTTGCATATCTGAAGAGGATGGTCTCAACAACTCTTTTGTTGTAAGGACCAAACTAGGATTTACCATTTCATATATCCTCAGATGCATTAGATACACTGATAGGAGCAGTCCTTAAACAAGGAGAGGATAAAATCCTTATGCCATTTATTACATTAGCAAGAGCCTTATGTCAGCTAAATTGAATTATATTGTGACAAAAAAAGAAGTTTTAGTTGTTATCTATGTTATAAATAAATTTCACCATTGCATAATAGGGTATCCAGTTTTTCTGTACACTGATCATTCTACCATTCATTATTTAGCTAACAAACCTCTTATCAATGGTAGAGTAATTCATTGGTTATTGCTATTGCATGAGTTTGATATTAGCATAAAAGATCAACAAGAAAAATAAAACCTTGTCGTAGACTTTTTTTCAAGAACTCCAGTTGTAGTCGATTCTTCCCCAGTTGAAGACCAATTCCTAGATGAACATTTGTTTGATGTAACTATCAAAATACCCTGGTATGATAATGTAGCAAATTATTTTGAAGCTATAAAATTTCCATCACATTTTTCATCTCAAGAAAGGAAGCTTATTATCTAGTGCAACACACACTTTGCATGGATGGACAGTTACCTTTTTCATATAGTGGCTGATCTTCAAATTCAAATATTTGTTAAAGAAGATGCAATTTATAATATTCTTAGGGCCTGTCATGATGAGCGCTATGGGGATCACTTTGCTGATTAGAGAAATGGACACTAGGTATTACAAATGGGCTATTTTTAGCCCACAATATTTAAATATGCAAAGAAATGTGTCCAGAGTTGCGATAGGTGTCATAGAATGGGTCATCCCATTCATTCTAACAAAATGCCCCTCCAACCACAAATTGCACTAGTACTATTTGAAATATGAGAAATGGAATTTGTATGCCCCTTTAACCCATCTTCAAATCAGAAAGCATACATTATGGTATGTACATATTTTGTTACTAAATGGGTGGAATAAGTAGCACTCCCAAGGGCCATGGAAGAAACAATCATTAATTTTATGTTCAAACTATTTGTCTGCTATGGGCTATCTCGGGAGCTTGTAATAGATGGGGGATCATAGTTCACTACTCACAAAATTTCAACCGCACTGCAAAATTACCATGTTGAACAAAGGGTCACTTCTTCTTACCATCTACAAGCAAATGGGTAGATGGAAAGCACTAATAAATTCTTAGAGGTGATTTTAACTAAAACAATATTTCTATATTGTCGAGACTAGGTTGCCAAGCTCCTGGAAGCCTTATGGGTTTATCAGAAAATCAGTCACAATACTACTGGCTATTCACCTTATCAGTTTTTTTTCGTAAGGAACACATTTTTCCAATTGAATTCGAAGTTAAGACTCTCAAAACTGCCAAGGAAGTTAGATTGAACCTCACAGAAGCACAAACACAACGCTTACAACAACTCAACGAATTAGATGAAATGTGTCTTCTTGCTTTACAATATACTGCCATAATTCAGTAGTAGAGGGATAAATGGCATGATAGGTTGATTAAAAAGAAAAATTTCCAGAAAGGATACTAGGTGCTACTATACGATTCGAGAACCCAAGATTTTCCTGGTAAACTTCAAATGAGGTGACTTGGCCCTTACGAAATTACTGAAGTTCATGATAATGGAATTGTATGCCTTACTACAATTGACAATGATGGCATTTCATTCCTTACCAATGGGCATCAGCTCTATTTGTACCATCGACCACTTACCAAAGATTATTTTCTTCACGAAATCGATAATGATGCCAATTTGCAAGTTGTAGCTAATCAAGGCAATTTCCCCAATGCCACAACCAGTTGAATCTTTTTGAATAAATTTTCTTTTTTTTGTACATAATGTAAATAATTCTTATTTTTTTGTTATTTCTTAAAAAAAAAATGATCTCTAAACTGTCGTGGATATTCCACTAGACAGTCACAACATATCCGATAATATTATATTAAAAATATGAGATTCTACACTATTACAGTTTTAATTAATTTCTAGATCTGTAAAATTAACTGTAATTAGTGCATGCATGTAAAAGTAAATCAAACAAAAAAGTAGAGAATGACATAATAATCTCACACACGCATGATACACAACATATGCTCTCTATAAAACCCTTTTGGGAGAAAACCTAGTTAGAAGGCGAGGCCACTTCACTCTCTTTCTCTGTATGGAAATATGGCTGCAGATACAAAGAAGTAATGTTTGTGGCCCACGGGCTGCTGCAGTGCATAGATCCTCTCTGTATGTTCTACCTCCTATCTCTCCTAGCTATCTTTTCTCAACTATGGAATAAAATTCTCTCAAAAGAATGGAATGCCTCTTCCTCCTAGTGGCCCCGTTATAACACAACCTGATAACCTACTAGTGGTTAAGTTTGAATACATCAACTCTTATCTAGAGTTATAAAATAGACTCTTCTAGAGTATTTTACATAAAAAACACATGGCTAGTCCCTTTTCCATGAATAATGGGGGCTAACACGGCATCCTCTCGAACTATAGGTGTGAAAAAACAGTAAGGTCAACATCTAAGTGGCATAACCTTTGGATACATACTTCGATTGACGTGATTCTTACGATGTTAGAAATATTTATGTGTGTAGAATAGCATGAAATGGTGTGGTGCTTAAGCAACAAATTTGTACCCCCAAAAAATGTTGTTTCATGCCTCAAAACTCTCCCAGAAGGTTTTAGACCCCGTTTTGCCAAACTGGGTCCTGCCAGTAAAAATGTTCCTGTGAGTTGATTCCTCAACTTTTTCCACTCCAAATGCATAGAGATGGATGAAAAAAATATAATGATCCAATTCATATCAAAAATAAAATAAAATAATAATAAAAATATAAAATAACATAAATAATAAAAATAAGTCATTAATAAAAAATTTATCGCAGTTGTTGTTTCCTTAGTCACAGTTGTTCTTTCCTTAGTCACAACCGTTGTTTCCTCATTTACAGTTGTTGTTTCCTTAGTCCCAGCCACTATTTCCTCAGGCACAATTGTTTTTCCCTCGGTCTCAACCGCTTTTTCCTCTATTATGCTACTGTTTCTTTAGACACAATGTTGTTTCCCTTAAATACAATTATTGATCTTCAACATGCAATTATCATGCTTTTTTTAGTTATATCTTTATTCCTTTAGGGCAAGGAACATTTTTAGCTTTCTCCTTATATGATGATTGAAAACCAATTTGTTTTATGGCTATCATTAGAGAATATTTTATGAGAAATCATTATCAGAATTTTGAAATTTCCATGAATTTTTAATCCTTTCTACAATTGTAGAAAAATTACAATAATTCCTATACTGCATTCCTTTCATCACCACTTATGGAATATCTTTTAATTCCAATCTTCCAATAATAAACGACCATAATTTTTTAGGACAAAATTAGCAAGCTAGAAAAGTAATTACTATAATACTTCTTACACCATCCCTAACTCTTAAGGAGTTGACATGCCACCCCATTTACTAAGTAATCTATTAATATTAATGAAAATTATAATTTAACAGAGGATAGGAGGTCTCATCACAAGCTGGACTACCATGATCATATGATCTAGTAGAGTGTCATTATCATTTTTGGTTAGTAATCCAGGGTAATGGCCTTTGGCTTTCAAGTCGAATTCCAAGAGGTCCCATCATGAGTCGAGTTATTGTGAATGGCATTGTTATTAACTGGTCACCATGCCAGCACAATGTCCTCTTACAAATACTTCAAAAATTTATATATAACAATAAAATTCAGAAATTATTTTAGTAAATGGGACACTAGCATCTCAAAGGGTTAAAAAGGCAACCTTGTCAAGGCTATGGACACATGCTAGCAGCATAGGACATGCATGTGGTATTGAAGTAAAACCAAGAATTACAATATTTCTTGGATTTTTGTTCGTTCAAAATTAAAACAAAAATGATCGTTAAATTTATTATGGACATTCTTAATACCTTCCGAGAATGTGGTGATGTTTGGTTCTTTATGAGCATTTCACTATAATTCTACATACTAGAAAGATTATTTTTTCTAGAAAATCAACATTATAAATTAATCTCCTTTATTTTATCTAATGATACACTTGTTATAACTATTACTTCCATCGATTTAGTCATTCATATACATTTCCCTATGCCTTTATTTTGTTTGAATCCTCCATGGGTTTATTAAATTGTGCTATCATTACCGCACGCGAATTATAATCATTTCCTCATGTGCCATAAATATATCATGATTTCTATTTATCCTTTTGAAAGTCACTTTACTGCACTGCATTAATGTACCATTATCTTTCAAATGTGCCAAATATTCTATCTTATCAAATTTTGATTAATGGGTGCGGATGACCATTACTCTTATTGGGGTGGCGAGTTAGCACTAACAAATGAATGCTATTTTCTATTTTCATTTTTGAATACAATTGCATGTCATCAAAACCACTATACTCTGTACAATCTTACTATCATTCTACATTGTGAATTCTTCTATTTCCAAATTGCAAGACTGCGCCCTATTAAAAAGTTAACAATGGGTGGGCATTCAGTCCAAAATGAACCCACACAGTTATAGGTTTGAGAAAAGGTATGAAACATCTTAATTCAAGCTAGATGGATAGAATAGTTTGAACAATTACATGGGTTCGACAACGCAGTAGCATTGGAATTCACTAACAGTTTGGACAACTGTGTAGTAGTTGTGAGAAATATATAGCTAGAAGTAAATGAAAGTGAAATAGCATAAGTGAAAGGGTTTTCGATGGAAGGAGAAAAGTTGTATGAAATATGCACCTCTCTTCAGAACGTAATTCTTCTGCTCTTAAATATTGGCGAAGAATTGATTAGAAAGGGGAAGGGGTGTAACTCGAATTCATTACTTGAGCCATGGAAGGAGATACAAATATTGTCCAACTGTACATCACCTGTGATGGAGGGTAAAACATAGTAAGGGGGCATCATCTCAAACTCATGGCATTCCTGAGACAAACTGTAACTTTGAACCTCCCATGTTTTCTTAATTTAGTATTGCATGAGATTACTACGAGATTAAGGAGGTCCAGGGACTAATTTGTAGTTGTAAGTCACCATGGACTCCTCAAAATATTAGTTATAAGAAGTCTTAGCCAAGTCCAACAGACTTGGAAAGGGTTATTTAGAAACCTTGATGATGATCAAGACATTCCTTTGGAAAACGAAACAATTGCTGGAACATCTAGGGACATTCCAGATAGTGATAAATAGCTAGAGGGAGACAATGAGGAAAACTTAAATGAAACCCCCATGATAGAAAATATTTCACAAGAGACTGTACAAATTGAGAAACCTCAAAAACTTAGCAGAGCGGAGAAAAGGATGGCATCAGTTTTAGCTTCCCTACTTAATAAAAGGAGGAGGTCCACTAGACTTGTCAAGTAGGGCCAGAGTTCCATGAACCCTCTTGAGAAGCTAACATAAGAAAAATAAGCTAAGGATGTATCAACTTCAAATAAGATGGAATAGGAACCAATGATAGCCCAAGCACTATAAGGGATAGAAAGTTTACTAGATATACAAATTTTGGAAAAGTTGTGACCACTTCAATAGAAGAACTTGAAGTCCATTTTGATAGTCCTCTCAACCAGGGGGCTGGACCGAGTTTGTCGGTTGTAACCTCTATTTTTCATTCTGCAGCCATTACTATCGTGGATTTGGATAACAATCCTGAAGTTGTTCTTCCCAAGGGTGTTCCAAAGGCTTTGTTTCTACTTTATTAGAGCCTTCCTCTCCCGAGGGAGCAAATCCCCAGTATTTTGAAAACATTATTGATGAAGAACAAGATGTTAGCATTGGATTTTAGTCGATCCTTAGATTTATTTTCTAAGGACCTCCTGGAGTCTGCTAATGATATAATGACAAGGGAATCTGACAACTTACCAACAACCAAACCTGCTTAGAAAACTATTGTTGAAGAAGCCAAAATAGTAGTTGTTTTTTCCTCCCCAACAACCTTGGTTACAAGTCCTATTCTGATGATCTTAGGTTCTAAAGATAGGAGAAATAAATGAAAAGGAAAACTCCAGAATTAAATTGATAAGCTAAAGGGAGAAAATAAGAAACTGCAAAGAAAAGTACAATAAATAAAGAATTGGTGACGAGGTAGCAAGCAATTTCACAGATATTATGTGAAGAGGCATAAACAAAAGTAGGAAAATAAGGAAATGGAAGTCCAGATTGATGGTATATCTATCCTTAATGAATCCAACACTCAAACATACCTTGTTCTTGTTGTTGATGAAGAAGGAACATAGAATGACCTCGAGGTACAGGCGATGGAAATTCCTCCTACCTTGTAGAAGTAGGAATTCATATTGATCCACCATTTACCTTTTATGATAGAGGGGTAAAAATGGAAGAGGTTCCTCCCTATACTCCCTTGATTGTAGAAGCCTCCATTAGAATTCTGCATAAAAATATGGAGGAACAACAACAAACCATAGCAAGATATCAGGGAGAAGTAGTGCCTCGAAGGGAAAATCAAGAGCTACTCCAACGATTTAAAGCATTGACAACAACAAAAGATGAGACCTATGCACAACTAAGAGCATCTGAAAAGGAGGTTTAGGATTTAAAGGATTGCATCAAGAAAGATGCAGAGAAAACGAAAGAAATTTGCTCTATTTACTCAAATGCCTTGGCATGAAGTTCCCCAGCCTAGAATTATGCTTTATATTTTCTTGAGTGATATTTGTTGCTTAAAGTAAAATCAATACAATCTAGAAAACCACATGAGTTTAGGAGTGTACTGGATTTTATTCGGTTTTTAGAAAATAGGAAGAGTATACACAATATTTTCTGTGTGAGTTGTATATGCACAAATTCTTTTTAGAAGAATAGGTAGAATAAAATCCTATCCCTTTCATTGGAGATATTTAATTTCAGGCTTTTATATCATTTGTCAGGAACTGGTTTAAGTGTGAAAAGGCTTATCATACCTTCTAGAGATGAGAAAGTGGCCTTGATATTTGGGTTAGAAGGGAACCTAAAAACCCCTTTCACACACAGATTCATCATATAATTTTCATACAGAAACTTGGTGTTGCTCCTGCACTTGTACAAACCCAATATGATGTCTTACACTCGGGAATGGAATATCAGGAAGACATCACAGATGAGGCTCTTTGTGGAGCCAAGGGAAGATGGCAGGCATCACCAAATGAAGTCAAGAAAAAAGAACCTTTTTGTTATCATAACTTCCAGTATGTTATGGCTAGAATAGAAGACTATGTTCACTTGGTGCTAGAAAGAGGCAGCAACTGGATAGGATGCAGGTATCGATACCCCACGATCTGGTGTCCCCAATCATTTTATAAATTTTATTATGACTTATCAAAAGCAGGTAACTTAGTAAATTTTTAAGATATCTTGAAAGGAAACGGGTTCAGGAATAGAGGAGACGAAGCTTATGAAGCTTACTCCTTGACTGTCCTACATGTTAACCATTTATTTGCATGAAGTCATGCAAAAAGGTCAGTTGGGGGGTGATGTTGGGCCTCATATTTGTCATATTTTTCTTTACTTATTTGTCAATTTTCATATCATTTTCTAAATTCTTTGGTGAAATTAAGCTATGTTAAAGAGTATAGTAGGAACTTTACGAGTATTCTACACACATTTATCATTTTAGTATTTTTTGAACGGATTCGATTAATAAAATGCTATTTCTAACAAATAGAGGGCCTCAATATTGAAAGTAACCTATTGGCTCATTCATATTTGATGTTATTTATTGAAATTCTCGGAGAATATCGTGCAAGCCTCAAACTGTTACACTCTGTTTGGAACAAATTAGTTTAGGATGACTTCTCGACCTGGATTCTCAAATGAATTAATATCATTATAACTTAAACGAGAAATCCTGAGAATATTTAGATTCTAAGGATCACTCATTATTAAAAATAGATTCTCTGGTCTTTATCCTTTGATTTTACGATATAAAAACTTATGTTGAATGTCCAAAAGGGTTGTTCAATTTGTAATATTATTTTTTGATACAAACTCAAACTTGCGATTATTTGCAACTGGTTTCTCTGCAATTTGAATGGAAATATTTATTATTCAAACTTAGTCTATTGTGCTAATTTTCCTGCAAGGAAGTTTGGTTCCGAATTTCGGTCTAATCCTAGGAACAACGTTGTCTTCTCTTGTACCATTAAAACTAGTGTTTGACTTCTATGTTCTATCTATTTCCATTTGTGTAATGGTTTTTAATTTCTCGGTATTGATTTTTTAAATTGAATTCTCTATCTTGAATCAGGTTTATTGGGATTGTTATAAGAATATATTTTTTGTGGTTAATTCATTAAGAAGCAATATTCTTTTCTTTCATTTTCTGTAGGTTATCTTAGATTTCTATTTCAATTGATAAAATGTTGTTAGATAGAGTGATTGTCTAGTGTTATCTTTCCACTCTGTAGTAGTTATTCCCTAACTGCTTTTCAATATGATTTCTTTTGTTGTTTCCTTCAGAGGTCTATAGAATATAATAATTTTAATAGTTTGCGATAATTGGATATTACATCTTGAATTGATTCCTTTAATATTGTAGTCTTGATTTTCCCTAGGACCATAGAAAATAGTCATATTTGCATTCCTCTTGCACAAGCAGTGCCGATAACCTTAAAATAGAAAAATGAAACCTCTGTTGTTAGATTAATGTGTAGAATATTAGTTGATCCTTTTTAGGAACAACTAATTGGCCCAACATCTATGTTTATCCATGTTGTGAAGCATCATCTCATAGATATTGTTATTGATATAAGTATAATGGTCTAGGGAGTGATTTTGGAAGACATGGGAATTTTTTTTTCCAGATCACTCGAATAATAAAGCCAAGTAAAAGCATCCATATTTGTTGAAAATGGGATTTGTGAAGGCCCTTTTCCTATAGAACTTAATGGTATGAGTGGTGCTTCTTCCATTGCAATTTGTTAGACACATAATGGCCTCCATAATTGACCAAATATTCTTGAAAAATGGAAAACCAATTAATAAATTCTCTAGATATTTTTATTTTTATTTACATAGGTGAGATTTGGTAGGTCCATATAATCCTGATTTTAGAATATTCTCCAAACCGAACTATTTTTCCTTGGACCAATATCCATAATAAAGGTTAATTTCAACCATATATTCCCCCCTAGAGGGGTTTCCAATTTTTTTATGAATATGTTCCTTGGGCCTTAATGCCACTATGTGATAGTATGTTTGATGGAAAAGGAGCCACTAGATTTATTTCCCCATCAAATCTTGTCAATATTTAAAGATATAAAGAGGATGCACAAATGAATAATCTTCCAGAAGGTGTGCTATTCCCCTCCTTTTGGTTTCAGAGGCTAATCATATTGACAAATCCATTTCCTACACTAATTATGATGGTTAATAAGATTAGAATAATACACAACTTGATATTTTTATATAGCTTACATATTATCTTTTAATTCCTTTAAGTTATGAATTTCAAAGAATTTTGGGAGCTATTGCCAAGGGTCCTCCCAAAATAACTCTATCTGACCATCTCTAATTTTCGAGAAATCATGTTGTTTGATAAGGGGTACAACATTCTTGGCTAGGTTCAAAATGGAAGATCCAAGCTATGTAAATATCATCCCAATGCATTGATTAGTATCATATTTACAATTCCAAATTTCCCTCCATAGTGCTATCTCCCCTTGAACCCATCTCTGATCCAAAAAAAATTGAATTGATTTGTAGTGATTGAGTGTGGTTATCTTAATAAGAAAAATAAAGGTTGTACTTGAATAAATAAATGTAGAAAAGAAATAGGAAAGAAGAAATCAGGTTGTTAATGGTGTCCACCCAGTGTGAGCTAAATCCCAAAGCTAGTTTCCAATGAATGAATTATTTATTAAGTGATGTAGAAATCAACTTTACAATCACCAAACCTTCAACTTGTACAAATATCATTCTTTTGTCTATTATAGGCATGGTGGTTTACAGAAAACAATTTCTGCTCCCTTTCATAGCAAAAAAAAAGCTCTGAAATTGACTATTTCTCAAGCTTAGAAATAGTTTACATACAACCTAAAAGTACTCTTCTTGATAGTCTTTCATAATCATCATTGTTGGCATAGTGATGAAAGAACTTGGGTTGAAAGAGGCAGGTCACATATTTTATGCCGTGGTTTGTTCATATTTTTTGGATGATTTGGTTACAACCAAGTCAAGTAAAATATTTCTCCTGGGTTATAACAAATGAATTTGGTGCATTGGTTAGGATGCTAAATTTGCACTATGGAAGTCACAGGTTCAAATTTCTGGACTTTCTATGTTTAAGTTCTATAGTTCCAAAAAAATGTGAATATGAAAACCTTGCCTCGCCACATAAATCCATTGGTTGGTTTGGTAGCTAAGTTGTTGTTTCAACAACCTAGAGGTCATGGTGTCACGCCAAAAAACCTATGATTTCAGACTCCCATCCAAATTGAAAAAAAAATAAATAGGAGTTTATTCATATGGTTTATAACAACAATGGTTGGTGTATCCGTATGTTTTTAAATCTTCTCCACTGATGTTGGGGGTTCAAACTACCCTGCTAATCTACTCACAATGATTTGTGAATCTTTTTAGCTAATTGGAGGTTTCCATGTGGAAGCCTATGATTGGCTCATATCCTACATAATCAACCTACAATGCCAACCTACCATGTCATTGTATTGAGTCAACTTGCCACATTGAACCATGTCACTAGTGCCACATCATCAATTCCACACCACAAGTGTCTCATGTCCTAGTTTGGGGCAACTACCTGTCAAATTTGTGAGTATAATATGCCACATGTCATGCTCTGATTAGTACACCTTTTAGCTATTGTACTATCATGTCAAAATTATTATTATTATTATCATTATCCAATTTTAAGGTCACGATCAAGCCACACACCAAATTGGTGTATGCAACCCCCTTGTTTATGAGACAAAGGTCGCACCTCCACGCAACGATTTGAATACTAAGTCTACTAAGGAATACATACTCTACCCCACTCTAGTTTTGAACCCATGAAATATTAGAAGAAAACAAATTCTCTTAACCATTACACCCACTCAAGCTGTATTATACATACACATGTCCTCCTATGGTGCTACTATATGGCACACCCTACCAACTTTTTTCCTATTTATTGAAAACTTCAAAACATCATAAATTATTCATACAACATCCATTTTACTCTTTTCAAGTGGTGTTGGAAATCTCTCGAAAATTTATTTGACATAGTAACCTTTGCATTAGCATTTGAGGAATTCAATTTGTATTAGTCATGAGGATCCACCTGGATAAATCCTCCACATTGCAAGATTTTGGACAACCAAATTTTGAGCCTATTCATCAAATATATGAGGTTAAAACTCCATCACTTTCCTAATCTCTATCCACCGTGATTAAATTATTGGATTTACCCTTTTTAGACCCACTCAAAGATATTTCACATCATCCCTAGGTGTCGTCCTTATCTTCCTATTTATGATAACATCCTTCTATAATTCATTTAATATTCAAGAAAAAATTTATCGACATACCGAGCTTGACCATTGTCATCCTAACCCATGATCATAGGTTGGTTCATATAACTTCAAGTTCTCAACATTTACAACTGAATATATTTTCATAAATGGTGGAAAATCTAGGTGGAAATCATTATTACCAATCTTCTCCAAAACTGTTAAATGATAATACATGATGGGTTTAATTTTCTTAAATTCACCTTTCAATCTTTCCTTGTTGATGTGCAACCAAAATTGAACACCAACTTGAAGTTGATGATCCACCTAATGCTTATCATGCCTCACATTGTACTTGGCTTGGCTCTTCTCCAACTACTCTCATACTACTTGAGGCACCATTTGGATTTTTGAATAAACTTCATAGCTTTATTTGCCTCATTGTTTCCATCTACCAAACTATATTTCCCAAAATAAAATTGTAGCAATGTTACACATAGTGCAGTTTTTCACCCCAAAGCTTAAGATGCTTGTTGCAGTATCCTCAAAGTAGATGCACTATTGTTCAATTCACCACCTTTATATGTCCATTACTAGATGATATGGTGTGCTCATATTTAGCTTAGTGTCTATTAATCCCCAAAAACTTGATAGAAATTCTACAATAAAGAGAGTATGTTGATCTAATACAATAGATGTAGGTAACCCAAAATGGATCCATACATGCTGACAGAGCATGTGTGCATTTTGTTCAGTTGTTACTTGTTTTTTACAAGGCATCAAAATGCACATCTTTCTAAACCTATCCACCACTTCATACAAGTAATCATGACCCCTTCTAGACATAGGTAACCCTCCTACAAAATTCATCATCACACTTTCCCATGGATGGGAATGTACAAGAAGTGTTGTATATAGACCCATTTTCCTATTATTTGGTTTACTAGTAGCACATAGACTACATCCTTTTACATATTTGGATATTGTTTCATACATTCGAGGCCAATAGAAATATATTTATAGTAAAGCCAATATTTTACCTACACCATAATATCCCTAAATAAGAGAATTATGAGCCTCCCCAATGACATGTATTCTTTCATCCTTGGGAATGCATAATTTTCCAAGATTATAATGTAATTTGTTTCTTCCACCTGATTGTCATGAGTCAATGTTTCATATACATGCTTAAAGTATTCATAATTTGTTTACCAATTAACATAGTTTTCATGAGCTACATAATTGTGCTACAAAAAAATGGATGCATTTGTAAGAGGTCTTGACAATATGTCTGTAACTTTATCTTGTGTACACTTTTTATATTTGATGACCAAGTGAAATTGTTGTAAAAACATCATCCATTTAAATTTCCTTGATTTTTTTAGATTTGTTTGTGATTGAATATATTTTAGTGGATGATGATCAATGTGTATTTTTGTTAGCCATTAATTAATGTTTTCACACTTTCACACTTTCAACTAAAGCATACAATTATTTATCACAAGTAGGATAGTTAATTACCACTTTAGAGAAGGTCTTAGAATGGTAACATATCGTCCTTCCTTTTTGCATTAATAATACTCCCATGGCATACCTTCTTGCATCAATTTCAATTTCAAATGGTTGCCATATATCTGGAATGGTGGTATTGGTGTGTTGTTTATCTTTTCCTTCAAAGTGTCAAAGGCCTTCTGCTACTTGCATCTGCATTGAAAATTATGTTTAACACTTGTGAAAGGATTTAATGGTGATGCAATAGATGAGTAGTTGGGAATAAACTCCCTCCAGCATTGGGTTATTCCTAGGAAGATTCTAACTTCTATTTTAAATTTTGGATTGGCCCAATTTATAATAATTTATTCTTTATAGGGATCTATCCTCAATTCTCCACCCCATAAAATATCACCCAAGTATACTAACAATGTTTTTCGAAACCCACATTTTGACATCTTTAAGTATAATTTCTGCCTTCTTAATACATCTAATACTTTCCTAAAATGATTGACATGATCTTCCCAAGTCCTAGAGAAGATAATAATGTCATATAAATAAAATATAACAATAAATGAATGGTAATAACACATTGTTCATCACCCACATGAAAGTGGAAATAGCATTACAAAGGCCAAAAGGCATTCCTAACCATTCAAATAAACCATATTTTGTTTTAAAGTTGATTCTCCATACATTACCTTCAACAATTCTGATTTGATGATAACCACTTCTTAAGTATAACTTAGTAAAATAAATTGCATTCTTTAATTAATCTTACAAGTTACCATGTGAGGAAAAGGGTAACATTTTTTTACCATAATTTTGTTTAATGCTAAAAAATCTATGCACATTCTCCATGTACTATATTTTTGGCAACAATATAGTATGTGACCTACATGGAGAGGTATTGGGTCTAGTGCTTCCCCTATCAATCAATTCTTGAACCTACTTCTTGATATTTGCATTCTCCAACATAGACAACCTATACATACCAACATTATGAAGTGGGGCATCCCACTGCAACTATCCCATTTTGGAGGTAATCCTTTAGGTTCATGAAACATTTCATCATAATTAGAAATAAATTTAAGTAATTCATCTTTAAGCATAGGATCACATCCATTATAAGCATTGGATTTATCACTGTGCATATCCTTTTCAACCATGAATACTTGTTGGAACTTATAAGTATCTTAATTTTCCCTATGCTAATAAGAGATAGGTTAGTGTTCATGTGATGAGATCTCATAATATATTCAATTCCATATTTAAAGAGATGGTATTTGTTTTCCTCTCTGTAGAATATACCTTTTTGGTCACAAAGATATGGGATTCCCAACACAATTCCACATACATCAAGTGACACTACATCCAATTCAAATTCATCTACAAAGTTACAAGTGATGGAAAATTGGAGTTTACACTGTTTAATTACTTGTAGTTTTGCATCATCACACACCCATCCCAAAGGTTAGGGTTTTACATGAGGTTTAGTTTCCAAGCCATAATTCTTGACACTTTATTAATATATGAGATTTACTTGGGAACCACTATAAAAAATGTGTCAACTTTAGCATGCTTTGTTATAAACTTGATGTAACAAATCTCACTTATTTTTCTTTCATCATGTTTAGTTTCATAATTAGGAGATTAAATAGTAGAGGTAAAACTAGCATGAGAAGATGGTGTACCTTGCATTCCCACAACTGTGATCTTCATTTCGTCACTTAAGTTGGATACGAGATATTATTGCACTATGACAATAATATTTTCTCATTATTTCCAAACTACTTTGATCTCAATTCTGAACGCATATTCTGACATCTAGCCTGAACATGTCCTTACTTTTTTGCAATGATAACATGTAGGATTCCCCCCTCTTTCTTGATGGTAGTGGTTTACTTCCCTTTTCCTTTACCTTTCAATGTTCCATTAGACTTATATGGATCCTTTGAAAAATTATCACAAACATTCTTTCCTTTGGATTCAAAATGAGAAGCATGAACAAAAACTTCATCCAAGTTATTAGGATGGGATATAAGGATAGTATGTTGAATATAGCTATGAAAATCACCAATGTAATTCAGAAGCATTTCTTGTATGTATAATGAAATACCACAAATCATAACCTTCTTCCTAAACTACTAAGTGTAACTCTGAACACTTTGTCCCTTGTCTTAAATTACGCTAGTCCATTAAGGCTTATTGTATGTAGCATAATGGATAAAATTGTTTCCATAACATAATAGTAAATTCATACCAAGAAGTAATTATCTTACCATGTCTAGGGAAGTCTCCTTGAGTTTTGTTTTCCTAGTAAACCAAGGTTGTACCACTCAATCGTAGAGAACAAGGTTGGAATTTTGCATTGTCCTTCACAATATTTTGGATCATGCTATAAACTTCTAGTTGCTTGATCTAATTGTACAACTTATTTTCATCAAGGTCACCATCCTATGTGGGAAAATAAAACTTAACATCAAGTTTTAACAAAGGTGATTTGGACACAATTTTCTTTGAAATTTTCTTTGAATAAGAACATTTTTTTGAACCAAAAGAAGAAGAGGAACAAGATAGTATATATGGAGGAGGTTTAGGAGGATCACCATATCCTTCATCTTTTACTGACAATCCACTCTCATTGGTCTTCTTTCACTTGTGATACAATTCATCCACCATGGCCTTCATTTCCCTGAATGTCTCATGGAGATTTTCTTTAGAAGAAAAAGGGTTGTCTCCTCTTAATTATGCCATTTCTTACCTCTTGGTTGCTCACCTTGAGCCAATATTAGAATTGAATTCCTCCAATGATACTACTGCTCATTTAAGATTTGATGGAGTAAGCATTCACACTTTCAAACCTATCACACATTCTCTGATACAAAACTTGATCTAAAAAATCCATGACTTGATTTGCAATGATTAAGTGTGGTTAGCTTAATAAGAGAAATAAGGACTATACTTGCAAAAATAAATGCAGAAAATAAATAGACAAGAATAAATCAAGTTGTTAATGAAGCTCACCTTGTGTGAGTTATGCCTCTAGGCCAACTTCCAATGAGTGAACACTTTATTAATTGATACAAAGAATGATGTTTATAACCCAAGTTTTCAACCTACATAAATCTGATCCTTTATTCTACTACATAGATGGCCGTTTAGAAAAAAACATTTCTACCTCATTGGATAGCTCAAACAAGGCTCTAGAAGCTACTATTTCTTCAATTTACAATAATTTTACATAAAATTTAAAAGCACTATGCTCAATAGTATTTCACAAGCCTCACCGTTGGTGCAGTGTTGAAAGCACTTGGGTTGAAATAGGAAAGTCACAAGGTCAATCCCATGGTTTGTTGGGATTTTTTGAGTGCTTTGGTTACAACCATTTCAAATAAAGTATTCGTTCATTGAGATACAACTAATGAATTTGGCACATTGGTTATAACATTGAGTCTATAGTGGGGAAGTCTTGGGTTCAAAACCACAAATTTTCCATGTTTAAGTTGTATAGTTCTAGAAAAATTTTAAATTCCAAGAGCTACCTTGCAACATAAGTCTATTGGTTGGCTTTGTGCTTAAGTTTTTGTTGTAGTAGCCTAGAGGTCGCAAGGTTAATCTTGCAAAATCTATTTTTATACTCCTAGTCAAATTGAAAATATTTGAATAACAATTTGTTCATATGGTTTATGATGGAAATAATCTATGTATCAATATGTTCTTAAATATGTTTCGTCGAGGTTGGGGGTTCAAACTACCTCACTGACCCATTTACAACTATTTTGGAACCTTCTTAGCCAATTTGAGGCTAACAGGTGTTAGCCTCTAATTGACCAACATCATACATAATTAGCTTGCCATGCCATCTTGCCATATCAACCTGTTGAGTTAGACTGCTATGTCACCCCACATCACTAGCACCATGTCAGGAGTCCAATGCCACTAGTGCCACATGTCTTACTTTGGAGTTGGAGCCTCTCAGCCTTGTCAACAAAAAGTACAACATGTCACACTCTGATTGGTCCAATTTTCAGTCATCATACTTCCAAGTTAGCACCTAGACTGCCATGTGTCCTCCTGAGGTGCTGCTATGTGGGGGACTTTTCCAACTTTTTGTTTGTTTATAAAAAACTTAAATTGCCATAACTTCTTCATACGATGTCCATTTGACCCCATTCAAGTGGCATTTGAAGGCTCTTAATGAGTTCTTCAACATGGTGACCTTTATATTGGAATTTGAGGACTTTGATGTTTATTGGTCATGAAGATCCACCTGCATCATTTTGCACCATATCTTAGCTCTCATGATTTCTTTTAGAATGGAAGTATATCACAAACCAAATCCTCCACAATGTTTAGGAAAGAATAGTTTATCACTACTAATTCCATTTTCACTCCTTTTTCATGTCGCCCTAGAGAAAAATAAATTGTATGCTTTTGATGGCAAAGAAAATTGAACTAGAAGCCATTAATACTAATAGGAGATAGAATGGGGTACTTGGTTGAGATATTTTTGGGGCACAAGCTGACTTGCTATGTTAAGTCAAAGGAAAATACATCTAGCAAGTTCACCTTCTAGATTTATTTACAATTCTATCCATAACTTGGTTTTTAATGATCCATCCACCAATGAAGCTATGAGATATTTGGAGGGGAGCTTGCAATGTTAGTGGCCATGCAATTTGGCCACATGAATTTTCACAACAAGTGGGGCATTAAAAAATATATATATAGGATTTATATTGGTTAATGTCCATCCTTGAAGTGTTAGAGAAGCCCTTAACACTTTGTGAATGATTCAAGCTTATTGGACCATTAGAATTCCCATACAGATAGTGTCATCCACAAACTACCAATGAGAAATAGGAAGATATTATCCATAAATTTTGATAGTTTTTACCTTATTCTTCAAAATCACTATCTTTAGTGCATGAGAAAGACCCTTAACTACAAGGATGAATAGGAAGGAAGAGAGAAGAGCTCCTTGATGAATTCCTCAACAAGGAGTAAAATTTCTAATGGCTAACCCATTTATAATAATAATAAAAAAAAAAAAAAAAAAAAATTGAAGAGATTAATGCCTTGACCCATTTAATCTAGTCCTTGGAAGAAATGAACACTAATAGAATCTAAAAGAGGAAAGACTAGTTGGGTTTTTCAAATTCTTTGGAGAGATTGAGATTAATAAGAATTCATGGTTTTTTAATGTTATTTAAAGATTGGATGAATTCATGAGCCATGAAGATTCCATTCAAAATTTTCCTTCCTTCTACCTAACCTATCTTCCCTAGTGATACAATTTGAGGAATAGTTTTATTTAATTGACTCTTTATTACTTTTGAAATGACATTGTAGACCAAATTACAAAGATATATGGGTCTATATCATTTTGAATCATATACTCACTTCCTTTTGGGGGCCAAGGTAACAACTATGGCATCTCAAGTATCAAGGATATATAAAAGGCTATGAGATTCCTTAGTTGTTTCTTAAAGGTCTAATCCCACTATAGGTCAACATGCTTAAAATAAATCTGAACTAAATCCGTCTAGACCTAACACCTTATTCTTAGGCATTGAATTGATGACTTCTTCCACTTCCTCACTAGAAATGCACCTTAATAGTGCTTTGTTTTTCTGTAGAGAAAATAAGGAAGGGATATAATGATTTATTCTATTGATAGCCTCATCTTGATTTATCTATGGGTCTCAAATAGTAGATGTTCATAACATCTCACCAATTCAAATTTCACTTATTTATGATCCCATAGTTTGATCACTATTGTAATTATGAGTGATTCTATCATGCTGTGACACTGAATCCATGTTTTCTTCTTCCTCAATCTCAAAATATTGCACCATTTCAACCATGATAACTTGTTGGGTAACTATATTTGTGGACTTTGTTTCGTTACTTGAGGAGATTCCTCAACTATTTGAGGGGACCAATCTAGGTTATTTCTCTTGAATGATGAGACATGGATCATGAGATGACTCTAGTAGTAAAGGCTCCTAGGAGCTATTGGAATCATATCTACCAGGGGATTGAATATATTTATTAACCAAGGATTCTTTCAAAAGTGTGGAGGTGGATGAGTTTTTTAATTTCTTCAATGAGGATGGGGTATGATAAACCCACCTGAATCTTTAATCTTATGTTGAGATGGTGAAGCATATATTGATATTAAAGGGAAATCTCTAAAAAAATACCCATATTCATGACATCTTCTACATCTAAAGGGGATGTGCTCATGATCAAGGGCTTTCTTCCAAATCATCCCATGATTGTATATCTCAGTTAATTCTAGCAATGGCTCTACTATATTCATGTCGACACTGATCCTCACATAAGAGATATATATTTCCTATGTAGTATCTTTTGATATTTTGATAACTTATTCTAAATATCTCCAATTCCTTCAAATGTCTCTTCGTCTGAGAGCTCCCTTGGAGTACATGCAAATCTAGGCCAATGCTTCCTGGAAATAATAGTTAAAATAATAAAATTAGAGTTATGAATTTTGGAGGGAAAAGAAGAAAACTACCTTTTTTATTTTATTTTTTAGCTTATCTCCTTATAGGTTTAGTCAAATTTCAAGTGTAGACACTTGTTGGATGCAGAATTAAATTCCACATCCAATGACTACCCATTATGCATGCTTCTTAGAAAACCCATTTTGATAAAAAAAAAATGAAGATACATTAAAAAATGTAATGAACACACATTTTTTAATGTATCTTCATTTTTTATCAATGTGGGTTTTCTCACAAGTATGCATAATGGGCACTCATTGGATGTAAAATCTATCTCTACATCCAATGAGTGGCTAAACTTGAAATTTGAGTAAACCTATTAGGAGATAAGCCAAAAATACAATTAAAAAAAATAGTTTTCTTCTTTTCCATCCAAAATATTTACATGTATCTATTTTCAAATTAAAAGGATTTTGATTGGTTGACATGGAAATTACATTAAAATTTCATGGGCACTTTTAGGCCAGGATTTCCTCTAATGGAAATAATTTTTTTTCCTAAGCTGACAAAGATTACTATAAAGAACCCCTTTTCCCCTAGTTCTAGCTTGATTTAGCCTTTTGGCTTCCATTTTTTCTATATCCACCAAGTGATATTTTCTAAGGCTCAAATCCCTAAGGACTCCAATTATAGCATGGTCCTTCAGAAAGTGGATGTAATATCCTATTTTATTCGTTTTGACTTCAAATTTTATGTCTACTACTATTTTTGGAAAACATATTCCTAGAGATCCCCACTGTCAGATTTTATTTGTTTGAGTTGAGACTTTTTTACCTGCACCATCACCTTGGCTAAATTAGCACTAAGGTTTTTTCCTTGATCCTAAAATGATGTGATGATAGTTCAGATTTCTATCACTTGCGATGACATTGTTATATGGGGGATTGTCCCCCCTTGCTACCCCTACCATGTGCAAGCATATCATAAACCTTAGGGCAGATAACCACAAATAGAAGGGATATTTTCCATAGCCCATTTCAATATAACAATAAAATCGATCATATTCAAACCCCCTTAGAATATTGTGTATGTTACTATTATTAACCAATTAAATTACAATTTGATATTGTAACTACTATGTATATCTTGAGTACCATATTCTATTATATTATAGGTTAATAACATTTTATAGTAAACAACAAAAAATTAGTATATATTACGAGTATGTCTAAACATATTGTTTTAACAACCAAAATGAATTATAAAATAGAAATTATAAAAGTAACTACACAATTTATTTCTATTAGTATTATTTATATTTTTCTATTAAAATTTAAGTTGATCGAGGGTTACATCATGAATAATAATTTTTAAAAGTTTTTTTTGGCAAGTTGGAACCACTTTAGAGTTAAAAAGAGAAAATTATTTTGAAGTCTATGTTTTACCCTTCCAATGATCAAAATAAATTATGAATTAGAATAGAAACATAATAGTATTGTTTGATTTTTTTGAAATACATGAGGAAAGAGGGAAAACTGACTAAACTAATTATTGCATGTGTTTAACATTTATTTGTAAAGTGTTTGAACATACAATATCGAAGAGAACATATTTAATATTTGTCTAAAACTTGGGATCTTTACATTATTTCTATTTTCATTGGTATTTATATTTCTATATTAAAATCGAGTTCATCAATATTTGACTTAATAATCATATAGAATGTGTAAGAAAAT
Organism: Pinus tabuliformis; assembly: GCA_031772625.1. NCBI lineage: Eukaryota > Viridiplantae > Streptophyta > Pinopsida > Pinales > Pinaceae > Pinus > Pinus tabuliformis. Next base: position 1,148,451,780 of record CM062819.1, on the reverse strand, counting down.
TTTCACCGATAAAGTTATCTAACAACATATTATTATTATTATTATTATTTTATTATTATCAAATATTTTAATGTTGGCACTAAGTCATTATATTATCCATGTTGAGTATAACTATTATACTAGTACAATTTGGCACCACTGCATAGTATAAAAGAGAAAATATTTTATAAGGCTATTTGTGTCATTCAATGATAAGAAATAAACTTTTATGAATTAGAATGCAACAAAAGAGTAAAATTTGATTTATTATTCAAATATAATAAGGAATATTATGAATCACTCCCTTCAAACATTATTACATGTGTCTATCATTTATTCAACAAGTGTTTAGACATTTTAAATTGAATGGTATACTAATTAGCTACTCGAATATAGTTTTAGTAGACTAAGTCTAGAAGATGTTTTCTAATTGCATTATTGAATTTGATTATTCACATTTGATATAGTGATAATTTTTTGGTTAAACAAATATTGAAAAATTAAACATTAAATGGAATTATCATGTAAATCATATAAAGTATCAACACATGAATACATTGAAGTTGAATCACAATTTGAATATATGTACTAAATAATATAAAACTCCAAAAATAATATGAAGAGGATATCTGATATACAACAAATATTTAAAAGTGTTTCTTAATGTATATTAATAAATACTTCAAAGGACAAAATTATTTGAAAACATTTTTGGAGGAAATCACATTAGTAGATTTAGGCCGACGCGTTTTGAACCAACCTGTGTGGTTCATCATCAGGACAAAATTATATTCATGAATCATCTCCGCATAATATCAAAATATTCACTTAATTATATCAAGAACAATTTCTGCATCATATTTTTTTAACTTGGTCTTATTGCAATGCTATTTCTTTAACATCCATGCCCAAGCTATGGTATTAATTATAATAGATGCAAGTTCTATGTCACTAGGATTTGGTACCAAATAGTTTTCTAAAATTTTCCTATTGTATTTCCTTGAACTAGGCTTCCACCAATTTGTCTTTACATGAAGAGTCTCACTTTCATCATCCTTGAAGATATTTGATTTGAATTTTTTGAGCCAAATTGTATCTCCTTCATCCTCATTTCCTGATTTAACTAGGAACACCTTTCCTTTATCAACATCAATCATAGGATTGAATGTTGGATTTGGCTTGTCACACATGGGTCAAACATATACTGATTCCTATGTCACATTATCAAAATATCCATCCATAATACTTGATATTACATGGAGTGCATTATGATTACCATAAACAATTTGCTTTGTCCTAGATTAGAAATACTTATGAGATGAATCACTTTGATCCACTATTGTAAGATCATTGTTGATTTCATATAATGCATCAAGAAATATTTCCAAAATAATATACTTTGTTTTTGCATTCTTTTAAAAATATTTCCTTAATGTTGGATAATATATTGATAGTCTATATATCTACCCTGGATTTATATATAGAGAGAAAATCATTCACTATACTTCCCAAATCTAGAATTTTTTACAAATTGATAGATAGAGAGGTAAGGAAAAAGGTTCACTTACCTTTACTCTTGAAGGATGATGTAGGTCCGCTTTGATGTAGCTACTCAAAGTCTCACTGCAACTCCCAGATACCTTGTTATAGCTACTAAAACTATATTCTACACACATCACAAACAAGGAACCTAGATTTCCTACCAAGCATTAAAAATTGACTATTTTTAATGTTATACTTTCCAAGTAAATCAAAATCAAACCTAATGCAACTAAATGAACATGAAAATTAGGGAAAATATATTGAAATTAAAACTAATGAATAAGGAATTCTTAGAGTTTTATACCTTGGATGGAAATATCCTTTTCTAACACCTTGATCTTGACCCTCCTTTGGTTGGTAGTTCAAATTCAATATCACTTGAACATGTAGAGAGGTTCTCCCTAAGAATTCCACTTGTATTTACTTGCAATACGTCTCTATATCTCCCCATTTCTAATATAATGGTATTCTCTATATAGGATTATCATGGATATGGGAGGATGTATTTGGACACCAAGGGCTAAGAGAAGTTAGGATATTCATATAATTACTAGACCCATTACAAGTCATTTGATCCTCATTTGAATTGATCATCTTGGGAAACTAAGTTCTACCAAGGTTGACTCCTCATTTATCCTTTGTTGACGACATAAAGTTATGGAGATAGCTTCATCACCTATTACACACTACATTAGAGTGATATATCACTCTTTAGTAACACATATGGAGTGCTGGAGCACTAAAATCTATATTTTAAAGGATATCAATGGTGTATCTCATCTCTACAACTAGTGTAAGTTGGACTAGGGTTTCTCTTGCATCCTAAGGGTGGTACATAGGTTGATAATAAATTTCCCTTAATGTGTGAGGTTAGAAGAGAAACCAAGGGTTTAAAAGCATTAAATATGATGAACCTTGGGAAGTGGCACAAGAAAGGGTTGTGATTGAAGGAACTAGTTAGGACCTATAAGACATACAAGTACTCAATCATATAGATCATCCCCAAGGTGAGCATACCCATGCTAGGTATAGAAGATAATTGAAAATCACTGCCAACACTATATATTATAGCTCCATTATTAGGTATGTGTTATATTCTTTGCATGACTAACCTCACATGTTGTACATTGCACCAGGTATAATGGAGAGGTTAGAGGGAGGAAAATACCCCTTATTATTAGGGGGTTTATAGTCAATGTGGAAGCCAGCCAATGTGGGGTTTGGGGGAAGTTCCCATGAAATTTTTTTGGGTGCTTTTTATGTCTATTTTTGGCAATTTTCGGCACATGGTTTTTTCCTTTAGATGTTTTGTGCCACATGGTGGTTTAACTCTTGGTTTTGTAGCTTTGTTTAAGGAACTACAATTGCATTCTAATCTAGGGTAAATGGATTGGTGAATTATCAATTCCATGGGATATATATATTGTATTATAATACTATAAAAAATATATATTGAAAAATGTTTCTAGTATTTCAAGTTTGGGTTTCTATGATAAAATCTTTGCGTTAATGTGCATTTTTTCCATTGTATCTTTTATGTTTTATTAAGAATGTGTTTGTAGAAATAAACTATACATGGTTAAAAACTAGATTTGGTATTAGATAAATTTTGGATTTAAGGGGACTCTTTTGTGGCTAAAGGGTTTTGATCATGCCTCTGGTAGAGCCTGTTCTAGTGGGAGATCTGTGGAATTTATTATTGGTGGTGAAAAGCAATGGAAAATAGTTCAAACATAAAGATCAATAAATCCAATGGGAAGAGGTTTGAGTTGTGGAAGCTCAAAATTCAAGATCTATTATTGGAAAAAGATCAATGGATCACTATGGATCAAAGTACTACACTGACAGGGATGTTTTTAGGAAACATACTTGGGGGGCTGAATCATTATGTTAAAACTTACTTGACCTTCTTAAGCATATCCACATATATACGCTCTTTCAATGAAACATACTTGCATACAAATATAAAAACACTGAACACTTAGACTGAATCACTGCACTGTTGAAATCGATCACACACACATATATTCTTCATCACAAATTTTCAGCTACTTATAGATCATTCATACCAGTCCAATATTTCATTCACAAGCCATTCAACTTCATCAGAACTATCACATACAAATTATTATGAAGAAGACCTCATCAACAAACAACAACAATCAAAACAAGATTGATCAAACATACTTCAAAAACCATATCATATGTATGGGACCCTTACAAAATACATTTACGTGTGTACGCGCCTTTGACGAAGCATATCTGCGTAAATATTTTTCCATCTGTAGAATCAATATGTGATTATATAGAGTCAGACCCGCATATGTACGTTCTTTTCTAAGAGAAAATAGCGTACATATATGTAATTACTACTACAAAAAAAAACTTCAGTCAAACCCAAATCTCAGCAAACCCAGTAACAAAAATACGTTAGAACATTGTTATCACAAATCAACCCATAAGAAATTCATGTAGTAATTTAGATCTACAAGATCTAATCCCACATCACATTCGTTGTGCAACCTTATTTCAAATTAAAAGTATCCATCAATAGCCCTTACTTAAACGCTAAACACTTTGATCTTCATCTCCTAATATAGCTTAGGCCTTATCCAATACCACAGGTCAAATCCTTAGCTATGTCGATGGTATTCTTTAGCGAGATCAAATATCCGTTGCCATGTTCATTACTATGGGCCAATACCATGGTAAAGATCTCTGGTATTTAGTATACCATGGTGCAGAAACTGTACGCACTTTTCCTTCTCCATACTTGCGTATGTACATAGTTTTTCTTTACAAAACCCACATGTATTTATCAAAACATCACCTACATCATTCTTCTGTCTCTAGAATGCTATGTCTTTGTCCAAACTCTCTGTCACATGTGTACTAGCTTGTAAAATCATTCTATTAGCATCATGTTGACAAACTTCATGAAGTAGGTTTCCATCAAGGAAAACACATGTGTCATAATGAAAAAAATATCCCCCTTTGGACTTGATGGCGACCACTATGGTGTTTGGTTACCAACCATTTGTAAATACTTGTAGATATACCAAGATTCTGCCCAAGCAATATTTCTCGAAACACCAAGCTACTTTCCCCCTTTGACATCAAAGGAAAAGGAATGACTAATGTGGAATGAGGTGTTGTGGAATTAAGCATTGCTAAATATTGATCACTGAATGCGGACCATGCTCCCCCTCAGCATATGCTGAATTTTATGAAGATATACAAAGAAGTAACAAAATATGACTTCTCCTATCACCAATAACTTATATTGACCAATCTCCCAATGCGGCGGGGTTACATATTATATTGAATACTCAACATAGGATGGCATACTTAAGTGACTTGACCTCAATATTCCATTCATGACTATATATTAAAATTATTACATCATAGGTCTTTACATGACCTTTACATCAAATGACAAATGTAACATCTATAACCAAGACCAAAAGACCTCAATAATGAGGTAGAAAGATGAGGATAGTCTTTAGTATTATATACCATATAGTATTTTTATTATAGGCATTGGACAACAACACCAAGGACCTCATCAAAAAGTAAGTCAATAACATGTGTTCTTTCAACAACATAATATTAATGTCAACAATGTATTATAATAAGCAATGCAAAATGCTCCCCTTAAATCTGTGCCAACTGTTTAGTGTCAGATCAACTTATTCATTAGTCAAGTGATAAAAGCAACTTGATTCATCAAATCATCAATGTCATATTGGAGCAACTCATAAACCAAAATTATTTGAGCATCAACAGACTATAACTAAGTAATATCAAAACAAAAAACAACATTGTTAGAAGCATATCATTAGTTCTATTGATACTTCATCACATGGAACCATACACGACTTTTAATCATCAAATCCACGTACATATAGTAAATGGAAATAAATTTCACTTTCATCTCCCCTAAACTTGAAGGATTGGTCAGAATGATTAACAGAGTGATGAAGCAGAAACCACTCCTAATCTTTGTCTAATATATTCAAAGGAATCACATGGAACAAGATTTGTAAATATATCTGCAACTTGTTCTTTTGAGGGAGCATACTCCAGTTTGACCTTTTATTCAAGCACTTGTTCTCTCAAAAAGTGATATTTTATTGGAATATGCTTGGTTTTTGAGTGCATGACATGATGTTTAGAAATACTTATGGCATTGGTATTATCACAAAGAATGGGAATAGGCAGAGAGAAATTAGTTTGAATATCCTGCAATGTTTGCATCATCCAGAGAAGTTTTGTGCAGTAAGATGCAACAACAACGTATTCAAATTTTGCAATAGATAAATCAATGGAGATTTGTTTTTTTGCTGAAACGTGATACAAAGCAGGATCCCATGTAGAATTCTCCTCAACTAGTTCTTTTTCATTCATCAACATTCCCTGCCTAATATGGATCTGTGTAAGCATGAAGAGTAAAGATCTGCATATTTGGGATACCATAACCAAAGTCTTAAGTTCCTTATAGATACTTAAATACTCTCTTAACTGAATGAAGATGAATTTCTTTTGGATTTGGTTGAAATCATCCAACAATTCCAACTGCATGCATGATATCTAGTCTTGTGCTTATAAGATAATGTAAGCTTCTGATCATAGATCTGTATTTTGATTGGTTGACTGGGGGAGAATCATCATGTTAATTGAGATTACATCATGTTACCATTGGAGTTCATATAGGTTTGTAGTCTTCCATTCCATATTTTTTCAAACCCTACTTGAGTTACTTTGCCTATGAGAGGAAGATACCATATTTTGCTTGTTATACTTATAGGCTAAGAAAATATGTTAGTTCACCAAGTAGGGACATTTTAAATTCTTGTTGCATGATAGAAGTAATTTTTTTACTCATGGACTCTTCTATTAGGGGAATTTTGAGGTCTAAAATGGGGCTCCTAAGGAAATTATATAATAATAGTGGAAATAAATAAATGAGATTAGATTACATCATTAAATTTTAGAGGGAAAAAAGAAAAAAATATGTTTCAACTCGTATTTTCAACTTATCTCCCTATGGCTTTACTCAAATTTCAAGAAGAAACACTTGTTGGATGCAAAATTTGATTCCTCATCCAAGGAGTACCCATGTTGCATACTTTCGATGGACCCTACTACATGAAAAATGAGAAATACATGAAAAACATGATTGCAATCACATTTATTCATGTATTTCTCATTTTTCATGTAGCAGGGTCCACCGAAAGTATGTGATATGGGTAATCCTTGGATGAGGAATTAAATTTTGCATCCAATGAGTATTCCCACTTGAAATTTAAGTAAAAACTTAGGGAGATAAGTTGAAAATATGTGTTATGAAACCATCTCACAAAAAGATGGAAAAGAGAGATCAACGCCTTAGAATTCAGCCTCTTCGAGGGGGCAACCTCCTTTACATTACACAAATGAACAATTTTTGAATGATTCAAATGAGAAAACCTCCTTTCTATATATAGGAGTCTAAGGAGTCACAATATAACCCAGCCGACCTAACAATAATAATATAAAGCCATAAAAATAACAATAGAGGGATTCTATGGGGCACAGTAATAACAATATAGGGACAGTAGGGGCACAACAATATTAATAAGGGATACAACTACAATAGTAATGGGGTAATCACTAGTATTATAGGGACCCAACATGCCCCTCTCCTTCAAAAAAGTGTTTTCCTCAACGCTTGAGTAGTTCTGGATGCTTTTGTATAAAATTCTCATCCTCCCATGTGGAATCTTCAGCGGATAAATTCTTCCACTTGATAAGATACTCCGAAATTGATCGATTTCGTAATTGTCGAGTTCTTGTTTCTGTGACTGCTTCTGGTTCCAATATAATTTTTCCTTCCTCGTCAAGTTCTGGAAATATTGTTTGAACTGGGAGCTGGTCACCTATAACCTTCTTTAAACATGAAACATGGAAAACTGGGTGCAATTGAGAAGCTGCAGGAAGCTCCAATTTGTATGCCATATTACCAATCTTTTGCAACACCTTGTATGGACCATAATACTTTGGTGATAATTTATTATCTTTCTTAGCTTGCTTGAGGGACATTTTCTTATATGGTTGTAGCTGTAGGAATACCCAATCACCTACATCAAAACTTCTTTCGCTACGATGTTGATCTGCCTGTTGTTTCATTCTATTTTGTGCCAACACGAGGTTATCCTTTAAGAGTTGGAGGACTTGTTGTTGATGTTCGATGTGATGTTCCACTACTTGAACCTTAGAATTTTCTATTAAATATGATGTGATGGATGGTGGTTGATATCCATAAAGTGCCATAAATGGGGTCATTTTTGTTGTTGTATTGAAGGAAGTGTTATACCACCATTCAGCCAGAGGCAACCATTTGACCCATTGTGTCTATTTATCAGATACAAAGCAACGAAGATATCCTTCCAAACATTTGTTTACTATCTCAATTTGCCCATCAGATTGAGGATGATAAGCTGAGCTATGAGCTAACTAAGTACCAAGACAAGAAAATAATTATGTCCAAAAATTTCCAGTGAAAATGGGATCTCTGTCACGTACAATAATCTTTGGGTTTCCATGTAGCTTTTGAATTGTTTCCATAAATGCAGTAGAAACTGTACTGGCTTTAAATGGATGTGATAATGCAGAAAATTGTGCTTACTTGGTAAGTCTGACAACTACCACCATGATGACACTCTTTCCCTCAGACTTGGGTAGACCTGTGATAAAATCCATTGAAACCTCCTCCCAACGTAGGCTTGGAATGGATAAAGGTTGTAATAGACCTGATGTCTTAATTGTTTCAACTTTATTTTGTTGGCAAACCAAACATTCCGCCACAAACTTTTGAATATCTGATTTAAGGTCCTCCCAAAAAAATTCCTTCTTAACCCTCTGGTAAGTTTTAAAAAATCCTGAGTGCCCTCCTAAAGGAGAAGTGTGCAATTCCATAAGAATCTTTTGTTTTAGCTGGGAATTCTTACAGAGGTATAAGCGATCTTTGTACCATAACGAATCATTTTTCCAGCTAAATGTATCAGACATACTAGAGTCTTGCTGTAACTTTTGAATAAGTGCCCACACTTCTTCGTCGTTCTTCCATTCCTCCCTTGCTTCGTTTATCCAATCTGGTTGGATAATAGAAATGGCGCAAATAATGCTTCCACATCCTCATCCTTTCCTTAGAGTGCATCTACCACCACATTTTGCTTCCCCTTTTTGTAGGTGATTTCAAAGTCATAACCCAACATCTTTTTGACCCACTTTTGTTGCTCTTCAGAGGATAATCTTTGTTCTAAAAGGTATTTAAGGCTATCATGATCCATTTTAACCTTGAAGTGTCTTCCCATTAGGTAGGGTCACCATTTCTTAAGTGCATGGAGTATTGCCAACATTTCCTTCTCATAAATAGCTTTGTGTAAAAACTTTCCCTTGATTGGACAACTTTCAAAAGCAATGGGTCTTTCATCTTGCATTAAACAACACCAATTCCATTTCTTGAAGCATCACATTCCACAATAAAGGTTTTTGTGAAGTCTGGTGTAGCTAAGACCGGTGCTTGGCACATTGACTCTTTAAGATGCTCGAAGGCCTTTGTTGCTTCTGGAGTCCATGAAAAAGCATCTTTCTTCAATAATGTTGTTATAGGTGCTGTTATTCTCCCATAATTCTTAACAAACTTGCGATAATACCCTGTCAACTCGAGAAATCCTCGCAGATGTTTTATGGATGTGGGGATTTTCCATTCCTTAATGGCTTTAATTTTGCTAGGGTCTACCTTAACTCCTTCATGAGATACAATATGACCCAGATATTCCACCTCTTGTACTCCAAAGAAACATTTGGATCTTTTTGCATATAACTATTTCTCCTCCAATAGTTGTAGCACCCTGTCAACATGTTCAACATGATCCTTCAAGACTTGTTGTAGATTAGTATATCATCAAAAAATACTAACACAAATTTTCTAAGGAATGGTTTGAAAATGGAATTCACCAAACCTTGAAATGTTGAAGGTGCATTGGTAAGGCCAAAAGGCATGACCAAAAATTCATAATGACCCTCATGAGTTATAAATGTTGTTTTCGGAATGTCTTCAGTCTTCATTCTGATTTGATGATATCTTGAATGAAGATCCAACTTGGTGAAGTAAATTGATCCATGCAATTCATCCAGTAATTCATCAATTACAGGAATGGGAAACTTATCTTTAATAGTGAGCTTTTTGAGCTCCCTATAATCCAGACACATGCGCCATGATCCATCCTTTTTGTGCACCAATACTACTGGAGCAGAGAAAGAACTTTGACTCGGTTGAATTATACTAGCCTCTAGAATTTCTGTAACCATACGTTCAATTTCACTCTTTTGGGCATAGGGATATCTGTACAACCTGATGTTTATAGGAACACTTCCTGAAATCAGATGAATAGCATGATCATGATCACGAATAGGTGGGAGACCTTTGGGAGTCTCAAATACCTTGGAATGATTTTCCAAGACTTTTTGGAGATCTGGAGAAATAGATGATTCCAGCATGGAAACATCTAGCGAACATAATTGTGCAATTACACCTCTTCGTTCCTTTTTTAGAAGCTTTGTCATACCGTTAGAGCTTATTATCTTTCTCGATTTCCCTGAAATACCCCTTAATTCAACTTCCTTTCCTTCCACAGAAAATTTCATGAAAAGTTCTTGAAAGTTAAAATCTATTGTACCCGAGGATTGTAGCCATTGGACTCCTAGTACAACATCAGCACCTCCCATTGGAATGGAAAGCATTGGGCTAGTCAATACATATTCTCCCATGGATAGCTTGATATTATGGCACTTTCCAGAGCAATTTATTGTTCCTCCATTTGCAACCATCACTTGACACACTAGTGCTGGATATAAGAAGCAATTCAATTCTTTTGCTACCTTACAATGAATAGAATTGTGGGTACTTCCTGAATCAATCAACACTATTACCTTTTTCTTCTTGATTTGTCCTTCTATCTTGATGGTTTGAGGAGTGGTAATTCCGACCAATGCATTACAAGATATGGTTGGATTCATTTCTTCTTTATCTAGGCTTTGTTCCTGGAGTATATCCTCTTCTTTTGACCTTTCTTGCTCCTTTTCTTCTTCCTCTTCACAATCTATGTAGAATAATTTATTCTCAACACACTTATGACTTTTAGTGTATTTGCTATCACAACCATAACAAAGCCCTTTTGCTCTTTTTTCTTCAAATTTTTGTGGTGTAAACCTTATAGGTTGTGGAAGACTAGGGGCAACAACACTTCCATCTTTATAGTTGTGAGTGGTATGCTTCCTGGTTGCCACAATTTTGCTTTCCATTTTTCTTGCTAACCTAAATGCCTTCTCTAATGAATCAGGTTCCCAAAGGCGAACATCATGTTGGATATTATCCTTTAAAGTCCCTATGAATACATCAATCCTATGCTCCTCTAGAATATTTTTTACCCTTATGTTCAATTTTTGGAACTCCTCAATGTGCTCCATTATTAAACCCTTTTGTTTGAGACTTATCAATTGGCTAAAAAAAGTGTTTCTTTTTGTATCCTCATAATGTGCTGTCAATTCTTCTGTAAAAATTGCCCAAGTGATAATTTTTTTACGAGAACAAAGCCATTGATACCATATAAACTTATTTGGTTCCAAATATAAAGTTGCAATACGTACCTTTTGTGTGTTTTGCACATTATTGAGATCAAAAAATTGCTCCATCTGTAATATCCATGTTGCGGGATCCTTTCCATCAAACTTCCTCATATCGATTTTTGGGATATGGTGGGTCTTCGATCCAACATTAGAGTCTATGGTATCATGATTAACATTTCTTTTGTTCTCATCATGAGTTTCCTTTACTACCCTTTCACCATTAGTGACCATTTCTTGTAGCAACTTATTCATATTTATCTTCAATTCTTCCATCTTATCACCCATGCCATCAATTTTAGCGTCCATGCCATTCATCTTAGCTTCCATGCCATCCATCTTAGCTTCTATGCCTTTCTTTAAATAATCCATCTTAGCTTCTACACCTTTCTTTAAACCATCCATCTTAGCTTCTACATCTTTCCTTAAACCATCCATCTTATATTCTGTTGCTTTTTGTGCAAGTGACACTTGTTGCACTTGGTCTCGTAATTTTGATATATCATGTTGCATTTCTTCCTCTTCTTCATGAGTCACGCTAGATCTTTCAGGTTGCTTACTAGGTGTTTGAATTTTATTTCCTTGGGGCATCAATTACCGATTCAAACTAATTTTTCAAACCAAGCTTATGCAAAAATTTAAAAAACTACACACCCTTTTTCACTTTGTATAAGCTTGATATTAAATCTGATGTATCTCTGCAATTTCGAATCATCCAGTTCTGAAATTGTGACCTGTAGTAGCCCTCTGTGTCCTCTTTCCAATGCCACCAGTCTGATCCAAATTGGATTCTCCAAGGAAGAGTTATGCACAATCTTCCAAGATGACCTAATTATAGACTAGTTCAGTAGAGTGAAATTGTACAACGTGCCACGAGTCACTGTTTCAACCTTTGGCTTTGAAAAATATATACAAGAAACTATAGTCCTTCCTCTTTCTGTACCTTCTTATGAAATTTCAATCCGATTCTCAGAGAGAAAGTTATGACAATTTTCCCCAGGTCACCTGTTTGGAATGTAATTCAAGAGTCTACAAAAATACCAACTTCCTCATATCATATCTCCACAAATATAGTGCGAAAAGCTCTAAAATTTGGACCCGAGATTCAGCGCGATTTCTTCTCAAATGGGTTTTTTTTTTTTAGCTTTTGCAACGTCACAGAAAAAAGGTTATAGTGAAAATGCCATGATGACCTGTTTGGCACAGCAAAACCCTAGAATCCAAAGCTCTGATACCAAATGTTATGAAACCATCTCACAAAAAGATAGAAAAGAGAGATCAACGCCTTAGAATTCAGCCTCTTTGAGGGGGGAACCTCCTTTAAATTACACAAATGAACAATTCTTGGATGATTCAAATGAGAAAAACTCCTTTCTATATATAGGAGTCTAAGGAGTCACAATATAACCCAGCCGACCTAACAATAATAATATAAAGCCACAAAAATAACAATAGAGGGATTCTATGGGGCACAGTAATAACAATATGGGGACTAATAGGGCACAACAATATTAATAAGGGATACAACTACAATAGTAATGGGGTAATCACTAATATTATAGGGACCCAACAATATGAGTTGAAAAGTAGTTTTATTATTTTAGTATTTTTTTGTCTTTTTACTTTTTACTCCAAAAATGGTGAATCATCCCCCATGGTTGACATCATCATCTTGAATCCTATTGGTTCTTATAAATTTTATTTTGGTTGTAAATTTTTCTTAGGAGGTGTTAGGATATTCCGACACATAGGAAATAGTTAAGTACAACTTGGTCTAGTATAGAGTTAGGTATAGAGTTAGGTAAAGTGTGTTTCTTTACTATGTACATTTTGTAACTTACAATCTGACGGTCATGATATGTAGTGATCCGACGGTTCATTGTCTCCTCGGTATTACCGACACTTGATCCGTGGCTTAACACACGATTGGTCCATGATTTCTATTTAAAGCGCATGGAGGGTCATTTGTAGGGAAATCTCTATGAGAGAAGCATATGTAAATTTTCATTCTTTTATTAATAAATTGCCTGAAGTGGCCACGTTGGCTCAGGCCGTGGACTGTTTCCCTCTTTTAGGGTTTTAACCATGTCAAAATACTGGTGTATTGATCTGTGATCTGTTTGTGAGTGGTGTCCTTTGGTGTTCTGTCTGAGGAACTTACCCTGTAAATTCCTACATGGTATCAGAGCTATTTGAGGGCCGCGTCCATTGGTGATCCAAATCTGAAGCCGGTAGAACTGCATCCGATTTCCGTTTCCTAGATCTACTGTTTCTGACTGCTTTCGGGACGAGAGGACTGCTCTGTTGTGGTGGGAGCATCTGTTCCAGTGAGGAACCCCTTTCGTTTCACACGAAAAGGTTTCCGGTAGCCCTAGCTGCGTCATTTTTAAGATCTGGAGGTATACAGTGTTTATTTGCAGTTTACAGTTATTTTCTCTCTGTTTATTTCGGTTTCGGTTTATTTAGCTTTTTTTTATTACCGGATCTATACCTTTCATTTCTGCATATGCTCTTTGCCCTGTGACTCTGTGTGATCTGGGCAAATCAGAAACAGAAAGGAAGGATTTTTCTCATGCGTATGCTCTTTTCCGCTGCGCCTTAGTGTGATCTCGGAAAATCAGAAACATTGAGGAAAATATTTAGTTTCCGGTTAAAGCTAACTTTGAGCCGCAAAGTTCGTTTTTGAAAATATTTAGTTTCTGGCTAAAGCTAACTTTGAGCCGCAAGGTTCTTTTTTTTGTATGTCCGTGTTGGGTTTTGTGTTTTTTGTTTTGTAGGGAAAAAGAGCTTTCTCAAAGCAAGCACACAACCCAAAGCATCAACCCCCCCCCCTCTCTCTCTCTCTCTCTCTCTCTCTCAAAATTTTTGTATAGCTCCCTTGGTGCAAAGCTAATTTATGAGAGTAGAGGTCTTGGGTTCAAGTCTCCATTTTGTAGGGGCGGATTTTTTCATTTCCGCACATTCCCACACTTTGTCGGCGACTTCGTTAATTTTTTTTTTTAAAGCCATAACTTTTTCATCCGGAAGCCATTTTCAGAACCGTTTTTTTTAAACGGCCTAATTTTTCCAGATATTTCCATTGGTACACTTAGTTTCAGCATCTACAACTTCAATTTCTGTTAAAAATGGAAATTCCATGCCAAGTCATTCTTGATAGCACTAACTACTTCCAATGGTGGTCCTACATTGTGGATTTACTTAGAAGTAAAGGTCTTTACAGAATAGCCACAGGCCAAGAGACCAAACCGAAAGATGAAGATAAGGAAGCTAAATGGGAAAATAGGCAAGACCAAGCATGTGGGTTGATAGGGATGTCTATTTCTCCAGATCTTAGATTCCATATTGCAGAACTTGATACTGCTGATGAAGCACTGCAACAAATTACTAAAGTCTTTGGAATTAAAAATGAACTTAAAACCCATCAAGTTGAAAATGAATTGCTTACATTGGACCCCAATAATTTTTCTTGCATTGAAGATTTTTTGTCCAAGTTCAAGACCCTTAGACTTGTTGGAAATAATACTGAGAGGGGGGGTGAATCAGTATTATCTAGCAATTTACCAAATCTTCCTTATTTGATTCTTTTGAAATATTCTTGTATATCAGTACCATAAAACAATGAGCATGAATAAAGAAAATAGACAGTCACACCAAAGAACACAAGATGTAAGGTGGAAACCCAATGCGGGAGAAAAACCACCTGCTGCAATATGTCTCTATCTTCTTTCAAGAAATTCTTTTTACAATGATCTTGTACTGGTGCAGTCCTTTACCAGCACGCAGGCTGCAACCTGCAGAGAGCTACAACTCTCACTCGTTTTCCAGACTCTCCTGGAAGGGAGCTACAACCCCCTACTTCTTTTCATGAAGAATCAAATGATCAACAAGTATACAACAGATACAGTCTACGACAGATATCAGATCAGTAATTACAGAAACAACCCAGAACACCTTATGAACAGAAATATACAGTCAACAGATCATCTTAAGACAGGGACGCATATTTTCTTTCTGTGGCCTGCGACTGGACGCAGTGTACCTTGTGCTGTTCTGCGTGCAGACGCACTGTTCCTCTTTGCTTTTCTGCGACCGACGCACACAGAAACACTATCGCGCCGCGTCTTTCGCTTCAGAGACGCACCCAATACCACAGTCGCGCCGCGTCCTTTGCCTCAGAGACGCACCTGAGCCTTTACTGTACTGCGTCCCGGCGCACTTTCCCTTCACTGAATCTGCGTCCCTTCAGATATAGAAGATAAGAGGACTTCAGAACCAACCCAAACACTCAGATCCACAGATCTGATCATGCGCCATATAGATCGTAGTCCATTAGAAGATTCGCCCTTATAGATTTGGACTAGATCTCACCAAGAGATATTCAACCAAGATGATGCTTAATCCAAATGAACTCCTTTGCTTTATATAGGCAAGCTTCTCCCCAAAGCGTGGGACAATACCACGAGCCGACACCATAGAAACACAAAAACCGTCGGCTAGATACCACACAAGAAACCCCCACGTGCTTTTCTCTGCCTGAAATGTGTGCACTGGGCGGACGCACCTCCTGAACGGTTGGCCTGCGTCCCTGGACGCGGGTTCTGTATGGTATACCTGCGGGGACGCACTTGCTGAACATATTTCCTGCGTCCTTCTTGATTTACCACCTGAATGAGTTTGCCATCAAGGACAACACCTGAATCATAATGCCAACAAACTCCCCCTTTGGACTTGATGGCAACCACATAATCTTCAGCGTCATCATTCTCCCCCTTTGACATCAAGGGCAAAGGGTATGCTCCCCCTATGCTCATGCTTCTCCAGATCTGTAACCAGAAATCCATCATGAAGGAGACAGAGACATATTGCAGCTATTTCCAAGATCTCCTTCTCCATAATGCCAACAATGCATTATGTGCTCCCCCTGAGCCTATACCATCAATAGGAAGATGATCAACAGTGAGATGATGCATCAACAACCCCCAGCTTTTGCCTGAGGTATTCAAAAGTGTCCCTGGGCAACGGTTTGGTGAAAATATCAGCAACTTGTTCCTTAGAAGGAACATACTCCAACTTGACCTTCTGTTCAAGTACTTGTTCCCGGAGAAAATGGTACTTGATTGGTATGTGCTTGGTTTTTGAATGCATAACCGGATTCTTTGAGATGCTGATTGCACTTGTGTTGTCACATAAGATAGGAATAGGAGGTGTACAAGTGATTTGATAATCCTGCAAAGTCTGCATCATCCAAAGAAGTTGGGTGCAACAAGATGCGGCAGCAACATATTCCGCTTCAGCTGTAGACAAGGCAATTGAACTCTGTTTCTTGCTGAACCAAGATACCAGTCTGGAACCCATAAAGAATGCACCACCACTTGTGCTTTTCCTGTCATCCACGCTTCCGGCCCAATCTGCATCTGTATAAGCATGAAGAGTGAGATCTGTATCTCTAGGATACCATAGGCCATAATTTTGAGTCCCTTGAAGATATTTGAAGATTCTCTTCACTGCTTGAAGATGAGTCTCCTTTGGATTTGCCTGAAATCTTCCAACTATTCCAACTGCATGCATGATGTCTGGTCGGGTACCTGTCAAATATAGTAGACTTCCAATCATAGATCTGTAGGTTGGTTGATGTACTGCTGCAGATTCATCATTTGCACTGAGACTACATCCTGTGACCATGGGTGTACATACTGGTTTTGCATCTTCCATGCCATATTTCTTCAAAATCTGCTTGAGATACTTGGTTTGAGATAAAAGGATTCCTCCTTTCTTTTGTTGGATTTGCAAACCAAGGAAGTATGTCAGTTCTCCTAGCAAGGACATCTCAAATTCTTTCTGCATGACCGAGGCAAAGCTTTGACTCATAGCTTCTTCATTACTGCCAAAAATAATGTCATCTACATACACAACAAGTATTAGTAATTTGTCATTTTCAACTTTTATATAAAGATTGCTATCTGCTGAACCTTTTGAAAAACCTTGTTGATGAAGATATTTGTCCAACCGGTAGTACCAAGCCCTTGGAGCTTG
Source organism: Pinus tabuliformis (assembly GCA_031772625.1). Taxonomy (NCBI): domain Eukaryota; kingdom Viridiplantae; phylum Streptophyta; class Pinopsida; order Pinales; family Pinaceae; genus Pinus; species Pinus tabuliformis. Next base: position 1,148,434,557 of record CM062819.1, on the reverse strand, counting down.
TTTGAGACCATAGAGAGCCTTTTTTAATCGGCATACAAGATTTGGATCGTTTCCAAGAATGAAACCATCTGGCTGTTCAATGTACACTTCTTCATCCAAGTCTCCATTCAGAAAGGCTGATTTCACATCCATTTGAAATACTTTGAAGTTCTGACAACTTGAGAGAGCAAGAAACATTCGAATGGCCTCAAGTCTTGCAACAGGAGCAAAAGTTTCTTCAAAGTCTATTCCTTCTTGCTGTGCATACCCTTTACAAACAAGTCTGGCTTTGTTTCTAATTACTTCTCCATTTTCATTCAATTTATTTTTGAAAACCCATTTTGTTCCGATAACATTCTTATCCTTTGGTCTAGGAACCAGCTCCCAAGTGTTGTTCTTTTCGATTTGCTCAAGTTCTTCATCCATTGCTTTCACCCAACATTCATCTTTGCAAGCCTCTTTCACATTTTGTGGTTCAGTAGAGGAGAGTAATGCCAAATAACTTGAAGCTTCTGCAACTGTTCTTCTAGTTTGTATACCTGCTTCTTTTTGTCCCATGATCTGAGATTCTGGATGGTTCTTTTGAACATATCTGGATGGAGTCTTTTCTTCTATTCTTGTTCTTTCTTCTGCTTCTTCGTGAGGTCCGTCTTGAGATTGTTCTTGCGGTTCTTCTTCTTCATCATTCTGTCTTTGAGGGTAGCTTTCATCTTCTTCAATGTCTTCACGATGTATTTGCCTAGGAATGTATCCTTTCTCATCAACCACTACATCAATGCTGTCAACAATTCTGCCAAGTCTTTTATTGTAGCATTTGTATGCTTTGCTATGTGGAGAGTAGCCAAGAAGAATTCCTTCATCTGCTCTAGGATCAAGTTTGCCAAGCTGCTCCTCAGTATTCTTGATATAGCATTTGCTCCCAAAGATTTTGAAGTGCTTTACCGAAGGAGTTTTACCACTCCAGAGCTCATGAGGAGTTTGAGTGCTGTTCACTCGGACATTTGTCTTGTTGAGAATAATAACTGCCGCATGTGCAGCTTCACCCCAGAAGGTTGCAGGAGTTCCTGATTCATCAAGCATAGCACGAGCCATTTGCTGAATTGTTCTGTTCATTCTTTCCACTACTCCATTTTGCTGAGGAGTTCTAGCTGTAGAAAATTCTCTCCTTATCCCATGTTCATCACAGAAATCGAAAAATTCATTTGAAGTAAATTCTCCACCTCTGTCGGATCTGAGGCACTTAATTTTGTGACCTGATTCATTTTCAACCAAAGCTTTGAAGGATTTGAATTTTTCGAAGGCTTCATCTTTGTGCTTCATAAGTCCTAACCAAACAAACCTGGAGAAATCGTCAATAAATAATATCAAGTATTCCTCTCCTCTAGGTGTTCTTTTTCTGAATGGTCCACATACATCTGTATGTACTAGCTCAAGAGGCATGCTGGCTGATCCTTCTTTCTCTGGAAAGTTAGTTCTGGTTTGTTTTCCAAACTGACATGATCTGCATATGGTGTTGTCAGGAATTTTGATATCTGGAAGATCGCGAACTGCCTGATATTTGCAAGCTTTCCTTATTTGTGAGAAGCTTAGATGTCCCAACCTTCGATGCCATAACCAGTGCTCTTCATCCTTGCTTAGATAGCATTGTTGTTGTCCTTCATCAAATATGTATAGATTATTTGGAGTTCTTTTTCCTTTGAGAACTGTTTTACCTGTATCAAGATCACGAACAAGACATCCATTTGATCTGAATATAACCTCGGTTCTTTGATCACACATTTGGCTTACACTTAGAAGATTATGCTTTAGTCCATCAACAAACAAAACATTTCCAGCCTTAACATCTTCTTTTAAAGGAGCAATACCTTTTCCTTTTATAGTTGCAGGAGTATCATTTCCAAAAGAGACTTTCTTTCCCTTTTCTAAATTAGAATAAGATTCAAGTTTTTCTTTATCACCTGTCATATGCTTTGAACATCCACTGTCAATGTACCATAGATTTTCTTGTCCTTCTGCATAGAATGCTATCCCACATCTTTCTGTTTGAGGTTCCTTTATTTTCCATGTTTTGGTGCCTGAGGCTTGTTCTTTTTTTTGTTCTTGTACCTTTCTTTCCGGAAACCTGCTTCTGCATTCAAAGTCTTCATGTCCAAAATTATTGCAAATAGAGCATTCAACTTCATTTTCAAGAGCTGAAAAGTTGTTATAGGTCCTTTTTGTAATCCCTGTCATACTTCTTTGTTTTTGAGCTTCCCTAGTCATGATTGTTTTATACGCAACACATTGAGCTGCTTTGTGACAAAAGTTATGGCAAGAAAAGCATTGTCCATTGAAGAAGCTTCTGCGATTATTGAATCTACCAGCCAACTGATTGTAATTTCTATTTTCATCTATTCTTGAACCAAATTGGGAAGATTTTACCTGTGGCTGGTTGTGGCTTTTGTTCACCCTTAAGCTGGATTGCCCCTGATAGTTTCTGTTTGACGTTTGTCCCTGCTTTACCTGATGATCTTCCTTGTGCTCTTGCTCATTTCTTCTTGCTGCATCAAGATAGCTTTTTGAAGTGGATGCTTGAGAAGTTTCTCCATTATAGCCCAGACCTGTCTTATTTAGTGGAGACCGCTGCACACTGATAATCTCATTCAAAGTTTCAGATCCTTTGACAAACTTGAGATTGATAGTTTTTGTTTTCTCAATTTCTTTTCTAAGACCAACAATTTCACCTTCTAATTTTTCAAGATGTTTTTCCTTTTCATCAATTTGAAATTGTAGAGTATCAATAATCATGTTCTTTTCTTCTATACATCTCTTGAGTCTAGTAATTTCATCATAAAGGTTATCTACATCTACAGCATCCTCATAATCATCATCTTCAAATGCCATTAACAATCTGTATTTGTTACCTTGTTCATCTTCATCACTGTTTGATAAGCCATCACTATCTTCGTGGGTGTAGTAGCTTTTCTTATTTGCACTCTGTTTCTTGTTCCATCTAACTGGTTCCTTTCCTTTATCCTTATAAGAGCATTTTGCAGCATAATGACCTACTCTTCCACAAGCAAAGCATTTGAAAGGTAGCTTACCTCTGAACCTTCCAGAACCCCTTTGAAGATTTCTGACAAAATTTGATTCTTCTTCCTCTTCTTCTGGAACATGACTTGCTTCATAGTGATCTTCTTTGCCTGATGCTTTAAAAGCAGCTTCCCTTCTGTCTGATGGACCTCCCTTTCTCATTTCATAAGCAGTTAGAATTCCATGTAGCTGAGACATAGTGAGAGCACGGAGATTTTCCTTTTCCTCTACTGCAGATACTTTAGATTCAAACTTGGGGGATAAAGATCTTAGAATCTTTTGAACTACTATAGTCTCTTTTATTTCTTCACCCAAATTTTTCATACAATTAACAATCTCATCTACCCGAAGAAAATAATTAGCCACACTTTCATCATTATACATCTTGAGAGTCTCATATTGAATCCTGAGAGTTTGAAGTTTAGCTTCTTTTACCTGTTCATCTCCTTCATAGCTAGTGATCATTTTGTCCCATATCTCTTTTGCTGATTTGAAGTGCATGACCTTCATGAACTCTGTTTGGGATATACTTCCTAATAGAGTACTGACTGCTTTTGCATTTGTTTCATACTGCTTTTTCTCAGCTGGATCTGTAGGAGTAGCTGAAGGAAAGGCATAGCCTGATTCTACAATGTTCCAAACTTCTGTACCAAGAGATTGAAGATATGCAGTAACTCTTACCTTCCAATAATTGAAGTTTGTCCCATCGAAGACGGGTGGCCTGATTGATGCTTCTCTCTCGTAGTTGCTCATGATGAACGATCTACCTTCAAGCGATCAAGCTTTTCAGAAGGACCTGCTCTGATTCCAATTGTTGGAAATAATACTGAGAGGGGGGGTGAATCAGTATTATCTAGCAATTTACCAAATCTTCCTTATTTGATTCTTTTGAAATATTCTTGTATATCAGTACCATAAAACAATGAGCATGAATAAAGAAAATAGACAGTCACACCAAAGAACACAAGATGTAAGGTGGAAACCCAATGCGGGAGAAAAACCACCTGCTGCAATATGTCTCTATCTTCTTTCAAGAAATTCTTTTTACAATGATCTTGTACTGGTGCAGTCCTTTACCAGCACGCAGGCTGCAACCTGCAGAGAGCTACAACTCTCTCTCGTTTTCCAGACTCTCCTGGAAGGGAGCTACAACCCCCTACTTCTTTTCATGAAGAATCAAATGATCAACAAGTATACAACAGATACAGTCTACGACAGATATCAGATCAGTAATTACAGAAACAACCCAGAACACCTTATGAACAGAAATATACAGTCAACAGATCATCTTAAGACAGGGACGCATATTTTCTTTCTGTGGCCTGCGACTGGACGCAGTGTACCTTGTGCTGTTCTGCGTGCAGACGCACTGTTCCTCTTTGCTTTTCTGCGACCGACGCACACAGAAACACTATCGCGCCGCGTCTTTCGCTTCAGAGACGCACCCAATACCACAGTCGCGCCGCGTCCTTTGCCTCAGAGACGCACCTGAGCCTTTACTGTACTGCGTCCCGGCGCACTTTCCCTTCACTGAATCTGCGTCCCTTCAGATATAGAAGATAAGAGGACTTCAGAACCAACCCAAACACTCAGATCCACAGATCTGATCATGCGCCATATAGATCGTAGTCCATTAGAAGATTCGCCCTTATAGATTTGGACTAGATCTCACCAAGAGATATTCAACCAAGATGATGCTTAATCCAAATGAACTCCTTTGCTTTATATAGGCAAGCTTCTCCCCAAAGCGTGGAACAATACCACGAGCCGACACCATAGAAACACAAAAACCGTCGGCTAGATACCACACAAGAAACCCCCACGTGCTTTTCTCTGCCTTGAAATGTGTGCACTGGGCGGACGCACCTCCTGAACGGCTGGCCTACGTCCCTGGACGCGGGTTCTGTATGGTATACCTGCGGGGACGCACTTGCTGAACATATTTCCTGCGTCCTTCTTGATTTACCACCTGAATGAGTTTGCCATCAAGGACAACACCTGAATCATAATGCCAACAAGACTTCTCTTGGAAGGTGTTAAGGTTAAGAAAGAAGATAGTAGCCTTATCTACTCCATTCTTACTAAGTTGGGACCAACCTATTCTGTGTTTGTTTCCACCTTCCATTCTACAAGAGAAGCCTTCATTTCTCAAGGACAAACCTACAAGTCCCCTTCCTTTGATTCCTTTTGTGATTCTTTAATAAGAGAACAAGAAAAACTCTTACACCTTGGTCTTCTTCATCTTGGAAACTCTTCTAAGAAAGCGTTATCTGCCCAGCAGCAACCAAATCCAAAGAATCCTAAGAAGTTGTATCCTAAAAAGAATGGTCCTAAACCAAACAAGGGTCCTAAGCAATTTCAGCCTCAAAATGAAAAATCATTTCAACAAAATGATAAGACAAATAAAAACAAAGGGAATAAGACTGATAGACATTGCAACTTTTGTAATTGAGATGGCCACTTAGAATCCAAATGCTTTAAGAAGATGGAAGCCTTGGAAGCAGCAATGAAGAAGCATAACATCCATTTGGAGCAATCTTCAACTTCAACTTCATCTTCAGGAATGGCACTTTCTGCATGTGGTTGTCAAGCATCTCGGTCTGGCTATGCACTAAATGTATCTTCTTCTTCTCATTCTCATGAGTGGCTCATTGATTCTGGAGCTTCTTATCACATGGCCAAAAACAAAGCCATGTTTTCTTCTTTAAATGATTGTAACACCAAAAATATATATGTTGGTGATGATAGATCTCTTAGTGTTGTAGGGACTGGAACTGTTCATCTAGACAATGGTCAGTTTAATGATGTATTACGTGTTCCAACCTTATCCTGCAACCTTCTATCTGTATATCAGATAACACATTCAGGTGAAGGTAAAATCGTTGAATTTTCACCTCACGATGTTGTAATTAAGGACCTAAGAGATCCTAGACAGATTTTAGCTACTGGCATTGCTGATGATTCTACAAGGTTGTATAAGTTTCACAACTTTGGGTCATCAAATCTTCCCTCAGTATTTGTTGCTCATAATGATGAAGTGAGCAAAATTTGGCATGAGCAATTTGGTCACTTAAACTATCGCTCTCTTCAGAATCTATGTAAAGAAAATATGGTGACAGGTCTTCCAATGGTATCTTGCAGAGATGGTGTTTGTTCCGGATGTGTACTCGGAAAACATCATCGGGACAGTTTTGAAAAACGTGCCTCTTGGCACGCCTCAGCCCCTTTACAGCTCGTGCATAGTGATTTATGTGGTCCACTTCCAGTTGCTTCATTCTCTGGCTACAAGTATTTCTTAACTTTCATTGATGATTTATCCAGACGCACTTGGGTATACTTCTTAAAACTCAAGAGTGAAGTATTTAACATGTTCTTGACCTATAAGGCCTTTGTTGAAAAGCAATCCGGACATCAAATTCTTAAGCTAAGATCTGATAATGGCAGAGAATATGTTAAAAACACATTCATCAACTTTTGCACTGAGAATGGAATTCAAATGCAACATACTATTCCATATACTCCACAATAAAATGGTGTAGCTGAAAGGAAGAATCGCACCTTAAAGGAAATGGCTAATTGTATGCTTCAATCTAAAGGACTTAGTCTTAATTATTGGGCAGAAGCAATTAACTGTGAAAATTACATAATAAATCGCACTCCTACTAAGGTTTTAAAGAATATCACTCCAGAAGAAGCATGGAGCTCAAACAAACCAGATGTAAGTCACTTTCGTGTTTTTGGAAGTGAAGCATGGGCCCATATTCCAGATGAGAAACATAAAGCTTTAGAACCAAAGAGTGAAAAATGTATTTTTGTTGGATATTCTGAAGATGTCAAAGGATATAGAATTATTCCACTTAAGTCCAAAAATGTTATCATTAGAAGAGATGTAAAGTTTGATGAAAATATATCGGCCTGCGAGCCTAGTTCGGCAGATGTGCCACCTCTCCCTATCTCTTCTACTCTTGAAAATATTTCTTCTTCAGATGATGAAAGCGAGGATGAAAATCCTCCCCCACCTTCGCAGGATCCTCCTTCAGCTCCTCAGCTTCCAAAATAGGTCCGTGCTACTCGGGATGCAGCAGGTGATCTTGCCAGTGATCCTACAGATCGGCGATGTACACGTTCTCAGTTCGAGAGAGCCTCTTCTTTACTGGCTCAAGCTTCAGTGAATTATGATCCTGACACCTTTGCAGAAGCTTCAGGCAATCCAGATTGGGAAGCAGCTATGAATGAAGAATATCATTCATTATTGGCAAATGATACATGGGATCTTGTTCCTCTACCAAAGGGACGAAAACTTGTTAGATGCAAATGGGTTTACAGAACCAAGTATGGACTAGATGGGAAAGTTGATAAACATAAAGCTCGTCTTGTTGCTAAAGTTTTTTCACAAGTTGAAGGCATTGACTACACTGAAACCTTCTCCCCTGTTTCCAAAATGAACTCTATCCGCCTTGTTCTTTCCCTTGCTGCTTCTTCCAAATGGGAAGTCCATCAGATGGATGTTAAATCCGCCTTCTTGCATGGGGACTTGCATGAAGAAATCTATATGGAACAACCTATTGGCTTTATACAAACAGACTCCAGCCTTGTATGTCGGCTTAAGAAATCCCTTTATGGTCTCAAGCAAGCTCCTCGAGCTTGGTATGCCAAAATGGATAACTTCTTTTAGAATCTGGCTTCTCTAGGTGTCATTCTGACAATACTGTCTACACCAAGAAAGTGGGAAAGTCTCTTATCATTCCTGTTCTTTATGTTGATGATCTTATCCTGACTGGTAGTGATCCCAACCTTATAAACCATATGAAGTCTAGCCTTAAAAGGAAGTTTGAAATGACAGACTTAGGACACTTACATTATTTTCTCGGTCTTCAAGTCTTGCAATCCAAGTAAGGTATTTCCCTTTCTCAGTCCAAGTATACCTGTGATATTCTATGCCACTTTCACATGGAAGACTGTAAGCCAGCCCCTTCTCCCTTTCAGTCTAGAGTCAAACTTTCAGTCACTTGTACTTCTCCTGAAGTTGATGCTACCTTATACCGTCAACTTGTAGGAAAACTTTTGTATCTAACCCATACTCGTCTTGACATTTCCTTTGCCGTTGGCCTTGTTGCTCGGTTTATGCAAAACCCACATGAAAGTCATTGGAAAGCAGCTAAAAGAATACTTCGTTATGTTCGAGGTACAGTTCAGTTTGGGATTCATTACAGTGCCGAAGCAGCTCCTCTATTGGTTGGTTTCACTAATTCTGATTGGGCTGGTGACCCTGATGATCGGAAGTCTACTGTAGGTTATGTGTTCACTCTTGGTTCAGGACCTATTACATGGGCTTGCAAGAAACAAGGTGCAATTTCTCTTTCTTCAGCAGAAGTAGAGTATTGTGGTGCCGTAGAAGCTAGTAAGGAAGCCTTGTGGCTTCGTCAGATCCTGTCAGAGTTTGGCTTTCAGCAGTAGCATCCGACTACACTTTGGTGTGATAATCAAAGTGCCATTCAGCTATGCAAAGATCCAGTCCAACATCAGCGCAGCAAACACACTGAACTGCACATGCACTTCATCAGAAAGCTCATTCACGACCATGTTCTTGAAGTGCAATATTGTTCAACAGATGATCAAGTTGCAGACATCTTTACAAAGGCTCTCATAGAGGCGAAGTTCACTAAACTTCGATTTATGGTTGGAGTTCAAGAAGTTGTCACTAAGGGGGGATAGGCTCTAGTGCCTCCTTCCTTCTCCTATTGTGTCATATTTGTAAATCCTTCAATCCTATCCCAAGTTGTTCTTAAGGGGGGATGTTAGGATATTCCAACACATAGGAAATAGTTAAGTACAACTTGGTCTAGTATAGAGTTAGGTAAAGTGTGTTTCTTTACTATGTACATTTTGTAACTTACAATCCAACGGTCACGATATGTAGTGATCCGACGGTTCATTCTCTCCTCGGTATTACTGACACTTGATCCGTGGCTTAACACCCGATTGGTCCATGATTTCTATTTAAAGCTTATGGAGGGTCATTTGTAGGGAAATCCGTCTATGAGAGAAGCATATGTAAATTTTCATTCTTTTATTAATAAATTGCCTGAAGTGGCTGCGTTGGCTCAGGTCGTGGACTGTTTCCCTCTTTGAGGGTTTTAACCACGTCAAAATATTGGTGTATTGATCTGTGATTTGTTTGTGAGCGGTGTCCTTTGGTGTTCTGTCTGAGGAACTTACCCTGTAAATTCCTACAGGAGGCCCATTTTAGACCTTAAAATTCCCCTAATGATTGCTACCTAATATGATGTCATCTACGTAAATAACAACAATTAAAATTTCACCATCATCCATATTTATATATAGGTTGCTATCTCCAAGCCCCTTAGTGAAACCTTGTTGATGAAGATACCTATCACGACGATAATACCATGCACGAGGAGCATTTTTTAGCCCATATAATGCCTTCTTGAGTTTGCAAACAGGTTCTTTATCATTTCCTCGAATAAACCCGTCAGGTTGCTCAATATAGACCCCTTCTTCTAGGTCCGCACTTCTAGGTCCCCATTTAGAAACACAAATTTAACATCCATTTGATAGAATTTGAAATTATGAAATCTTGAAAAGGAAAGAAACATTATTATGGCTTTAAGTCTAGCCACATGTGCAAATGTTTCTTCAAATTCTATTCCTTATTGTTGTGCATAGCCTTTGCATCCAAGTCTTTCTTTGCTTCTAATTACCTCTCCATTTTCAAATAATTTGTTTTTAAATACCCATTTTGTCCCAATAAAGTTTTATCATGAGGCCTTGGTACTAATTCCCATGTATGGTTCTTTTCTATTTGGTCAAGTTCTTCATCCATAGCCTTAACCCAACATTCATCTTTGCTAGTTTGATTTACATTTTGTGGTTCAATTGTGGATAGTAAGGCTAGATAACTAGAAGTTCCAACAAGAGTTCTTCTAGTTTGTACTCCAGCTTCCTTATCACCTAGAATTTCAGATTTTGGATGGTTTTTCTTAACATACCTTGATGGAGTCTTTTCTGATGCTTTTGTACTGTCACTTCCTTCTTCTAATGCTTCATTGATTCTTTCTCCAACATTATTTTGGCTTGTTGTAGGAGTATCTTCATCATCTGCTGGTGCTTCCTTTTTGGTACCTGTGGATGCTTCATCAATCAGAACATCAATGCATTCAAAAATCTATTGAAGTCTTTTATTGTAGCATTTATATTATTTCCTTATCGAGGAGTATCCAAGGAGAATTCCTTCATCATCTCGAGCTACAAACTTTCCAAGTTTATCATCATTATTCTTTATGTAACATTTGATTCCAAAAACTCTAAAATTCTTAACAGTTGGAGGCTTACCAAAACATAGTTCATGAGGAGTTTTATCACTTTTTACCCAAACATGAGCTTTGTTGAGGATATTTACTATTGTATGTGCTTCTCCCCCCCCAGAAGGTATGTGATTTTCCAGACTCATCAAGCATGGCATGTGTCATTTGTTTGATTGTTTTGTTCATTCTTTCTGCCACTCTGTTTTGTTGATTTTTAGCTATAGAAAACTACCTCTTGATTCCATGATTTTCACCAAAGTAAAAAAACTCATATGATGTAAATTATCCTCCTCTATCGGATCTAAGACATTTGATTTTAAAATCTAACTTATTTTCTACAAGAGCATTGAAGACCTTAAATTTATCAAATGCTTCATCTTTATGTTTTAATTAGCCAATCCAAGACATGCGAGTAAAGTCTTCAATGAATAATATAGTATTGTTCCCCTCGAGGAGACTTATTTTTCATAGGAGAACACAAATCAGTATGGATACGTTCAGGTGGCTTACTTGAAGTACCTTAATTGGAATTAAACTGCACCCTGGTTTTCTTACCGAATTGACATGATTTGCATATGGTACTTTCCAGTAGAGAGATGTTAGGCAAGTCACAAACTACTCCCATTCTGTTTTACTTATGTAGTTGACTGAAGCTTAGGTGTCCCAATCTTCTGTGATAGAGCTAACTTTCTTCTGATTTTCTCGAGTAACAATGTTCTAAACCACCTTCCAAGACATAGACATTACCTAGAGTTCTCATTCCCTTTATTATGATTTTACCTGTATTGAGATTCCAAATCAGAGAGTTACTTGATATGAAAATAACTTCATGCCCTTGGTCACACATTTGAATAACACTCAACAAGTTATGTTTTAATCCATCAACAAACAAAACATTCCCAACTTTAACTTTTTCTTTAAGAAAAACAATTCCTTTTCCTTTGATAGCAACAGGTGAATTATTTCCAAAGGTTACATTCTTTTCTTTCTTTATTTCATTAAAGGACATAAACTTATCTTTGTCACCTAACATAGGCTTTGAGCATCCACTATCAATGTACCACAAATTTTATTGATCTCCGGCATATAAATCTAGACCACAGTTTTCAAATTCCATGGTCCTGTTTTTCCGTACCTTAGATGTTGTTGCCTTGTTTTCATTATGAGGTGTTGACCGCATTTTTCTCCTGCATTCAGATCCTTTATCCCCAAATTTTATGCAAATGGAACATCTAGTTTCATCTTGAAGAGGTGAGAAAATATTGTAGGAGTATTTCTTTACCTCAATCTTATCATTTTTCTTTCTTAATTCCCTAGTCATGATAGTTTTGTAAGAAACACACTTAGTAGCCTTATGACCAAACTTATGACAAGTGAAGAATTGACCATTAAAGTAGGAGTTTTGGGAGTATAGTACCTTCTTGTTTAGTCTTCCCTTTGATGGTAGTAAGGGATATTTTCCTGAGAAGTGTTTGATCCTTTATTCTTTTGCCGATGGCTAGAGTTTTGTCGATTGCTTCCTTTTACTACATTTAGATAACTTCTTATACCCATTTCAGAAGGCTTTACAGTATTTTAAGATTCTCCAATGTATCCAAGAATTGTTTTTATCAGAGGAGAGTGTTGCACTTTGATGATTTCATCTAAGGTTTCATATCTTTTAGCAAACCTAATATTTACTCCTTTTATTTTCTTGAGTTCATTCCTTAGACTTACTATTTATAGTTCTAACTTTTCATTTTGCTTCTTCTTTTCTAGGATTTGTTTCTTTAGAGCTTCTTATGCTAGTTTAGCTTCTTCCAAACGAATTTTAAGCTGAATTATTTGTTCAGTAAAACTATCCTTATCTTCTATGGCATCCATAAAAACATCACTAGACTCATAAATACATTTATCTTCAAATTCCATAAGTAATTGATATTCTTGACCAGAATCACCTTCTTCACCATTTGAAAGGGTCGTCACTATCTTTGTGAGTGTAGAAGCTTCTTTTGTTTTTGATATTTCCTATATTTTTTTCTTTTGCAGAATTCTTCTGCTTCTCATGATTTTCTTTATAAGGAAATTTGGCAGCACAGTGACCAACTCTACCGCAAGAGAAACATTTGAAAGGAAGCTTACCTCTAAATATTCCAGTACCTACTTGAAGTTTCTTCATGAAATTTGCCTCTTCTTCATCTGATACATAACCCGATTCCTTAAGTTCCTCCTTTTCATTTCCTTTAGAAGTAGCCTTGAATGCATCTTCTCTGATATCTGAAGGACCCCCTTTTCTCATTTCATAAGATGTTAGAATCCCATGAAGCTGTTCAACAATAAGGTTCTTTAAATCCTGGATTTCTTCAATGGCAGAGACTTTTGAATCAAATTTTGGAGTTAGAGATCTTAAGATTTTCTCAACTAGAGATGATTATTTTACTTCGTCGCCAAGATTTATCATTGAACTAACGATCTCATATAGTCTAAGAAAGAAACTTGCAATGCTTTCTTCATTATGCATTCTGAGAGTTTCATATTGAATTCTAAATGTTTGAAGTTTTGCACTCGTTACCTTGGTATCACCTTCATAACATTGGATGATCTTAACCCATATAGCCTTTTTGGTATTCAACTGCATGAATTTTACAAAAATTTGATTCTTCCAAGCTTCGTAATAGAGCATTGACAACTTTTGCATTGGTCTCATACTTTTTCTTTTCTGCTTCTTCTCTAGGAATGGTGGATGGATACTGGTAGCCTCCTTCAACGATTCCCCAAACATCAGCTTCAAGTGACTGTAGGTAAGCTCTTGTTCCAACCTTCCAAGAAAACCAAATTGGATCCATTAAATAATGGTAGCCAGATGGATGCCTCTCCCTTTTGGTTTCTCATCCTAATGAATCTTACTTCAAGCGTTCAAGCTTCTTTTGAAGGACCTGTTCTGATTCCAATTGTTAGGGAAAATACTTGGTGGGCCGGTGAATCAATGTTTTAAAACTTACTTGACCTTCTTTTTTTCTATTCATATTTCTGTACGTGAATTTAATGAAGTAAACATGAGTATGTGCGCTACTGTTATGCAGAAAATCAATGTATATCTAGGTAACTATCTTTTCAATTAATTAGTCATCATTTTAACTTGAACCAATGTATCAGTCCTTCATTAGTCATTATTTAAATAGTAAACAAGTGCAGTAAGAACAAAATAAGTCAACACACATAGACAAAACATATGAACACCAATTGTTTTAGGTGGAAACCCAATATGGGAAAAACCCACTGTTGTTGTTGTCTCTATCATCTTTGAAAAACATTCTTTACAATATTGTACTGGCACAGACTCATACCAGTACGCATGAACCCACATGCAGAAGGATACAAAATTCTCTCATTTTCCATTACCTATTGGAATGGAGCTACAACCTCCTTATCTTCAATTCCTTGTGGAACACTTTTCAAAATGCTTCAAACTTGATCCACCTTATTAACCTGTAGGCAAAATTTCATCAAATTTTCATATTAGATACACTACCATCTTCAAATCACTAAATCAACTAAAACAAATCAATCACTAAATCTCATTGCAACCAATCAATCTAAACCATAATGGATCATGTGAATGCACTGTCAATCATTAACCCATACATTGTTACTAAAACCAACTGTTTCCACTGCAAACCTTGATAAAAAAATATGTCAAAATATATATTGTTCTTAATCATATCTGCGCATATACATGCTTTCAATGAAACATACCTGCGTACAAATATCAAAACAATGAACCCTCAAACTAAATCACTACACTTCTAAAATCAATCACAAACACATATATCCTTCATCACATATTTCTGAGCTACTTACAGATCATTCATACCAGTTCAATATTTCATTCACAAACCATTCAACTTCATCAGAACTATCACATACATATTATTATGAAGAAGACCTCATCAACGGACAACAACAATCACAAGAAAACTGATTAGACATCATTAACTTCACATACTTTAGAAACCCTAGCATATGTATGTGACCCTTACAAAATACATAAAGGTGTGTACACACCTTTCATGAAGCATATCCGCATAGAAATATGTCTATATGTAGAATCAATACGCGATTATATAGAGGCAAACCCAATTATGTATGCATCTTTTTTGAGACAAAATAGAGTACATATCTATAATTATTATTGCACAACAAAACTTCAGTCAAACCCAAATCTTGGCGAACCCAGTAACAAACATACATTAGAACATTTTTATCACAAATCTGCCCATAAGAAAATCATGTAGTCATTTCAGATCTACAAGATCTGATCCCACATCACGTTCCTTGTGAAACCTTATTTCAGAATAGAACTATTGATCAATAACCCATTACATACATGCCAAACACTTTGATTTTCATCTCCTTATATATATTAGGCCTTATCAAATACCATGGGTCAAAGCCTTAGTAATTCAGATGGTATACTTAGACAAGATCAAATATTTGTTTCCGTACTCATTACTGTGGGCCAATACCATGGTAAAGATCCATGGTATTTAGGATACCATGGTGCAGAAATTGTACATGTTTTTCCTTCTCCATACCTGTGTATGTACACAAATTTTCTTTACATAACCCAGGTGTATTTATCAAAACATCCCATGCATCATTCTTCCGCCTCTGGACTACTATATCTTTATCCAAAATCTCTGTCACATGTGTACTAGCTTGTAAAATCATCTTGTTAGCATCATGATGACAAACTTCATCAAATAGGTTGCCATCAAGCACAACACATGTGTCATAATGCCAACAATTTTGGCATAAGGATATATCAAGAGGGATATAAATTAAAAGAGAACAATATAATTGTTTCTCTTAGATTCAGTATTATTGAATGTTTTAGTAGAACCTATAGTGAAGACATTGTGGAACACGTGAGGGACCTTGTATCAATCTATGTCCCTACAAAAAAACTCTTATAATATGAGGGTGAAGGATGGAGCATCAATGAGAGAGAATTTAAACACATTCAATACCATGGTATGTCATCTATTATGTATTGATCATCAATATTTCATATGAAGATTAATATATAAACTTGGAGTGACCTTTAGTAGACTCATTAGTTTAGTTGTTTCCCAATTATTAATGCAATTATTTTAAGTTTCCATAATATAATTTCATCCTTATTATTAGAGGAGATGAGATGGAAAAAAATGGAAATTTAGAACATATATGCCTTGTCTATAAGAGGACTCTCTTAGGATAGATATAACATTAAGTCCTCAAGTGGAAGATCTAAATATAGAGGAATATCTAAATATCTAGGATAATTTGTAAATGTATGTTGGATATGTGTAAAAGAAATAAATTATAAGAAATATTGTCGATCCAAAGTCATTGAGAAAGGGAAGGGACTTAATTATGATTCCTTTATAGAAGAAAAAAAACCCTCAAATGAAGGAGGGGATACATATTTGGCTTCTACAAGTACACATGTTGATAATTAGGCATGGTTGGTTGACTTAGCTTGACCCTTTCATATGTATCATCATACTGGGGTCATTCTATGAGTATGAAGGATATGATTGTGGTGGTGCTTTCTTAGGAGATGATTCAATAGGAAAACTCATACGATGAGCCAAATATATGTTGAATCTCATTGGTGGAATGATTATAATTCTCCCTAGTGTTATGAACATCTTATGATAGGTTACAAATTTAATTTCTCTAAGCAAGATGAGTAATTTAGGTCTAACAACAATGTTTGAAAAGAATACCTATGGGATCGTTCGAGGAGCAATGGTATTAGGGAAGTTCATTTTGGGGCTCTATATATAAGTTATTGGAAAGAATTATTAATGATGATTGCATAAATTCCATATTTCCTAAGAGTGGCGTGGAAGAAGGAAAATGTCCTACAACCTCTGGGGAAAATACCATGTTGTGGCATTAAAGACTGAGATATATAAGAGAATACAATTGAGCACTGCATGATAATGGTAGGGTGAAAAGTATGTCTAAGTGATGTATGGATTTTTATTTCTGTGAATATTTTTTATATGGGAAGCATAATTAGGTATAATTCTCCTCTAATGCTACAAGTTTAGAGGGAATATTATTCTTGGTGCATAATGATGTGATTGGACCTATGCTAGTTCCATCACTAGATAAATTTGTGTATTATGTCTCGTTTATAGATGAATTCTAAAGGAATACATGGATTTATTTCCTTGAAAATAAATACAAAGTGCTTGAAAAATTTAAAGAGTTTAAGGCTCTCATGGAAAATCGGGCAAAGAAGAAACTTAAGGTGCCAAGGATAGATAATGGTGGAGAACTCGGTTGGAATGAATTGAAATAATGTTACAAGAAGTGTTATATATAAAGGTAGAATACTACTCAATACATACTTCAACATAATCGAGTTGTATAAAGGATGAAGAAGATGTTGATGGAGAAATCAAGTAGCATGCTTAGTAGTGCTAGGTTAAGTCAAGACATGTTCAAACTTATCATGTGTGTATGCATTGATGATCATCATGGAACAAATCAAGACATAAGTGTTGATTCTGGAGATAGAGTAGGGTATCCACATACCACCTATTATATGAGCTAATGAGGAAAAAATACTCATTAGGAAACAAATTGGTAACCACTATTTCATCACTAGTAGGGAGGATATAATATAACATCTATGCGAATGCTAGCACTTCTTAGATTTCATGGCCACAAAATCCAAATCAACGTCATGCAAGATAATGATCCACTTGGAATACTTGTCCCCAATGAGTTTTCTACCAAGTAAATGTTACATGCAGTTGGTGTTGGCGAAAAAAATGGTATAGCACAAGAGAATGTGTATCCTAAGCCATTGGACAATGAAGACAATCAATAGAGCCAAATTTTGAATTTATATATAACAATGTTCAAAACCCACTAATATTTTTCTGAGGTAGTAGCTGGAATTCTCATGGCGGTCCTCATCCTTTTGGAAAAGACAATTATGAGAGTTGAGTTAGAGGCCACTAGATATAAAATTAAGTCCCAACTATAGTTAGGAGGGATCAATAGAAAGGTTGACATCAAGGCCTTTTTCAAGGCATCAAAATATCATTATGCTTGGTCTTCCCATAAAAATGGTGTATCCCTTTTGAGGAGGCACATGAAACCCTTTGTGATCTTAGCACAATTGGAAAGGATTTGACATAAGTTCACTTTACCATGTAAACTCTGAAGTTGAAGGATAGTGCATGTAGTAGGAATATTGATGATCACCTTGACTTTGAGAGGATCAATCATGATTCTATACTTGGAATTGATGAAGCCTAACAATCACTTGGAAACAATGAAAACGATGCATTTATATGGATTCAAATGAATATTATAGTAGTGGCAATGCATTAAAATAGGTCGCGGATGCATTGGATAATCATCCCATTGATGAGAGTGAGTGGCAAGGTCATTCAAATATGCCTCCACAATTCACTTTCTATCATTAAAATAATAAGAAATGGACCAATGGAAAGCGGACCTATCATTTTTAAACCAAAGTGGTAGTTTCCTATATGTAGGTGCACCCCAAGGGCAATGAAAGTATTTTTATGTTGATATTTTGGTTTTATTAGTATCTAATTAAAGCCAAAGAAACCATCCATAAGGGAAAATATCTCACTATCATTACATTCATCAATGAACTGGTCAATGAATGGGGTTGGGTAGTTATCTTTTGGATACACCTAATTGAGGTCCCTATAGTCGACATTGGCATGAATGGTACCCTATTTTTTGGTGATATGAATGATTGTAGAAAAAAATTCTGTCAAGGGATCTGGATAGATGAACTTACATTTGAGGAATTTTTCAAATTCTTCCTTGATGGAAGCATCGTTTTGAAGATTAACTAGCTAGAGCCATTTCCTAACTAGCTTCACTCCCTCCTAAGTGATGATTTCATTTTCTACTATCTAAGAATCGATGCCAGCCATCTCTTTATACGACAAAGTGAAGACATAATGAAATTATTTGAAGAGAGGACTATATGTAGCGGTCTCATTTTGAGTGCAATCTAATCCAATCATGATTATGTTCTCCATGACCCTGGGTTTTGTAGAAATATCGACAGGAATAACATGAGAGATGATTGTTAAGTTCCATTTAAAGGAGACATCATGTTTAATGATAGGATCTTGTGCCAAATTAATGTCTTGAAACAAAAAAATATGTTGTAATGTTGAACATATTATTTTCATTGATGAGAACAAGATGTCATTGATGTAATGCTACACATATTTTTTTCGTTGATGACAACAAGATGTCATTGACGTAAAAGGGTTGTTCAATACAACACCAATATTATTCCTGATGCCTAATGACATATAAATACCCTCTGTGAAGTAGTATGATAGCTAGGACTCTTATAGTATCTCATCAAGTGAAGTTAAAGGACCTTGAAGATATTTAATTTTTTGATATTCTTATCATGTCCTAATGATCCTATAAATAGTATTATTGCATAGATCTCATCGATAAATTTGCAATGGTATATCCAAATCTAAAAAACTACTTTAGGATCATAAGTTATGACTATTTGAAAATTTAGTATTAATTGTGGGTTTAATATCATAGGGAAAAACCCACATTTTTAATGTGTTAAAGAGTGTGCACCTTCTAGGCACATCCACAGTTCATTGATTAGGTCCATGGTGGATCTCAATAGAACTTGCATGTCATTTAATCAATTAAGAGTGTGCATATTTTTAGTAATCAGATGAATCCATGGATCAAATGAAAAGGTGGATGATGGATGATGTCAGGATTTGCATGACATTTACCACATAATTCTCACATAATAGAATGATGAAACGTGGACATCTACACAATTATCCCTGCCACCATGGACTAGTAATGCATTAACATGTGGTGCATCATTGTAGGATGAGATAATGTTCTCATTGTAGCCAACATAACATGTCAACTAATGAAGTCATCTCAAGTGACATGACGCCACCATATTCCAGCACATGGTAGTCGGTTTTGGCAAGTTTCGATCAGTGAAAATCTCAAATGTGGGTGACACGTGGAACCCCTAATGGGATTCCAAGTGGTGTGATGACATCATGATGAGATCATCATGTGGATGACCAGGGACCCTTAAGGACTCAGTCATGTGGAACAATGGTGTGGACCATGGCACAAAGTTTAAAGCTCAAGGGTATGGTCATATGCAGTGATCGTATGATGAAGGGTGTAGACTTTAAGGCATGGATGTTAGCCTATGGTCAATGAAATAAAAACATTAATCATGACTCAAAACAAAATCTCTATGGTTGTTACAGTTGACTGGTATTTGATTGATGTTGGTTTCGAATTAGGTGAGAAGGATATAGATTTTTTATTTTTCTAGTTTCTTAGGTCTACGATGATAGAGTAATATGCAATATTTGTTTGGATTTTCACGGAGGTATCACATAGTGGACAGGGCATATACATGAATCATAACACTACAAGTCTCGCATGGTGACTGAACTTATGGTGGATAGGGCATATACATGAGTCTTAACACTGGAAGCCTCACATGGTGATTGTTAGGTCCTTATAATACTAGTGATTCCCCCATTACTATTGTCATTGTATCCCTTATTGTTATTATTGTGCCCCTATTTTCCCCATATTGTTATTAGTGTGCCCCATAGAAACCCATTATTGTTATTGTTGTGCTCTTATGTTATTACTATTATGTCGGCATGATTATATTGTGACCCCTTAGACTCCTGTATATAGAAGGGAGGTTTAATCATTTGTATCATCCAAGAATTTTTCATTTGTGTAATGTAAAGGAGGTTCCCCCCTCAAAGAGGCTGAATTCTAAGGCATTGATCTATCTTTTCTATCTCTTTGTGAGTTGGTTTCCTAACATTTGGTATCATAGCTTTGGATTCTAGGGTTTCGTTGCTCCAAACAAGTCATCGTGGTAGTTTCGCTATAACTTTTTTCTGCGACATTTCAAAAGATTAAAAAAAAAAATCCATTTGAGATGACATCATTCTAAACATCGGGTCCGCATTTCAGAGCTTGTCTCACTAGATTGTCAGAGATATTATCTGTGGAAGTTAGGCTTTTTGCAAACTCTTGAATTACATTCCAAACCAGTGACCTGGGGAACATCGTTATAACTTTTGCTTTGAGTATCAGATTGAAATTTCATAAGAAGTTTCAGAAAGAGGATGGCCGGTAGTTTTTTGTATATGAGTTTCAGGTACTAAGGTTGAAACAGTGACACATGGCACTTTGTACAAGTTCAATCTACTGAGCTAGTCTATAATCAAGTGACCGTGGGAGATTTGACATAACTCTTCCTTGGAGAATCCAATCTTGATTAGACTTGTGGGGTTAGAAATAGGACTCAAAGGGCTATTATAGGATGTCATATCAGATATTCGAGATCCACAGTTATAGAGATACAACAAATTCAATATCGAGCTCTTACAAAGTGAAAAAAAAAGGTGTGTAGTTTTTTTAAAAGTTTGCATAAGATTGGTTTGAAAAATTAGTTTGAAGGAATTCAAATGGACTAGTGAAGAATTGTTAGCATTACTTGATGCCCCGAAGAAATAAAATGGAAACACCTAGTAAGTAACCTGAAAGCTCTAGCATGACACGTGAAGAAGAGGAAGAAATGCAACATGATATATCAAAATTACAAGACCAAGTACAACAAATTTCGCGTGTAAGCTAAGATGGATGGCATGGAAGCTAATATGAATGGCATGAAAGTTAAGATGAATGGCATGGAAGCTAAGATTAATGGCACGGACGCTAAAATTAATGACATGGACGCTAAGATGGAAGAATTGAAGATAAATTTGAATAAGTTGCTACAAGAAATGGTTACTAATGGTGAAAAGGTAGTAAAGGAAACTCATGATGAGAACAAAGAAATGTTAATCATGATTTCATAGACTCTAATGTTGGATTGAAGACCCACCATGTTTCAAAAATCGATATGAGGAAGTTTGATGGCAAGGATCTCGGAACATGGATACTACAGATGGAGTAATTTTTTTATCTCCATAATGTGCGAAAATCACAAAAGGTATGTATTTCAACTTTATATCTGGAACCAAATCAGTTTGTATGGTATCAATGGCTTTCTCTCATAAACAAATTGTCACTTGGATAATTTTTAAGGAAGAAATGATAGCACATTATGAGGATGCAAAGAGCAACACCTTTTTAGCCAATTGATAAATCTCAAACAAAAGGTTTCAATGATGGAGCACATTGAGGACTTCCAAAAATTGAACATAAGGGTAAAAGATATTCCAGGGGAGCATAGGATTTATGTGTTCATAGGTACTTTAAAGGATAATATCCAACATGAGGTTTTCCTTTGGGAACCTAATTCATCGGAGAAGGAATTCAGGTTAGCAAGAAAAATGGAAAGCAAAATAATCGCAACCAGGAAGCCTACCACTCAACTATAAAGATGGAAGTGTTGTTTCCCCTAGGCTTCCACAACCTACAAGGTTTACACCACAAATATTGGAAGAAAAAGGAGAAAAAGGGCTTTGTTACAGTTGTGATAGCAAATACACAAAAGGTCATGTGTGCTGAGAAGAAATTATTCTACATATATTGTGAAGAGGAGGAAGAAAAGGAACGAGAAATGTCAAAAGAAGAGGATATACTCCAGGAACAAACCCTAGATAAAGAAGAAATGAATTTGACCATATCTTGTAATGCATTGGCTAGAATTACCACTCCTCAAACTATCAAGATAGAAGGACATATCAAGAAGAAAAAGGTAATAGTGTTGATTGATTTGGGAAGTACCCATAATTTTATTCATTGTAAGATAGCCAAGGAATTGAATTGCTTCCTATATCTAGCATCAGAGATTCAAGTGATGGTTGCAAGTGGAGGAACCATAAATTACTCTGGAAAGTGCCATAATATCAAGCTATCCATGGGAGAATATTTATTGAATAGCCCAATTCTTTCCATTCTAATGGGTGGTGATGATGTTGTACTAGGAGTCCAATGGCTACAATCCTTGGGTACAATAGCTTTTAGTTTTCAAGAACTTTTCATGAAATTTTCTGTGGAAGGAAATGAAGTTGAATTAAGGGGTATTGTAGGGAAACCATGAAAGATAATTAGCTCTAACGGTATGACAAAGCTTCTAAAGAAGGAACAAGGAGGCATAATTGCACAATTATGTTCGGTAGAGGTTCCCACATCGAAATCATATATTTCTCCAGATCTCCAAAAAGCCTTGGACAATCATTCAAAGGTATTTGAGACTCCCGAAGGTCTCCCACCTATTCGTGATTATGATCATGCTATTCATTTGATTCCACAAAGTCTTCCTCCAAACATCAAGCCATACAGATATCCCTATGCTGAAATGCGTGAAATTGAACGCATGGTTGCAGAAATGCTAGAGGCTGGTATAATTCAGCCTAGTCAAAGTTCTTTCTCTGCTCCAATAGTATTGGTGCACAAGAAGGATGGATCATGGCGCATGTGGACTGATTATAGGGAGCTCAACAAGCTCACTATTAAAGATAAATTTCCCATTCCTGTCATTGATGAATTATTGGATGAATTGCATGGATCCATTTACTTCACCAGGTTGGATCTTCATTCAGGATATCATCAAATCAGAATGAAGACTGAAGACATTCTGAAAACAACATTTAGAACTCATGAGGGTCATTATGAATTTTTGGTCATGCCTTTTGGCCTTACCAATGCACCTTCTACATTTCAAGGTTTGATGAATTCCATTTTCAAACCCTTCCTTAGAAAATTTGTGTTAGTATTTTTTGATGATATACTAATCTACAAAAAGTCTTGGAAGGATCATGTAGAACATGTTGACAGGGTGCTCAAACTATTGGAGGAGAAACATTTATATGCAAAAAGCTCCAAATGTTTCTTTGAAGTACAAGAGGTGGAATATCTGGGTCATATTGTATCTCATAAAGGTGTTAAGGTAGACCCTAGAAAAATTAAAGCCATTAAGGAATGGAAATTCCCCACATCCATAAAGCATGTGTGAGGATTTCTTGGGTTGACAGGGTATTATTGCAATTTTGTTAAGAATTATTGGAGAATAGCAACACCTCTAACAACATTATTGAAGAAGGATGCATTTTCATGGACTCTAGAAGCAACAAAGGCCTTCAAACATCTTAAAAAGGCAATGTGCCAAGCACCAGTCTTAGCTACGCCGCACTTCACAAAAACCTTTATTGTGGAATGTGATGCTTCAGGAAATCGAATTGGTGCTGTTTTAATGCAAGATGAAAGACCCATTGCTTTCGAAAGTCATCCAATCAAAGGAAATTATTTACACAAAGCTAATTATGAGAAGGAAATGTTGGCAATACTACATGCACTTAAGAAAAGGCAACCCTACCTAATGGGAAGACACTTCAAGCTAAAAACGAATCATGATAGTCTTAAATACTTCTTAGAAAAAATATTATCCTCTGAAGAGCAACAAAAATGGGTCACAAAGATGTTGGGTTATGACTTTGAAATCATCTACAAAAAAGGGAAGCAAAATGTTGTGGCAGATGCACTCTCAAGAAAGCATGAGGATGTGGAAGCACTGTTGTGCACCATTTCTATTATCCAACCAGATTGGATAAATGAAGCAAGTGATGAATGACGAAGAAGTGTTGGCACTCATTCAAAAGTTACAACAAGATCCCAGTACATCTGATACATTTAGCTGGAAAAATTATTTGTTATGGTACAAAGATCGCTTATACCTATGTTAGAATTCCCTATTCAAACAAAAGATTCTGATGGAATTGCACACTTCTCCCTTAGGAGGTCACTCAGGATTTTTAAGAACTTACCACAGGGTTAAGAAGGAATTTTCTTGGGATGGCCTTAAATTGGATATTCAAAAGTTTGTGGTGGAATGTTTGGTTTGCCAACAAAATAAAGTCGAAACAATTAAGACCCCAGGTCTATTGCAACCTTTATCCATTCCAAGCCAATGTTGGGAGGAGGTTTTAATGGATTTTATCATAGGTTTACCCAACTCCAAAGGAAAGAGTGTCACCATGGTGGTAATTGACAGACTTACCAAGTATGCACACTTTTGTGCATTATCGCATCCATTTAAAGCTAGTACAGTTTCTATTGCATTTATGGAAATAATTCAAAAGCTACATGGAAACCCAAAGATTATTGTACACGACAGAGATCACATTTTCACTAGAAATTTTTGGACAAAATTGTTTTCTTGTCTCGGTACTCTGTTAGCTCATAGCTCGTCTTATCATCCTCAATCTGATGGGAAAAATGAGATAGTAAATTTTTTTTTGGAAGGATATCTTCGTTGCTTTGTATCTGATAAACAGACACAATGGGTCAAATGGTTGCCTTTGGCTGAATGGTGGTATAACATTTCCTTCCATATTGCAGCAAAAATGACCCCATTTATGGTGCTTTATGGATATCATCCACCATCCATCACATCATATTTAAGAAAAAATTCTTACATTCAAGCAGTGGAACATCACATCAAGCATCAACAACAAGTTCTCCAACTCTTAAAGGATAACGTCACGTTGGTACATAATAGAATGAAACAACAGGCAGATCAACATCGCAGCGAAAGAAGTTTTGATGTACGTGACTAGGTATTCCTACGTCTACAACCATATAAACAAATTTCCCTCAAGCAAGATAAGAAGGATAATAAATTATCACCAAAGTATTATGGTCCATACAAGGTGTTGGAAAAGATTGGTACTATGGCATACAAATTGGAGCTTCCTGCAGCTTCCCGAGTGCACCCAGTTTTCCATGTTTCATGTTTAAAGAAGGTTATAGGTGACAAGCTCCCAGTTCAACCAATATTGCCAGAACTTGATGAGGAAGGAAAAATCATATTGGAATTGGAAGAAGTCATATAAACAAGAACTCGATAACTATGAAATCGATCAATTTTGGAGTATCTCATCAAGTGGAAGAACTTATCCGTTGAAGATTCCACATGGGATTATAAGAATTTTATACAGAAGCATCCATAACTACTCAAGCATCGAGGACAACACTTTTCGGAAGGAGAGGGGCATGTTAGGTCCCTATAATACTAGTGATTCCCCCATTAATATTGTCATTGTATCCCTTATTGTTATTATTATGCCCCTATTGTCCCCATATTGTTATTAGTGTGCCCCATAGAAAACCACTATTGTTATTGTTGTGCCCTTATGTTATTACTATTATGTTGGCTTGATTATATTGTGACCCCTTATACTCCTATATATAGAAGGGAGGTTTAGTCATTTGTATCATCCAAGAATTGTTCATTTGTGTAATGTAAAGGAGGTTGTCCCCTCAAAGAGGTTGAATTATAAGGCGTTGATCTATCTTTTCTATCTTTTTGTGAGTTGGTTTCCTAACAATGACTCATCCCATGTCAGGACCCTATAATACTAGTGTAGCCCATTTATTGTTATTGTTAACGTAGCCCCCTATTGTTATTGTTGTGCCCATGTAGCCCCCATATTTTTATTGTTGTGCCCCATAGAAGCCCACTATTGTTATTGGTGTGTCCTTACATTACTATTGTTATGCAGGCTCTAATTATATTGTGACCCCTTAGATTCCTATATATACCAAGGAGGTCTTGGTATATTTACCCCTTAGATTCCTATATATACCAAGGAGGTATTTTATATGAGGCTTCAAAAGCTTAATTTTTTACCATGTATAGCCAAAATATTGGTGAACTTTGTGTAAACATTTCAAAGCTTGGTTCACTATAGTTTATAAGATATGGTCCAATGAAGTTAAAGATTTTGTAGGTTCAAAAATTCGATCTAAAACAGGTGGCCTAGGGAAAATCATCCTAACTTTTTATCTAAGAATTAGATTTTAATTTTGTAAAAAGCGACTGAAAGTGAACATACTATAGTTTTTCGAGTTTTATTTTCAGGGCTGAAGGTAGAAATAATGACATGTGGCACTCTATACAACTTTTCTCTACTGAAGTAGTCCATAATCAGGTCACCATGGGAGATTCAACATAAATTTATCTTGAAGAATCCAATCTTGGTTTGACTTGTGGAATTGGAAAGAAGACTCAGAGGGATACCAAAATACAACATTTCAAACCTTGAGAGGCCGAAATTGTAGATATAAAACAATTTCAATATTGTTCTCCTAAACGAAAGAAAAAGGTGTAGATTTGTTTAAAATGTTTTGCATAAATTTTGTTTAAAAAATCCATGTGAAGTGATTCAAAGGGAATATTGAAGCATATATATCATTATTTTATTCCAAAATTCCTCTAAGAGAAAATGGATACACCTAGTAAGCAACCATAAATCTCTATTATGATACATGAAGAAGAGGAAGAAATGCAACATTATATATCAAAATTACAAGACCAAGTGCAACAAATTTAACTCTCGTAAAGAGTAATAAAAAATTAATTGGAATCTAAGATGGATGATTTAGAAGAAAAAAAAAGGAAACACAAAGGATTTTAAAGTAGACATAGACGCAATGAATGTCAAGTTGAAAGTTTTGACAAATTTGTTGCAAGAAAGGCTTCCCATTGGTGACATGTTAATCCATGAAAATCATGATGAGGACAAAAGGAATATGAATTATTATTTTATAGACTCCAATGTGGGGTATAAGAACCACCACATTCCAAAGATAGATATGATGAAGTTTGATGGAAAGGATACCGTAAGATGGATACTACAGATGGACAAATATTTTGATCTACATGATGTGCAACACACAAAAGGTACGAATTACATCTTTATATTTAGAACCCAATCAAATTTTATGGTATTGATGGATTTGTTCTCATAAAATACATTTCACTTGGTCAATTTTTATGGAGAAAATGATAGAACATTATGAGGATACAAAAAGAAACACCTTCTTTAGCAAATTAATAAGTGTCAAATAAAAGGGTTCAATGGTGGAGCACATTGAGGACTTAAAAAAAATGAATATCAGGGTAAATGATATTCCAAAGGAGCATATGATTGATTTATTCATAGGTAATATAAAGGATAAAATCCAACATGAGGTTTGTCTTTGGGAACCTGTTTCATTGGAGAAGGCATTCAGGGTGGCAAGAAAAGTTGAGAGAAAAATTATGGCAACAAGGAAGTGTACCACTCACAACTATAAAGATGAAATTTATGTTGCTCCTAGCATTCCAAAACCTACAAGGTTGACACCACAACAATTGGAGGAAAAAAGAGCAAAAGGTATTTGTTACAATTGTGATAGAAAATACACTAAAGGTCATAAGTGTGCTGAGAAGAAATTATTTTAAATAGATTGTGAAGAGGAGGAAGAAAAGGAACAAGAAACATCAAAAGAAGAGGATATACACTAGGAACAAACCCCATAGAAAGAAGAAGTGAATCTGACCATATATTTTAATGCATTGGAAAGAATTACTACTTCTCAAACTCTTAAGATAGAAGGATATATTAAGAATAAAAATGTAGTAGTGTTGATTAATTCAGGTAGTACCCATAATTTATTCATTGTAAGATAGCCAAGGAAATAAATTGCTTTCTATATCTAGCACCAGAGTGCCACATAATGGTTTTAAAGGGAGGAACAATAAATTTATCTATAAAGTGCCATAATGTCAAGCTAACCATGGGAGAATATGCATTGAATATTCCAATGCTTTCCATTCTAATTGGTCGTGTTGATGTTGTACTAGGAGTCCAATGGTTACAATATTTGGGAATGATAGATTTTAATTTTCAATAAAAAAATTTGAATGTTTTTTGGGAAGGAAAGGGAATTGAATTAAGGGGTATTGCAGGGAAACCAAGGAAGATAATCAACTCTAATGGCATGAAAAGTATTTTTAAGAAAGAACAACTCGGCGTAGTTGCACAATTATGCTCACTAGTAGTTCAAACATTCAAATCGTCTATTTCTCCATATCTCCAAAAATTATTGGACAATGATTCCAAGGTATTCGAGACTCCCAAAGGCCTGCCACCTATTCATGATTATGATCATGCTATTCACTTGATTCTAGGAAGTGTTCCTCCAAACACTAGGCCTTAGATATATCCCTATGCCCAAAAGAGTGAAATTGAACATATGGTTGCGAAAATGCTAAAGGTATGTATAATTCAACCTAGTCAAAGTTCTTTCTCTACTCCAGTATTATTGGTGCACAAGAAGGATGGATCATGGCGTATGTGTCTGAATTATAGGGAGCTTAACAAGATCACTATTAAAGATAAATTTCCCATTCCTATCACTGATGAATTGTTGGATGAATTACTTGGAGAAATTTAGTTCACCAAGTTGGACCTTCGTTTAGGATATCATCAAATTAGAATGAAGACTGAAGACATTCCCAAAACAACATTGAAAACTCATGAATGTAATTATGAATTTTTGGTCAGGCCTTTTGGCATTACTAATGCACCTTCCAAATTTCAAGGTTTGATGAATTCCATTTCCAAACCCTTCCTTTGAAAATTTATTTAATTATTTTTTAATGATATAATAATCTACAACAAGTCTTTGAAGTATCATGTTCAACATGTTGATAGGATGCTCAAACTATTGGAGGAGAAACAATTATATGGAAACGCCTCCAAATGTTTCTTTGGAGTATAGAGGGTGGAATATTTGGGTTGTATTGTGTTTCATGAGGGTGTTAAGGTAGACTCTAACAAAATTAAATCCATTAAGGAATGGAAAATCCCCACAACCATAAATCATATTTGAGGATTTCTCGATTTGACATGGTATTATCATAAGTTTGTTAATAATTATGGGAGAACAGCATCGCCTCTAACAACAATACTGAAGAAATATGCATTTTCTTGGACTCAAGAAGGAACTAAATCCTTTGAACATCTTAAAGAGGAAATGTGCCAAACACCGATCTTAGCTACAAAAGACATCACAAGAACCTTTATTCTTGAATGTGATGCCTTAGGAAATGAATTTGGTGTTGTTTTAATGCAAGAAGGAAGGCCCATTACTTTTGAAATTCGTCCAATCAAGGGAAAGTACTTACATAAACCTATTTATGAGAAGGAAATGTTGGAAATACTACATGCACTAAACCAATGTCGACCTTACATAATGGGAATACACTTCAAGGTAAAAGAAAATCACAATAGTCGTAAATACTTTTTGGAACAAAGATTAACTTCAGAAGAGGAACAAAAATGGGTCACCAAGGTGTTGGGTTATGACTTTGAAATCACCTACAAAAAAGGGAAGAAAAATGTTGTTGAAGATGCACTCTCAAGAAAGGATGAGGAAGTGGAAGCATTACTTTGTTCCATTTCTATTATCCAACTTCATTAGATAAATGAAGAAAGCGATGAATGGAATATTGATGAAGAGGTGTGGACTATTGTGCTCTTGACCTGCGAGAAATATAGTATACCATAAATTCGAAGAATTATAGCCCAAAACACAAAATTATCACATGAAATGATAAAAATTGCAAAGTATATTATCATTCAGAAACAAATTCAATTTTCACTTTCCTCTTTGAAGGGGAAACCTCCAAAAGATCAGAGCTCAATTACAAGAGGACTTGATTATATTTCCCTTACTAACTAAGACTATTTATAGCTAAATGACATCCAAAACTCTAACTACTAGTTGCCCCTTGCAACAGGGGTTAACCACTTTATTTCTTAACTATGGAAAGTTTACAACTAACTGTGGTCCCTTTTCTCTAATGTGGGTTAACCATTTAAAATTATTAGTGCGAGTTTTATTGACTCTCTAACTAACTATGAATTTGAATCGGCTCAATGGGATTATTACATAAATAAATGGGTTAGGATTGGACCCTAACATGCCCTCCCCTATCAAAATAAGCCTTGTCCTCAAGGCTAAAGCTGCGGAAACTGCTGAAGAATAATGGTTGGTTCCCAGGTCAAATCTTCTTGAGAGATGTCTTTCCACTTGACGAGGACTTCCTTGATCATGTGACCATGGAGATGTCTTTCACGAGTATTGAGGGCCTATTCTGGTCAGAGCCAAAAGAGCCTTCCTCATCCAATTTGGGTAGACTTGTTTGAACTCTACAATTGTTCCCCACCACTTTCTTGAGGCATGATACATGGAAGGCCAGATGAATTTTTGAAGTAGGTGGAAAGGCTAGTTTGTAGGCGACTTCTCCTATTCACTGAAGTATATGATAAGGCCCATAAAATTTTGGTGCTAGTTTTTGGAAGCCCTTTCCTTTGAGAGATTTTTTCTATATGGTTGGAGTCATAGGCATACTTGATCCCCTTCTTGAAATGAGCTCTTAGAACGATCTTGGCTAGCATTTTGCTTCATTCTGTTCTGAGCTTGATGTAGATTATCTTTGAGATGAGCGATCATGGCGACACAGTTCTATAGGAGTTGATAAACCTCCTATTATTTAGGACATACAGGGATATAAGAAATAGGTGAAAGTGGGATTTGGCCATACACTACCTCATATGGAGTCATCTTGGTGGCTTCATGATAGTTAGCATTATACCACCATTCAACTAAACGTAGCCATTATACCCATGCTTGTCTGAAGTGAAGAACCTCATATAGGTCTCCAAACATTTGTTGACTGCTTTTGTTTGACCGTCAGTTTGGGGATGATAGGTGGTACTTAGTTGGAGTTGCATGCCCTATAGCTTGAAGTGTTCCTGCCAAAATTTTCTAGTGAAAGTGGGGTCATGATCAAACAGAATGGAATTAGACATGCCATGCGGTTTGAAGATCTGGTCCGAGAAAACTTGAGCCACCAAAGTTGGGGTGAATGGGTGTGGTAGAGCGCAAAATTGAGCATATTTAGAAAGTCTGTCCACAACTACCATGATGATTGATTTGTTTCCTGACTTTGGGAGACCAGTATGAAATCCATGGAAACATCCATCCAGACAGAAGCATGGAGTGGCATGGTTGTAAGGTTCCTGGTAACTTGATTGTTTCCCCTTTGTTGCATTAGCACACATCACATTCAGCGAGAAAACTAATAATGTCATTTTTCATGCCAATCCAAAAGAAAGAATGATGTGTGCGGGCATAAGTCTTTTAAAAGCCTGAATGTCCAACAATTGGAGATGAGTGCATCTCATCCAAGATGTGGGTTTTGAGGGTGGAGGCCACTGATATAACTACTCGATACTTGTAGCGAAGAATCTCATCCTTCCAAGAGTAGCCTATTGAGGAATTAGGATATTCTCTTAAGTCATTAATGAATTGGGAAAGAGAGGGGTGGGAGAACCATTCCTTGTGGGCATCTTCAATCCAATATGGTATGGGGAGGGATATTGATAGTAGGGTGCTCTCATCCTCAAATTGGTGTGATAAATCATCAACCACTATATTGTAACACCTTTTCTTGTAAATTATCTCATAATCATATCCCAACATTTTGGAAATCCATTTATTTTTCTGTGACGACGATAGATGATGCTCCAAAAAATATTTTAGGTTGTGATGGTCTGTGCGAATTTGGAAATGTGACCCCAACAAGTATGGCCATGAGGTGTGTATTGCATGTAAGATGTCCATCATTTCTTTCTCATAAGAAGATTGATCCAGATGTTTTCCGTTGAGTCATTGAGTAGTGAAAGCCAATGGTCTACCTTTTTGCATTAATACAGTGTCAATACATGTACTTGAAGCATCACATTCAATCACAAAATATTTAGTGAAGTCAAGTACGGACAATACAAGAGTGGAGCACATGGCCTATTTGAGAGCCAAGAAGGCCTGTTGAGCTGCATCAATGCAAATAAATGATTTTTTCTTGAGAAGATTAGTGCGGAGTATAGTAATGCGTCCATATTTGTAGAAAACATTGTGATAATAGCTAGTGAGACCCAAAAATCTCCTCAAACTCTTCAAGGTTTTTGGTTGGGGCCAATCTTGCATCGCCTGAATCATTTTTGAATAAACCATCACTCCTTCACGACCCCCAATGTGTCCCAAATACTCGACTTCTTCCATGCCAAAAGAGCACTTGGATGATTTGACAAATAATTTGTGATCTCAGAGTAGTTTCAATATTTATGAAAACCTTCCTCTTAATGAGAAATGAAAACCTTCCTCTCAATAAGAAATTCCGTATCGATAAGCTCTAGTCATACATTTTAAAATGTTCCAAAATGTTTGTATATTACTAAGGATGGTGGCATGAACTCTTGCCAAAACCTTCAAGATTCCGTCGAAGTCGTAAGGTCTTTTTTTAAAGCCTCAAACAAAATTCTAAAAAAACAAAAAAAAAAACTAACAGTGGAGCCACAACTCTAGCAGCATCGAAAAATCTATCTAGAACTAATATCGCGGTCATTTAGACTTAGCAGCCTAGTCATAAAACCTATCCTAGAAAGATTTGAATTAAGTCATAATACTTGGAGTTGGTCACGAACGATAAAGTTGGTAGGAGAGTTTGACACAACACCAAGCTAAAACTCCTATTTCGAGAACCAAACCTTACACCATAGTAGAGAAGTTTGCATTAGAACATGCAAAAGAAACAAAGACTGTAATAAAAATACCCTGTCCTAGAAAGATTTGAATTAAGTCATAATACCCGGAGCTGGTCATGAACGATGAAGCCGGTAGGAGAGTTTGCCACAGCGCCAAGCTAAAACTTCTGTTCCAAGAACTAAACCTTACACCATAGCGAGAAGTTTGTATTAGAACATGCAAAAGAAATAGAGACTGTAATAATAATACTAACCCTGATAAACAAAGGCGATTATGCGGGAAAGAAACCTTAAATCTTACCTTTGGAAGGGATGTTGCAAACCTTGCCTCCACAGATTGAGTCCCAGGGCGTTGAAGCGGCTTCGGGACCATCAGAGTATTCAAAGATGTTGAAACACAGAATGAATAATCTAGTGAACCAAGACTGCAGGCGGAACAAACACCGAAGAATAGAGCAGAGCCATAACCCCTCGAAAATTCTAGAGTGAAACAATGACAGAATGAAACCACACCGCCGAGAAATGAAGGACCGACATCCTGAGGACTGTTCGATCCAACAAGCCATGGTGAACCGTCGATGGAGGAGCCTGATCCCGAGGTTAAAGTTTGGATATGGACAAATGGGTGACCTTCAGGCAACCACCAAGACCCGGACAGCCAGAGCAGTAAATACACATGCACTCCTAGGGCGGGAATCAAGGCTATGGCCTGTTTACATTTAGTGCATAGGCCAGCAATGTACCAACACGTTTAAATACACAAGATTGTATAAATATTGAAGTCAATACCAAGTACAACCAGATCCCGCCACAATCATTATATAAATTATACATAGTATCTAAAATCCAATCCTTTCTTTTCGTATGAATTTGGCAATAGAGCTTGTCATGGGTGCTTATAAATCATTCATGGTAATTTTGATGTTGACAAGGTTTCTTCTAACATAAATATGTATTTTGGGGTGACTTATGTTAAGATTTTTTTTTTTTATATATATAATGTTTAATAGATGCATGTATTACACTTTGTCGTACTCTATGGTACGCGGCGTCTCTAGCATCATTGCCTTGGAGAACGTCCTCTCTACACCAAACACGATCATAATCAGAAAATAGATGCTCATGGATTGGACAGAAGGATCCGCAGAACTTTGTATTTTTTATAATTTCCCATTTCCTTGTCATTTAGTTATCACCATCGTATCTTGGAGTATCGATGAATGTAACCCTTTTTCTCAATGGTACTTCACACAAAATACAATGAACAAAAAGATTCGTTGAATTTGCTGCACTTATCTATGTACTACAACCACAGCAATCCGTTTTGGACAGCCGAATCTCCCTCGAATTCCACGGCATTTTCTACAACTGGTTTGGTAGAAGAATTGGATGAGGACTCTTCCTCCATACGACAATAATGGTTAAACACTTCAAACTTGGTTCCCACAAAATCCAATGGCGCAACGTCAAGAAAACGCACAACATACGGGAAGAATTTGATTTGCGAGAGGTTGAATCCAGTGGTAGTCAGAAATGGCGAACAACTTAAGATTGTGGTCCACCTGGCAACCATGGCATACGGAATTGGGCCCAACATCTCACAATGAAAGAGACACTTAGATTCACAGCCATAGTTGAAGAAGAAGATGAGGAGCACAATGTTGATGGGCATCAACAACACACTCCCTTAATGACTCCTTTGACGTATATATAATATTTATATAGCCGAAGACGTAGAGAGAAGCTCAGATTATATATGAGATGGATACACGTCATCATCTTTGACTGAGAGTACAGACAATGTGTTCAATATAAATTTTCAACCTTTCACTAATATTTTATTTCTTCAATGCGTCCATGGAGGCTATAAATTACTAAAATTCCAAATTTAGGTTTTGTCGTCATTAATCTCATGGTTTATAAATTATTAAAATACCAAAAATTATGTTTTGTCCTATATCATTTATAGATGTGAGCAAACTCATGGTTTATCTTGTTCAAAGTGTCTATGAAAACTTAAACATAAACATAAGAAGTG
Source organism: Pinus tabuliformis (assembly GCA_031772625.1). Classification (NCBI taxonomy): domain Eukaryota; kingdom Viridiplantae; phylum Streptophyta; class Pinopsida; order Pinales; family Pinaceae; genus Pinus; species Pinus tabuliformis. The sequence goes on along the minus strand of CM062819.1, from coordinate 1,148,399,683 downwards.
TCCTTTTGTTCATCCCATCCATTCAAAATATATGATTATCTTTGTATTTCTGTTATTAATTTGTGTAGAAATATATTGATTATGGTGATGTTTTTTTATATATTTTATAAATAATTGATTTATATATATAGCCATTTTGATAATATAATACACATTTTTTTTATTTAATATGAATATGAATTTGAATTTATAATTTTCATCTAAAAGTTAATGTGTTTCAAGAGTGTATAGTATAATTATATATATTAAGAGAAGTTATAATATTTTTAGATATTTTTTAAGTAATAAAAAGTAACCATAAAAGAGTTACTAAATATAATAAAAAATATTATAAAATGTTTAAAGAAATAATTCTTATATAATATTGAATTTTTTAAAAATAATATAATATAATTTTTTTTTTTTCATAAATTTGGTTTAAACAGCATCAATAAAATATTCAAAATATATTTTAAGTAGTTTTGAGGATATGCTAATTAATGATAATTAATTTTCACTAAGACCAATATGGCCTATAGGAGGTTAAGTGGGTAAGAGATTAATTGAGATTGTTTAAAATTTTATTTCTATGATCAAAAAGAAGGGAGAGAAGTGTTCCAAGATCACTATAATTTTGCTAGTTGAACAAGTTAAGAAGGTTGGTAGTGTGGCAAATATTTTGGAATGAGAACAGATGGGAGTAAGTGTCAGTAGATCCAAGAGAAATTGTTTTTCATCTTCAACCCTCTAAGTATTGAAAAGGTGACAAACTCTTTAGTCCCAAGGTTTTTGGAAATAGACCAACTTCTGGTTTCACTTTGAAGCTCATGAGAATTAGTTATTATCTTAGCAATGTTCATTTTCTTCTTAGCACTAGTCAAGACAAAAAGATAATTTTGGTTACCAAGAATTGGATTGATCACCTGGTTATAATACCCGAACTTCATTTTCCCCTCTAGCTCTTAATCAACCCACAACTTATCCTTAAATTTGGAAGTAATATTATTTTTAATATTATCCTTATTTTCAAAGATGATATCCACCTTTATCCCCCAATGGTTGATTGAAGTATGGGCATCCTTATGCAAACCTCACTTGAGCCGGAGGTGGGGGTTTTGAGTAGAGTCAAAACTAATTTTGGACAACTTCTTGGCTTCCATGTTGTAAATTTTATTCTTATACATGAGATAACTAAAATAGTCATGCTTTCAATAGGGGAAAGACTAGCTTCAATCTGACTTCAATCAAGAGGATATGGTAGGGAATATTTCCTTTAATCTTGAGGTTGTAGGCTATAAATTGTTTTTGAATTAGCATGATCTTCTTCCAAAATTCTATAGATATACTACAACCCTAGACCTCACATCCATATAAAATAACAAGAGTGACAAGAGTTTCAAAGAGGAATTTTTTTTAATCCAAACGCAAAAAATTGTCTAGTCACAATTGTTTTCAAGTTCATAGTAAGCTTTCCACCTTCTTATAATCTTTTTCTCAGTATTATAGTTCTAATTGAATAAACGATAAATGTCCATAACTAAATATTTGTATGAAAAAACCTTCTTCAATTAATTATTATCATAAATAAAATTATAATAATTATTTTTTTTTGAATTTAAGAAACATAATATACTAATAATAAACCAAAGAACATAATATACTTGTTAATAGACCCCAGAAAAAAAAAAATAAATAAATAAATAACATCACGCCAAAGTAATTACGTTGGCTGGATGTTCAATTGCAAAGTGTTAATGCCCTTCCAGCCAAGGAAACTATTGACAATAATACTCCTTTTGTGAAAAGTTTTTAATCATAAAAGTTTATCGATTATTTATACAAAAGCATAAAGTATAATTGGAGAATTATTATAATAATATTTATTTTACTATTTTGAATTAAAAAAAAAAGATTAATAATATTTTATATAAAAATTTGTAAATAAAAATAAAAATAAAAAATTTCTAAAACATCCCCATAGATCTTACCTACCAAAAAAATATATAGATATTATTAAAATTTAATTACTTTCAAATCCATAACTTACGTATTATCCATTATAATATTGAATGCTATGTAGCTAGATAAATATATGCCACAATATTGGGCATGGTGTCAAAATCTATCATTGTTGGTGGAGGCATGGATGCTAAGGGAGGGCCGTTGTTTTCGCGTATTTCATACTTTGAATTTGGCATGGTGGCAAGCAAGCTTATCATCCCCGGGACATGAGCCGATGCTACCAAAACTAATTTTAGGATCACTTTTCATATTATAAAAATGCATGGAAAGCACCAGGTGACTGTTTGGCAAGATTTTACTGAATCTGTGTCACAATCACCGCGGTAACCAATAACTAGTTATCAATAGCGCGACTTTCCCATTTGAATGATTGCATGATTTTTTTAACCAAAGTTGTCCTCCACTACACACAAACATGAACATGAAACTTCGGAGACAAAATTCGAAGCTACGGATAAACGTCATCAACACAGGTTTTAATTCTTTAGGTTGGAAAAGTGCAAGTACTTTTTATACCCATAAATCATAAATATTCAAATATAATCAACATTTAATTTCATAGAGCATTTAAATATTCAATGGTATTAATACTAATATAATCACATTAATAATGTAATTGATATAAGATATAAGCTGTAGGGTTTAGTTTAATTGAATGTAAAATAACACTTATTTTATAACTGAATGTTCCCATATTGAAAATGAAGTTTTATTTATTTGTGTGAATGACAAAGGGTGAAATAACCATTATCTTAAGCACACAACTACGTTGAAGAAAGTCGATTTTTTTTTTTAAATACCACCCAACCAAATTTCAGAAAGCTGAATTGTAAGAAACTCCAAAAAAATATTATGATCATTAAAGCAATGAAAACCGTAAGACCAAATGAAAACCTTGGGACCATCGAAAACAAGTTAAAATTTTTATAAAAAACCATAACTATTTTAACATGAAAAAGTTAGGAACATTGGTTTTCAGACAAGATATGAAGTTTGAAAATGTACGCCTTAACAGTTTAAATGGTAAATAGGCTCCAGGTATCACATATCGGCCGACTGTAACCAAAATCAAATCCCAAGCGGAGGTCCATTTTTCCATGCTCTCAGAAAACTGTTCCACGCCCGTTCGCAGTTACGACAGCCTAGAACCGAGACCTATGGAAACTTACCTTTCCAACCTTATTATGACAAACCCTGGATGTCATCATCTTTTGAGATTTGAAGGTGGAGGGGAGGGAATTAATATCTTTTTCAATCACTAGATCTATTTTTACTTACACGAGGGAATTAATATTTTTTAAATCAGTTTTATTTATTTATAAATTAAAAGTTTAATTTAATTTATATATGAAATAATTTTTTTCACTTAAATTTTTTTTTGTTATTTCAGATATATTTTTAAATATATAAATAAATTTAACATCTTAATTATACATTTTAAATTATTTAAATTTAATTTTTAAAAATCTCTATAAATTTTTAATTAAAATTAAATTAACCCTAAAAATAATCTTACAAAATCATTTGATTTTACAAAATCATTTGATTTATAAATTAAACTGAATATTTATCAAATATATGTTTTCACCTCCTGATTGCCACATAGAAAACCTGAAAGCTACACACCTAATGGAACGACGGAGGCCGAGGTGAAATAGTAAACGTTTTTTTCCTGTAACCTTTTTTCATGAAACGGCCATCGAGCTGGTAAAACCGTCCAATTATGTTTAATTTTGAAATTCCAACCCAGCTTCCAGGGGAGTCGGGAGTCAATGGGCCAGGGTTGGAATTTGACGTGTATTTTGCCCGTCATAAGGCATTTTACCGTAAAATCTGTTCAAAATTTTTAACTGACAGTCTCTTGTGACGTGTTTTGAACAGTTCAAAACGTATTTTGATTGTTAATTGTTTTTGAAAAACGTCATTAATAACTGACCACGTTCCATCTAGGCCAGGCCCGTCAGTGTCAGCGGCTCAGATTTACACCGTTCATTCTAACCGCGTCCTCAGTTTTACACCGTCTTTTATTATTTAATATTTTAATCCATTAAATTGCGAAGGACTACGTTATGCAATTAATATGTGACTCTCAAGTCAATTTTAGGAATTGTTTTTAATGTGATTTTTTAGAATTTTTATGGTCGGTTTTTTTTGTTAAATTTTTCTAAAATTTTTCAGGAATTTATTGGAATCACAAGTTTGATGGGTAATCTTGTGTAATCAAAATGCTCGAGGGGTTTTCTAGGGTGTTGAATCCATATATGCAGTCAAAAAATTAGTTTAAATAACACAAATCAAAATTTCACTTCAAAATTTTCCATCGGAAAGTCAAAAAAGTCACATTAAAGACAACTTAATGTAGTGTACAAGTCTGCATATGAAAAAAAAAAATTTGTGAATTTTTAAGAGTGTACAAGATTGGGTCGAAAAATTTTATTTATAAACTTTTAAGGAATTTGTTTAGCAAAAAAGTAAATAGTTCTTAAAACCATATTTTTAAGAAATTTTTTAATTTGTAAATAGTTCTTGGTACATTACCATGGTTTATCAATACTCCATACCCAATATAACATATATTAATAGAATATTTTTTCCAATTAATTAATTTGAAATAAATTAATTAAAAAACATAATTAATTTGTTAATAAATATTAACTATGAAAATTCAAATATATTATTTTAAGAAATTTCAAGTTCTTCCTACATTACTTCATACCCAATATAACATGTATTGATAGAATATTTTTTTCAATTAATTAGTTTGAAATAAATTAATTAAAAAATATAATTAATTTATTAATAAATATCAACTCTTCATATATAAATACTACTCACTGTTCCTGCACACTTCAATGATTCTCAAAGGCAGGCAACCAATGACGCAGCGGCAATCTCCGATTTGAATGTTATGAGAATCATCAATGAGCCCACTGCTGCTGCTGCTATTGCCTATGAGACATGATCGCAAGGTTGAACTCAATGATCATGACGAGGTGGAGGAGACCTGCTAATACTTCGTCCCCATATAGGTTTGAAACATCAACGTCTTAGACAACGACGACCATAACTTGAACTACACCTGTATCGAGGACTGAGACCCTGATGGCGACCACTTCCTAACCCTCCATTCTCGTACAAAATGACCAGGCTCACCATATTCATAAATTTTCAAATCATTATCTATTCTTTCCCTATCAGCATGGTAAGAACTTGAGCTAACACTGGCTTTGATTTATTTGTGATGATAGCAAATGATAAGAAGGATTGTGTATGTATTAGAACAGAGCGATTATCATTAATTACTGCATTATTATGCTTTAAAGGTTCAAGATTACTTTGATTAGTTATGTGATTTTCCTTGTTTTGGGGTTGATGCTCAATTGAGCATATATCTTATGCTCTCTGTTACTAATTCAGCCTGTCCTTGACTGGTATTTGTAGGTTTGATAAATCGGTGTTTAATGCAGGGTTGTAAGATTTTCTAGGATTCTAGCTGTCGTATTTTAAGGGTTTTGTTTTTGCAGTGCTAATTTCTTAAGGTTTTTTTAGAGACCTACTTTCTTAATACGATACAGTTTGGATCCCCCGCAAAGTTAAGAGGGATGGCTAATGTGAAATTTTATCAATCAGAAGTATCAATGATTAATAGTGAGGGTGGGTAGTTATTCTTCTTGAAATCAGTATCAATGATTAATAGTGAGGGTGGTAGTTATTCTTCTTGAAATCAATATAGTTTCATCTTGTGAATATTAAATAAACTAGTAATTTCCCCCAAAAACTGCAAAGAGATTAATAATGAGGGTAATAGTTATTTTTCTTGAAATCAGTATAGTTTCATCTTGTGAATATTAAATAAATTAGTAATTTCCCCCAAAAAAATGCAAAGAGACTCCGATATAATTGTTAAATTGTGGTAATTTCAATCACACATGTACATTTGATCCAACAGTTTTAAATTTCAAACATCCTAATATTATCAGCCTTTGAAGTGGAGAATACAACACCAATTAATTTTAATTTTAATAGAATAGTTTTTATACAGGAAAAAAAAAACAAGATCATACGGAATAGGTGTGTTGGTCTCCAAAACAACATTATCTATTATATTTGAATTTAAGTCAGACCACATATGGCATCATCTTGCACGCCATTGCTGTGAATTATTTCCCATTCTCTCCAGTTCTCAATTCAAATTGAAGTTTAAATGTGTTGTTCACGCAATTTGTTTTGAAGTTTAGGCTCCAATTTCAAACAAATGTTAAACAATTATGCCTTTTACTCAACATGGGTTATATTAGTTGCAATCTCATGGATAGAGAAATATTCAACGTTGGTCTGATAAAAAGAGAAATCCATAAAGTCCTTGGATACGATGGTATAATCCAGAAAATGTATTGGATATTTGTAACTCTGCCAGCCATGGATTAAATCTGTTCGTCCAATTGCCAAGCTTGCTGTTGAGTTATCAGTGATTGATGCTAAATTTCCTACCTTATGTCTAAATGCAGGAAGAGGGAATCCGACATGGCTAGTGGGAAGCTTCAATATTTGTAATCGTAGGACAAGTTTGAGAAACATACCGTTACCCCTCCTGAACTTGATTAACAATTCAGGAGGGAGACTAGATTTGGGCCTTGGCGATAATCTTGTATTGAAGTATTGTACAAAGAGATTGGTCTAAAATAGTCCAATTTAAAGCTCCCTCATTATTTGCGATGGGCATTCAGGAAGGTAGAAATTCCATTATTCTGCCAGAGTTCGTAGATTCTTCTTTTGCTCCAAGAAGATTAACATTATTTAAAAGCCACATATTATGAGGAAGATAGAGTTGGGAACTCATTCAGTCCCAGGAGGCTTATTCTTTTCTTGGGGAAACAACATCCTGTATTTCTTCTTCAGTAACCGGTATCGTCAGTAGAGGTTGAAGTAGATTTCCTTGCAGATTTGAGTTACTATTGTGTTGTCTGGTATTCTATTACAGAAATTTTATTATAAACCCTTCTATTCTGAGTGGTTTTAAGGAAACGAGCACAGCTTCTTCCACCATCTTTAAGCCATTGAATTATTGACTTCTGTCTACAGAATACCTCATTTTTCTTATCTTTTTGAATTTGAACCCTATCAAACTCATGAACTTTTTAATAACGCAAGGCTTTATACCTTCCAGTATTTGAACGAGGGTGATTAATGTGGTTAAGCACTGTATCAACCACTAAGTCAGGCATGTCTAACTTCTTCTTTTCTTTTATAGATTCTCATGAGTCTCATTCAAGGTTTTTGATAATATGCCCTCATTTAAAAGTTCATGACTCGGTAATCTTTCCTCTATTCATTTGAAGACTAGCCATGAGAGACAAGATGGGTAGGTGAAAGTGGCTTGCTGCTACAGTTTCCACCAAGTTTTAATTTTCTTACATAGTGGTTTGCCCAAAGGTGGGCTGGTGATGCTGTCATGGCTGTTAAGTTGGGCTGGTGTGGCCCCGCAAGGGGCCACTGATCTGCTGATGCTGTCATGGCTATTAAGTTGGGTTGGTTGGTCACATGATCAGATAGAGTCTATGGAAGCACCTACCTTATGAATGTTGGTTAATGCTTGACAATTGAAGTATAAAGGAAGCATTTGTCGTTTTCAAGCCACAATATCAATTCCTTTTCTTTTACAACACTAACCATCTCTATCTCCAGTTCATGTTTCTTTTGAATATGTTTACAAAAACCTAGTTGTTCCGCTTTTTTCTTTACATTTTGAAGCTTCTTAGAAAGGATTCACATTTTTGTTCATGTAATGTGAGTGTCTTCATTTCACTAATACTGGATTTTATTTTCTATGTCTGGGTTGCCAAACTGCAGCTGTTCAAATGAAAATGGTATGTTTTTAGGCCTCTTCGTTTGAGAGGTCTAGATTCCAGATAGATAGGCAAGTGATCTGAAAGAATTACTTTGAAACTTCACATTTTTGTTCATGTAATGTGAGTGTCTTCATTTCACTAATATTGGATTTTATTTTCTATGTCTAGGTTTCCAAACTGCAGCTGTTCAAATGAAAATGGTATGTTTTTAGGCCTCTTCGTTTGAGAGGTCTAGACTCGAGATAGATAGGCAAGTGATCTGAAAGAATTACTTTGAAACTAAAGGATTCACAAGGCTTTTCTAATCTTACAGAAAATGGTCCGTCCATATTAAGCCATAAGGATGAAAACCAAGTGAGATAATAATCAGCTGATGCAAGTGGCTATTGTTGAAAAATATTTCTAACTCTCGTTTTACTTTGATATTATTTTATAATCAAGAAAATGTGGGAAAGAAGGCTATATTACAAGCCCATTAGATGAAGTTGGGGTAGATTTTATGGTTTGAAACTAACTCAACTAAAATTTTCTACATTGTTTTTATCAATATGAAAGCCTGAGAAGATAGGTGCAGGTGAAGCAATGGAGTTTTGAAATCGGTAGATTTTATAGTCTAACACTAACAACCAAAATTTTCTACATTGCTTTTATCAATATGAGATTCTAAGAAGATAGGTGCAGGTGAAGCAATGGAGTTTTGAAATGGGTAGATTATATAATCTAGAACTAACTCAAGAAAAATTTTGTACATTGTTTTTATGAATATGAGAGCTTGAGACTATAGGTGCAGGTGAAGTAATGGAGTTTTGAAATGGAAATCACAACAATAAAATCCTAAAATGAAACAACAAATGGATTTGATACAAATTTGTTTTTGCTTGTTCCATTATTGTTGTATCTATGAATGGGTTTTTCTGCTTCTTTGCTTCGATCATGACCATTTGGGGTGGCCTTCTGCACTGATTTCCATCTGCTTTCATCATCATGAGCTAGAGAGTCTATGATGTGTTTTGTCTTATAAGTCAGTTCTATACAATGTAGATTTCAAAAGATTTCATTCATGGCGTTTCTTCTCCTGTAATTTCAATCAGGGTGGTCTCTGAATATTGCATTTCCTTGTGCAGTAAATTCACTCTACATCATGGGGGAAGCTTACACACAGCTGGAGCTTAACATCATATCATCTCAAGATCTGAAGGAGATGCATCTTGTTGGCATGATGTAGACCTACTGTGTTGTATGGATCAATTTCGAGAAAAAGCTGACGACGCAATTGACAGAACAGGGGGCACAAACCCTACTTGGAACGACAAGGCCATATTCAGAGTGGAAGAGAGTTTGCTCCGCTGTGAAACCTCTGCTGTGATGATGGAGATATACTGCATGGGTTGCCTCATGGATACCTTGCTAGGCACTGTGAGGGTCTTTCTTTCCACTCTCCTCAAGGGCTATGGGAGCACAGATTTCAGTGGCATGAGTTTCTTGGCACTGCAGGTCCGTCGTCCTTCTGGTCACCCAGAGGGCATTCTCAACCTTGGCACCATGATTCTTGATGGAGTAGATCTTCACAGAATGAACAGATTCATCCCTGCAACTGGGGGGCTGTGGGTTTCAGAGATTTGATGGGGAATCCTGTCAAACCCAGGCCTTCATTTGTGAGAAAATTACTGTCCATTAAACCTAATAATGTTGTTGATGCCCAAGAACAGCAATCCCGGTGTCAAGACTTCAACAGTAGTGCATGCAAGGAACAGGGCAAAGATCAAGAAAAGCAGAAAGATGGTGGTGAGATGGTTGGGAAGGAGAAGAAGAAACTTGTTGGCTGCTATCAGATTCTCATGGCCCCAAAATTGAAAAGGAATAAAGTTGGATTGAAGAATGGGGCTGCAAAAATTCATCTCAGTCCATCTGACAGTAACATCTGTGCCAAGGAAGATCAAGATCCTGCTGTGGCTTACAACAAAGCAGTAGTAATTTATGCATAGTGTTATCATCAATAATATTATTGTGCAAGAATACGTTGGTTTTATGTTATTATATTCTTTGTGCAAGTGCCTTCAATTCCTAGTTGATTCGTGAAGTGCTTATTATGGCATACATAAAAATTTTGAAATTCACGAGCCACTATGGATGAAAGATTGGTTTATGTAAAAGTTTGAATAGATATATGAATCTGAAAAGGGCAAGTTCAGTGCCTTCAATCTGCTACTTCGATATATATTCTTAGCCTATGTGGATGAACATTGGTTTGTGTAAAAGTTTGAATAGATATGAGTCTGAATTTTGCAATGGGCATGTTCAGTGCCTTCAGTCTGCTACTTTGATAGATACTCTTAGCCACTGTGGATCACACATTGGTTTGTTTAAAAATTTGAATAGATATATAAGTCTCAAATGGGCAAGTTCAGTGCCTTCAGTCTGCTACTTTGATATATACTCTTAGCCACTGTGAATGAAATATTGGTTTGTGTAGAAATTTGAGTAGATATATGAGTGAATTGGGCAATTTCAGTGCCTTCAGTCTTTTTGATATATACTACTCTTAGCCACTGTGGATGAAATATTGGTTTATGTAAACATTTGAATAGATATATCATATATGAGTCTGAAATGGGCAAATTCAGTGCCTTCAGTCTGCTGCTTTGATATATATAGAGTATATATATTTGTTTACAGGATGATCACTGCATTTTTAACTTATGTCCATTAATCAAATCGATCTTTCAAAGACACAGTAGGCTTTCCTAATCTTGCAGAAAATGGTCCGTCCATATTAAGCCATAAGGATGAAAACCAAGCGAGATAATAATCATCTGATGCAATTGACTATTGTTGAAAAATATTTCTAACTCTCGTTTTACTTTGACATTATTTTATAATCAAGAAAATGTGGGAAAGAAGGCTATATTACAAGCCCATTAGATGAAGTTGGGGTAGATTTTATGGTTTGAAACTAACTCAACCAAAATTTTCTACATTGTTTTTATCAATATGAAAGCCTGAGAAGATAGGTGCAAGTGAAGCAATGGAGTTTTGAAATCAATGAAGGAGATATTGCATTTTCTAGGAAAAATGCCATCATCCACAACCGATTAACCAATTCTTTCTTCCTATGTAGCATCCTTGCTTTGACATAAGTTGGACAGAGATGAGGACTTACACCGACATTCCATATTCAACAACTCTACTTAGACATTGACATAACTCATATAGACATCTCTATGATTGGGACTCAGCAACAGACAAACTCTGCTGTCAAGTCAGCTTCTTATGAAATGGCGAGAGTCTTCTTAAAAATTTCAATATTTCTACAGTTGAGGATTGTAGCAAAGCTCACGGATCAAACTTAACTCCATGCTTATGAGGCATCCGCGTTCTCACAGTTACATGCAGCTCATTCTCAGTTTTAATGGGAAGGTGATATATGGTGTATTATTGTTGCAGTGGCAGGGGATGGATTTTAATTGTTGGTTGGACCAAAAGAAATTGATGCAAATCAATATTAACTAGTTATTGATAATTTTGCCCACTGAGTTCCCTCAGGTCGAGTATAATGCTTTCCCTGCTTATCAAAGAATATTGCTTATCAAAGAGTATTGATTCCTTTTCAATAGGAGTAGCATGTGAGTGTTAGTTTTATAAAGAAGATTCTTTTTATTATTAATAAAAATATAGATAGTTAGTTTCATTTTAAAGGGTTATAAATATGAGTTATAAATACAAGACTTAAAAGGTTGTAAATATTTCAAGGGTTGTAAATATGAGTTATTAATTGTTTTTACTCAAAACATGATAAATAGCAATTTAGCAATTTCTTTTTAGTTGAGTGCCTCAAATTCATGTTTCTTTAGGTTGACCGTAAACCCACTAAAGTGGAAAAAATTGTGATTCCAATAATTAGAGGGATTGTCATCATGGGGTGATAAGAAATTTAATATTCCAAGAAGAGGAGGTAGTAGTAGATTCTAAATAAATTAGCAATGCAATAACATAAATGTTTGAAACAAATTTAAAGAGATCCACCTTGTTGAATAATGCACACACTACATGGATAATGAATTTCCGCACTTTATGCCTTACGGCGTTTTCTTTGCAACATCTGGTGCAAATGCTAGTAAATATTAACTATGAAAATTCAAATATATTATTTTAAGAAATTTCTTAATTTGTAAATAGTTCTTCCTACATTACTTCATACCCAATATAACATGTATTGATAGAATATTTTTTTCAATTAATTAGTTTGAAATAAATTAATTAAAAAATATAATTAATTTATTAATAAATATCAACTCTTCATATATAAATACTACTATAAATATTTTAACATATTCCATTAAAATTAAATCTGAACTATTAACCTCATACTCACTTATAATTAAATCAAAATGGTAAAAACACTCTTATAACATAAACACATATCCAAATAAACATATTAACCAAATTAAATCATTTCAAATGTGTTTAACCAAATTAAATCATTTCAAATTTATTTATAATCGCATCATCTCAAAGTAACTCGGTTGGCATGTTCCAAGAAAATATTTAAAACCATTTTGTACTAAGCTCTCCATTTAAAAAATAAATCAGCAATTCATTTATAAAAGTAAAATAAAAAATCCATGGCAGCCGATAAATAGCTACTGTTATACACATGGTGTAAAAATATTTGGTAGGGTGCAAAACTGGTCAAAAACTGACCATTCCACGTGGTTGGGGCACGGTATTTGGTAGGGTGCAAAGCTGCTCAAAGACTGACGATTCCACGTGGTTGGGGTACGGACGATGGCGCCCATTGATTTAGTCGATTCTGTAATTTAGAATTTGACACGTTCACAGGTTTAAAAGACATTTTTTCATATTTTCTTCTTTTGATGTAGGAGTATGAGATTTGAAGACAAAAGGCTTCGTTTTATTCTAAAAATCTAAAAAAAAATTACAAGCAAAGGAGTGGGATCTTTTAGTTGTGGATTTACATATATTTTTAGATAGGATTTGAGCTAGAATATAAGGATCTGAATTATTTTGTAATTAATCTAAGTAGTTCAGACTTAGTTGAGATTCTCGAGGAGAATAACAAGCACTTTAGGTATTTATCTAGGATTAGGTAGATTTGATCCATTGATTGAAGACCGGATTGTTGAATATAAGGTATTTATGTAAGATTTGAACTATTGTAAGAAGATTTTGCTGGATTTGGCTATGGAGAATTAAACTGTAAAAGAATTGAAATACCTCTGCATCTTTGTGTATTCTATGCATGAAAGGTTAAATCCCAGAGATTGAATTCCTTCGAAATATTTCTGTGTATTGTTGAATTCCAGTTTGGCCTATAAAATTAGAGTTTTATATGATCTGGTGTTATCGCGTTTAATTCCTCATTCAATGTGTATTAAGTTAAATCGAATGTATTTCGAACCACTGAGCGTTAATTAGCTAAGCTCCGAATTTCTTAGAGAAAAGCTAAACCTGGCGGAAGCGCTAAAATCATAGCGAAAAAAAAAAAAGGAAGAAGAAGAAGAAGAAGTATGATAAATTTGCGAGGAAACTCGAAGAAGCCTAGAACTGTCCAATCGACAGATCAGTTAAATCTACGGTAGTCGCATGCAAACAAGCGCCAGAGTTAAACAAAGAAGTAAAACGATCTTCATAGGCAAAAGCTAATTTCGCGCGGGCTAAAGGAGGTAAGCGGTATTTTGGGATAGTCACGTGATTCCATTAAGCAGTCGACATGTAGCACGGAGAAACTGTTTTTTCGCATGCTCTCAGCTTGATAAATATCGGCAAGAAGTCCACGTGATATTAAGCCTCCACTGTTGGATCAAGCAGGCTTGATCAACGGTGGAGGATCACCTGGCTAGTTTGCGAGCGGGGAAAGTGCCAACCGTCGGATTGAAATAAGAGGATTGACAGTGGGAATTTAACGCGATAAAGGATGGGAAAAAGGTGGATGTGAGAAGTTTATGAACAGTGGTGTTATTTCCTTTCGGGTCCATGGTAAGTGAAGTTCTGCTAATTTTCGGTTAAACTTAGAAATTCTGTTGTTTTAGTAGAATATCTAAGTTTGGAGGCAAATAACTGAAACTTCAAGGGAAATAGAAGAAAAACTTCTGCCTGCGCTTGAGGAAATCGTATCTGGATTTGAACAATTATCCCTTACACTTGCAATCAGACCACTATTTGTGGTTTTTAGAGGAACCCACTGACACTGAACAAGATATCAAGGATCGAAAAAAAAAAAAAAAAAAAAAAAAAAAAAAAAAAAAAAAAATCCAACATGACTTTCAGATTTGGAGGAAGAGGTGGTGGTCGAAGAAGAGGAAAACCAGTTGCAAACGCTGAAGTATTAGAAGTTATGCAACAAATGCAAGTTAGATTGGAAGCAATCGAAATGGCAAGAGATGAAGATGTTGGAGATGTCAGTGAGCCTGAAGTTGGAGCTGCAGAAAAAGAGGAACCTGCAGATGTAATTCCTGAAATGAGATTCTTTAAGTCAGTATTGAGATCCACATCTAAACCCAGACTTGAAGTTTCAATTTATACAGGAAGCTGAAGCCTTGAGGAATTGATAGACTGGATTAATGACATGGAGAAATTCTTTGATTTTGAAGAAACAAAAGAAGGAAAGAAAGTGAAGTTCGATGTCACAAAATTGAAAGGACATGCAACACTTTGGTAGGATGGAGTGTAGGTAAAAAGAAGAAGGCCTGGTAAACAACCAATTAAAAATTGGAACAGGATGGTGGCAAAGTTGAAAGGTAAGTTTTTGCCAAGTGATTATCAGCAGACATTATTTAGACAGATGCAGAATCTTAGACAGAGGTCTATGAAAATAAAGGAATACATAGAGGAATTCTATAAAGTGAGCATAAGAGCTGGACAAATTCAAGATACAGATGAGAAGGTTGCAAGATATGTAAATGGTCTCAAAATGGAGATTCAAGATGAGATAAGTGTACTGTCTCCTAAAACAGTAGAAGAGGCTTATCAGATGGTATTGAAGGCTGAAGAAAAACTCATGAGGAAGAAATCTTCCAGAAATAGAGGTACTTTCCGAGGAAGGGGAAGTCAAGGTGGTAGAGGAAGGTCTACAATACCTAGAGATGGAGCTAGCAACAACTCAAGTCAGCATGCACCCACAGGAGGTGATGCAAGTGGCAGAGGGAGTTTTTCTAGAGGAAGAGGAGGCAAAGGCAGAGGAAGAGAAGTCAGATGTTACAGATGTAACAAGCTGGGACACATAGCCTATGAGTGCCCAGAAAATATAGGAATAAATCAGAGAAATGCAATTGTTGCTAAGACTAAAGAGGAAGCAGCAAAGGTAATAGAAGAAGAAAATGTACCAGAGAAAGGGGAACCTTTGGTAGTTAACAAAGTTTTGTTAAAGCCAACAAAGGAAATTGTTGAACCAGCACAGAGAAAGACCTTGTTCAGGACTGTGTGCAAGGTTCAAGGGAAATGTTGTCAAATGATAATTGATAGTGGTAGTACAAATAATTTGGTCTCTAAAGAAGTAGTGGAGAAGTTGAAATTGAAGACAAAGAAACACCCAACACCTTATAAAGTGTCATGGCTTCAAAAGGGATATCAGTTGATAGTGAATGAGCAGTGTGAAGTGGAGTTGCAGTTGGGAAAATACAGAGACAAAATTTTGTGTGATGTGATGCTTATGGATGTGTGTCACATATTGCTGGGAAGACCTTGGCAGTATGACAAAGGAGCTATGCATGATGGAAAGAAGAATACATACAAATTTAGTAAAGATAGTGTCAATCATACATTGCTTCCTATGCAAGAAGAGGATGCATCGAGAAACTCTGATCTAAAGACTCTATTGTTGAGTGGAAAGGAGCACTTGCAACAGATTGAAGAGGGTGAGGTAAATTTTGCATTGATTTGCAAACCTAAGGTAATAATTACTTCCACAAAAGTTTCCGATTTACCAATTGAAATTCAAGAGATGCTGGACAGTTATTCTGATATCATTGTAGATGATTTGCCTGATGAGTTACCACCAATTAGAAAAATTAGTCATCATATAGATTGATTCCGGGAGCAAATCTACCTAATAAAGCAGCTTACAGAATGACTCCCACAGAGAATGAAGAAATCAGGAAACAAGTTCAGGAACTGTTAGATAAGGGACTGATTAGAGAGAGTTTGAGTCCTTGTGCAGTGCCAACAGTGTTGAGTCCAAAGAAAGATGGAGGCTGGAGAATGTGCGTTAATTCAACAGCAATCAACAAGATAACAATCAGGTACACATTTCCTTTACCTAGATTTGAAGATTTGATAGATTGTTTCAGTGGAGCAAAATATTTTACAAAATTAGATTTAAAAAGTGGTTATCATCAAATTAGAATTAGAGAAGGGGATGAGTGGAAAACTACTTTTAAGACAAATGAAGGATTGTATGAATGAATGGTAATGAATTTTGAGTTGTCAAATGCTCCTGGTACATTTATGAGGCTCATGAATGAAGTTTTGAAAGAATTTATTGGTAAATTTGTAATAGTATATATGGATGATATATTAGTTTACAACAAATCAAAAGAGGAACATGTGACACATCTGAATTATGTCTTGCAGAGGCTACAACAAGAGAAGTTGCTGTTAAATATAAAGAAATGTTCATTCATGAAGGAAGAGTTGGTATATTTGGGTTTTGTTGTTTCTACTGATGGGTTAAAGATGGATCCAGAGAAGATCAAGGCAATCATGGAGTGGCCTTCACCAAAAAGTGTTTTTGAGGTAAGAAGTTTTCACAGTCTTGCTAGCTTTTATAGGAAGTTCATAAGGAATTTTAGTAAGATCAATGCTTCTATTATTGACACTATAAAGAAGGACAAAAAACCATTTAAATACACTGTAGAAGCAGAAAAGAACTTCCAGTTGTTGAGGAGAAAGATCACTGAGAAACCTATTTTGATTTTCACTGATTTTAATAAACCTTTTCAAGTGAAGTGTGATGCTAGTGGAGAAGCCATTAGAGCTATTTTAAGTCAAAAGGACAGACCTATAGCTTATTTCAGTGAAAAATTGAAAGAAGAAA
Source organism: Pinus tabuliformis (assembly GCA_031772625.1). Lineage (NCBI taxonomy): Eukaryota > Viridiplantae > Streptophyta > Pinopsida > Pinales > Pinaceae > Pinus > Pinus tabuliformis. The sequence continues at coordinate 1,148,382,781 of CM062819.1, read as the reverse complement.
TATTCTTCTTATGACCAGGATTTTTATGCAGTGGTGCAATCTTCGAAGAAGTGGAGACATTACTTGATGTCTAAGGAGTTCATACTTTATTCAGATAACCATGCATTGCAGTACATTATGCAACAGCGAAAGCTTAACCAGAAGCATGCAAAATGGGTAGAATATCTTCAAAGTTCTAATTTTGTATTAAAACATATAACTGGCCAATCAAACAAAGTAGCAGATGCCTTAAGTAGAAAAACAATTTTACTTCAAGAAAGTCATTCAAGTGTTGGGTTTTGATTTTCGTAAGGAATTATATGAGAAATATTTAGATTTTAAAGAGGCATTTGAGGCTTGTAAAAATCCTGTTTTGTTAGACAGAAGTAAGTGGCTAGATTATTTCTTGCAAGAAGGACTGTTGTTTAAAATAAATCAGTTGTGCGTACCAAATTTTTCTATGAGAGAAAATTTGATCAAGGAGAAACATAGTGGTGGACTTGGAGGACATTCTGGTGCAAACAAGACTTATGAGTAGTTGAATCAGTTTTATTTCTTACTGAAGATGAGATCCGAAGTAGAAAAGTATGTGAAGAATTGTAAAGTATGTCAGTATGCAAAGGGAAGGAGCCAAAACACAAGTTTGTATGTTCCATTACCTATTCCAGATAGACCTTGGGATATGGTAAGTATGGACTTTGTTTTGGGTTTACCAAAAACTCAAAGGGGACATGATTCAATTTATTAGTAGTTCACTGTTTTTCAAAAATGAAACATTTTATTCCATGTTATAAAACCAATGATGCTACTCATGTTGCTAACTTGTTTTTTTAAGGAAATTGTAAGGTTGTATGGGTTACTCAAAAAGCATTATTTCAGACAGAGACACCAGATTTGTTGGTCATTTCTAGAGGACCTTGTGGAAGAAACTTGGTACTAAACTGAGTTTCAGTTCTTCTTATCATCCTCAGACAGATGGGCAGACTGAAGTTGTAAACAGAAGTTTGGGTAATCTTCTGAGAAGTCTTGCAGGTGAACATTTGAAATAGTGGGATCAAGTTTTGGCACGGGCTGAATATGCTTATAATGATTCTCCTAACAAGAATACAAACCAAATTTCATTCCATATAGTTTATGGAATGCACCCAAGAAGAGTGTATGAATTAAGAGATTTGGGTAAAGCTGAAATGATGAGTGCTCAAGGAAAAGATTTTGCTTTAGAGATTTAAGAAATACATGAATAGGTAAAACAACAGTTACAGGAAAACAACACAAAGTACAAGAACAAAGCATATTTGAAGAAGAGAGAAGTTAATTTTGAAGTTGGAGATTTGGTTTTGACACACCTAAGGAAGGAAAGATTTCCAAAAAGGCAGTATAACAAGTTAAAATTCAAGAAGATTAGACCGTGTAGAGTATTAAGGAAATTTTCTACAAATGCATATGAAATTGAGTTACCCCCTGGTATTGGAATATCTCCAATTTTCAATGTTGCGGATTTGTACAGGTATGAAAAGGGACAAGCAGATGACACAACAAAAGACAAGGAAGAACAAGAGGTGGATTGGGTAAAACAATTACCTACAGCGAAAACATTGCAGCCAAAGAAGATATTGGATAAAAGAGTGTTTAAGAAGACAAGGGGACATGAATATTTTCAGTACTAGGTCAAATGGAAAGATAACCAATTGTTGATGTTACCTGGGTGACAAATACCATGCTACAGAAGTTGGGCAGTTCTATAGAAGAGCTCATTGATAGGAGCCCATGAAGAATTTTGTCCTAAGGAGTCTGATGCAGGAGCATGAGGCTTGAAGACAAAAGGCTTCGTTTTTATTCCAAAAATCCAAAAAAACGTTTATAAGAAAAGGAGTGGGATCCTTTAGCTGTTGATTTACAAAGTTTTCTAGATAGGATTTGAGCTAGAATATAGGTATTTGAATGATTTTGTAATTAATCCAAGTAGTCCAGACTTAGTTGAGATTCTTGAGGAGGATATCAAGAAGATTAGGGATTTATCTAGGATTAGGTAGATTCGATCCATTGATTGAGGACCAAATTATTGAATGTAAGGTATTTATGTAAGTTTTGAACTATTGTAAAAGGATTTAGCTGGATTTGGCTATGGAGAATTAGACTGTAAGAGAATTGAAATACCTCTGTATCTCTGTGTATTCTATGCATGAAAGGTTAAATCTTGGAGGTTGAATTTCTTCGAAATATCTCTGTGTATTGTTGAATTCCAGTTTGGCCTGGAAAGTTAGAGTTCTGTATGATCTAGTGTTATCGCTGTTGGATACCTATACCAATAGGTTTCATATTTCATGATTGGCAAGGGAAAGTCCAAATATGCTCTGCTTTGATATCACAAAGATCCCATATTTCCTAGAGAACAAAAGGTGTGTAAAGTGTTTCAATGTTGATGACCTTATTTCAATTTTGGTGGATGATCCAACAGTTTAATCTGGATCATGCCATGTTTTCAATTTTCAGTTATAGAATAGAGAAAGAAGTCTGTCCAAACTGCTTAATCTTGGCAGACAACTAGTTCAGGTAGAGAAGAAAAGGCTCCCAACAGCTTAATCTGGGACCTTGGAAGAGATAAGGGTAGAAGTAGATAGAAAAAGCAAAAGAAAAAAGCCAAAGAAAAGAAAAGGCAAGTAAGGGTCTGCAAGTCCAAGTGCACCCTCCAAGAAGAAATAAAATGCTAGGCAAGTAGCTGGGTAAGTAGTTGGGGTTGCAGAAAGGTTATCCCTACCATTGCAGAGATGGTAACTGTGGGCATCAAAGCAAAGTCAATTAATTGACAAAGGTGTTCTTCTTCATCAAATCGCAGCAGGAAGCATGACTAATTTCCCTCTTTGTCCCTCCAATTTCATTTCTAACATCCCCCCATCAGCTAAGATTCATGGAAGAGACTACGGTTTCATGGTGGTTCTTAATCTTTAGAAGCCACATTTCTTGTCTAAAAATCTTTTCATTTTGATCTACTCTTAAAATCAAGTTTGTTTCACATAAACTTAATGGTTTCCCCTCCACTTACCCTCTCATCCATATTAACTCTAATTCTACTATGTAAATCCCCTATATTACCTTTCCCCTATTAGTACTAACACCATGGTGTATAAACCCCAAGCATTATATAAATACCCCTCCCCTTGGCAATATAGCCAATAAGTCCTATATCAGGGATCAAAGTGGCATCTGGCCACTTGGATGAACCTACAACTCATCTACCCTCCCTTTCCTCAAGTCATTCCACTCACCAAACCATTATTTGCCAAGAGAAACCTTATAAAAACCCTTTTACCCATGAAAACCCTTTGAAACTGCCAAAATTCCCAAAAAACCCACTTTCTATTCCCTAACCAAAGTTTGCGCATACAATTTGATTTTTGAAATACATTGGAAAAATCTTTCAAAACACGTATTTATGCCTCCGCCCGCTGCCGTATACACTGGTCATGTCACCTCCCCGATGGCCGTTGGATCAGGCCCTCCAGATCCGACGGTCAGCATCCATATCGGAGCAGATCCTCTGTCCGGGCGATACCTTCCGACGACCGTATTTTGGGTACGTCACTCCGCTGCCACGCGCCCTCGCCACAGCGCGTCGGAGGTACAACTGATAATTACCGCCACCGTACCATAAGCGGTGCGATACGAAACCGCTGCCGATTTCCGGTTTCCCCATTCTGCTTGCATTACGTCCTCGCCGCGTCAGCTCCCCGTCGCCTTATGTCACCGCCACCTATGCCGCCACGTCAACTTTCGCTCCAGTCATTGGCCGATCTGTCCCGCTACCTCATCATCCCCGTGGGCCAATCAGGGCTCGCCATGTCACCCGATGACGTCAGCATGACGTCATCCGACCTTGACCCCACCAATGACGTCATGCTGACGTCATTGCAAAAAGGCGCCAAATTGCTAAAAGTCTATATTATGGCCAAAAATCGCATTTTTTACGTTCTTTTCATTCATTTTTCGTTCTCTCTGCTGCATGCGGTTCACGTCCGAGCTTGCTGTCAACCTGCTAAATCGACCAGGAGACCTCCAGCGTACGAGTCCAGCCTGCATATACGACCTCTGCTCACTGTTTTACCAGGTATTCTTCATCATTTATCCTCCGTGCGCCTGCAATTCTCTATAAATCACTCCGAAAGCTTAAAGGACGTTAAAACTTATAAATTCACCAGTGGATTCCTCTGCAGAGCTTCCAATTTCCAACTACCACCTCGAAAAACACCAGCTGAGCTTTGTTCTACCTACATTCTGTTGAAAAACTAAGTTCTGTCTGCGCAATCGCGGCAGGCTCATTTAAACCAAATTTCACCATTGAGAGAGACGAGGAAAAGCCTAACATTGGTCCTAGTTGCTATAAATAGTATTTCAACTGCTATTTTCTAGAATCCCTCTCTGTTCCTGATAATCTAACCTCCCTGGTACAGAGGCATTCCCCTGTGCTGTCCTGCTCAAAACAAAATCACTTTACACTTGATTCAAAATCCTCCTGTGTAATGGAGACACCTGTAGTGCTAAATGTTCAACCTCTGAATGCTCCTCAAAAGGACTTGAAATGGCAAGCCCTGGAAGATATGGATTACCAAATTTCAGAAGAAAAGCTTATAAGCAGCAAGTTCCACATTCATCTGTTGAATGAGTTGAAGGCCAAGCATGAAAATGGGACAGATATATTGGGCTTATGGGACTCTTTCCTCCCTATTTTTAAGCTCCCTCAGGTCAACCAATTCCCTGAACTAATCCACCTCTGTGCTAAACAATATGATGTTTCTCAGAGAGCTGTTGTTGACCCATCTGGTGCAGTACTTTTCTATGTTACCCCTCAAGCAATCAGAGACATGCTTTGCTTCAACCCTCAGAAGAAGTTGGTTCCTTTATCACTGATAAACCTGATAAAACAAGGGGATAAACTCACAGATGCTCAAATTGTCAAATTTAATCAATTATACATCAAAACTAACATTGTGATGGGCCCTCCAATTCTTCATGTATACCTCAATGAGCTGGGCAGAGACCTAGCAGATATGATTTCTCCCATCTTAGGGTATAGTTCAATTGAGCATATTGATGCAACTGTGCTGGTATTGATGCTTATGTTTGCTCCTGGCAAGTCACCAATCTGTTATGACTATGCCACCTACATATCAGACAAGATTCATGAGCAATTGATGAATTTAAGGAGAGATAGGATGTTCAGATACACTTCCTACATTTACCATTTGATCTTATACCATCAACATGAGAAGTTTCACTTTTCAATCAAAAGAATGGATGCCCAAGGAAATCCCAGATCAGTGGTCTACTGGTCATCTGTCTTCCACATTAGACCTGAGTCTCCATATACTTATTGTGAATTCATGGATCTGTTCATCCATCCAACTATGGCAATG